>VZTH01008953.1:509552-527122 GCA_013397815.1 Aleadryas rufinucha | reverse complement strand
ACAAGCAGAAGAGACAATGTTGGCTTCGGTTCCACCAAATCACATGTGCATACATTGTACAGGCTAGGGAATCAAATCTGATGTTTTTGTTGGCAATCTGTGTTCGTATCCATGTATAAAATAATGATACATTCACAACTCCAGTGTCTCTTCAAATCCTGTGTCTTGTTCTAAGCCCCTCTATTCAGGAGGGACATTGAGGTGCTAGAGCATGTCCAGAGAAAGACAAAGAGGCTGATGAAAGGTCTGGAGCACAAGTCCTGTGAGGAGCAGCTGAAGGAGCTGGGATTGTTCAGCCTGAGAAAAGGAGGCTCAAGAGAGACCTTATGGCTCTGTACAACTCCCTGAAAGGAGACTGTAGCCAGGAGGGGGTTGGTCTCTTCTCCCAGGCAATCAGCGACAGGACNGGTTGGTCTCTTCTCCCACGCAATCAGCGACAGGACAAGAGGACATAGTTTTATGGGCAGATACTCCAGGCAAGATTTAGGTTAGACATTAGGAGGAAATACTTCACTGAAAAGGTGATTAGATATTGGAATGAGCTGCCCAGAGAGGTGGTGGAGTCACCATCCCTGGAAGTATTTAAGGAAAGATGGGACATGTCACTTGGTGCCATGTTGTAGTTGACAAGGTGGTGTTTGGTCATAGGTTGGACTCGATGATCTCAGAGGTCTTTTCCAACCTGATTGATTCTGTGACTGTGTAAGAGCAGTGGAATGATCCCTGCCCTAGTCCAGCTGCCACAGTATTGCTGACAGAGGCCAGGATGCCATTGGCTTTCTGGTCACTTTGTTGGCTCATGTTCAGCTGCTGTTGACCAGCACTGCCAGGTCCTTTTCCACTGAGGAGCTTTCCAGCCACTCTGCCCCCAGCCTGTAGTGCTGCATGGGGTTGTTGTGACCCAAGTGCAGGACCCAGCACTTCACCTTATTGAACCTCACATGACTGGCCATGGCCCATTGATCCAGCCTGTCCAGATCCCTCTGCAGAACCATCTTACCCTCCAGCAGATCAACACTCCCATCCAACTTGGTGTCATCTTGAAAATGCCTGAGGGGGCACTTGATTCCCTCAACCAGATCATTGATAAAGATATTAAACAGGAGCTGCCCCAGTACTGAGCCCTGTACCAGTTGTGACCTTCATGTAATCTAGATGTATAAATTCTCAGAAAACCCAGTAATGCTGCTGCTCTGTCTAAATATAATCTAAATAATTTAGAAATTCTCCTCTGGGATTATCAGGCTTGTTTTATGGAAGCTGTCAGATCCTTGAAAGCAGCAGAAGCTAGCAATGCAGAAAACCTATCTAGAGGTAAAACATGACCTCTGAGTTTTCAAGTATATGCGATGTTATGTGGAGGACAGAGGGAGAAGGAATATATTTTGCTTTATAGCACCTTTGAGAAGCAGACTTTGCTGCCTGCTTTTTCCGAGTGAAGCCAACACTTTTCCTATCAAAACAGCTATCATAACATAGATAAGATTTGTTAAGATATTATATATTGACATGATATTATTAAGATAAATTAGTTGTATCTTGAGGACTGCATATCAGCAGTGTAAGCAGAATAGCTGTAAATATGACTCTACCTGTGACTGAATAAATATTCTTATCACTCCTTCAGTGCAGGGATTTAGGCAATGCTTTTCCATTCAGGTCTAAGTGCACAATCAAGGGTCTCAATGTTTTTTTCCTTCAGTGCACCAGGGGAAAAAGAGAAGTAGTATTGTGTCTGTGCTTTTTGCTATAAATTACATGCTTCAAAGACTGCTTCAGACTTTAAATTGAAAACTGGATATGAAGTTGAAAGGATACTGCACATAGAAAAGTGACTGATACTGAAAGGACAAATCCAAATATTTTAGAAAAGTTATTACACATAACTTCTTCTCACTATTTAATACTTCCTTTCAAATAGTTTCACTTTGGTCTAAACAGATTGTAATTTTCACAGACATTATATTGAACTTCCACTTGCTATAAGTCTTTGCTTAGATAAAAAATATTTTTTATGCTGGAAAGAAATAATTGTTCTGCTTCCCCAGTTATAAACTCAACAGATATTTACGTGATTTCTTTCCAAATAAAGAGATGCTTATAAATACCATTTAATAGTGTCTTTATATCTGGTATATTCAAAGACTGTCAATTTTACTGTAATGGAAAATATGCAAAATCAAGCAGAATTAAAAAGAGTGTGAGAAAATGAAGTAGTGTATTGAAAAATCAAGCTGTTCATAAACAACATTCACTCTCCAGAATGCTTCACAAATGCCAGAGTCAATATTAAGGCAGTTGTGATGATTGCATCAGATTTTTTTTGTTTGTTTACTAAATGGAGAAGAGATTGAACTCATTTTAGCAAGTAAATAGGTGTCTGAGAGGAAAGTTTGATTTTTTTTTTTTTAGGAGTAGCTCAAACCTGCCTCAGACCTTATACTTTACTAAAGGGAGCTAAAAGAATTAGATGCTCATCTGCTCCAATATGTCAGGAAGAATCAAACTTTTCTGGGCTTCTCTGAAAATATGAGCTTGAAGAGTTGCAGTTGGTGGTGAAAGATGTGTCTGATTTCCTTAGAGTGATTTTTTGTTTATGGAAGTATTAGATTTTAGTATACTGAATTACAAATTACAAGAAGGGATAGGACCTGGGAAGACTCAGGATTAAGAATTAGGGATATCTCCCTGACTGAAGGGCTTGCAGAATCAAGAATCAGAAGTTATCTAAAAGGTCTCAAATATATTTTTATCTGCATTTTTTTAAACATTAAAATTTTTTAAACAGTCAGTACTGTGACAAAACTGCTTTCACATTCAAGTATGAAAATACAGGCCTATCTACACTGACCAGAAGGGGCATATATGTAAAGCATGTAATTGAAATTGCAAATAAAGAATATGAACACATTTAAAAAAAAAAATTCTTGGCTATTGGCTCCCTGATGGCATCATCTTTGTAGTAATCCCAGGAGAACCTCATAGCTTAACCTCTGGTCTATGCTGTTCTGCACTTCTAATTACTGGACAGTTGTTTGCATCAGATTGAGGTAACCTATTTGAATTAAGCTTGAAAGGCAATAAAAACTCTGGCAGGCCATCTTCACCTGATGCCAGATCAGAAAAATTCCAAAGGACCTTTTCTGCTTTTCTTCCCTTTCCTGGCCTCGCATTCCTGCCTTCTTTGTGTCATCTGTTGGGACTGTGCGCTTGAACTGGCATCAAGCTGGAAGTCTGACCTTGCAAAAACCCCAAACAATGTCATGCTCATCCTCTCCTGAAATTAGAAGATTCATTCCATGAACTCAGTCAGTTAATTTAACACACTCCACAAGATCAAATGTGGTGGATGCAAGGCACTAGACAACACTGGTGCTGCCTGGGGTAGTCCTCAGCTGGGGATCTTCCACTCACTTGCAGGTATCAGATTGATCTAGTTTGAACTAATGGGTTTTATTTCACCCTAAAAAAGCCCTAGAGGACTGAAACTTGCCACTAACAGTCCTAGCTGTAAGTCTTATCCCTTCCTATGCTACTCACTAGGTAATGGTTGCTAGATTAAGTCAACTGCCTTAAAGAAAGATATTGTGTAACCTCAATGTTGTGGTTCAACATTATTTTATTTCAAGAATAATAAAAGTTTAAAGACTTCCTTTGGACAAAAACCTTCACTTGTATTGAACTGGTGACATATCAACACCAAAAGTCCTCCAACCCAACACTAAACAACACAGAGAACAAATCTAGCTAGAATTTCTCAGGTTCCCTTCCTTTGCCAAAGTTTATGAATGCAGGCTTGCCAATGGGCAAATAATTGGGACAGAGCAAAGGTTTGATACATTGCCTTTCATTTAAGGTTTCATCACTAAATTAATATAACACATAAAGCGATTAATACCTTGTCTTGAAAATTCTCAGAAAAGTAACTTTTAGTTCAGAATAAGTACAGTAATTCAACTTATGATTGAGTGCAACCTGTATACATTAGAATAGGATGAATCACTGCAAAAATGAGTGCGAAACTATGCAGTTTCAACCAGAAAACTCTCATTTTCATGCTTATAATAAGACGTGTATCACATTATGCCTAATCACAGCAGGCTGGAAGCCCCCAGTGTGCCTAGTCTAATAGCAATATACAGAACAGCTAGGAATTATCACTAGATTAATTGTAAGTATAAGAAACCAGACTGCAATGCTGTGGTATGGGTAACAGTCTTTTAGCTAAGCCTGAGCATATGAGATATTCTTGTGCCTTTTTGTCTTCCAAAGAAGGAGGAAATGCTGGTGTAGTTTCACCTCCTGAGTTAGCAGCAGTGTATTTGTACTTCTTGGAAGCATAGGAAGTTCAGTGTAGGCTGAAACACAATAGTATACTCTTGCTTATGCTGTGAAGGAGTCATTAAAGACTCAGTAACACTAAAAATATACAGCTGTATCTCTTCTATCTCTCCTTCATGTCTTTTAAGCTTCAGCTTGCCTCTATCAAGTCCTATTATACAGTCTCTGATCATGTTGCACTTCAAGGGCGCAGAGAGAGGTGCTCAAAATCCCCAGGTAAATATTAATGGAATAACCTGTTTCCACATTCCCTTTGTGTTGTCAGTGTTTAGCTTATGCAGCGGAGAAATAAAGTGTATGCCTTTCTTAAAAGAAGAACTATTCCTGTTCAAATACTTTTGAAGTTTTCATTATCCACAGAATGGCTAATCCCTTTATGAATGCTATTCCAGCTCTTGGTTTTTGTTACCTAACTCACAAAGAAACAAACAACTTTATAATTATAATTCAGTGAAGGTAGTTCAGATACTGCAGTTCTCACCCTCAGTTTTAGACAAGAAGGACTCTGTGAAACAGAGTCAAGGAATAGCTTTTAAAGAAATGCAAAGGTTCTGCATTTCTGCATTTGTATTTTTGCTTTTTACTCAAATTATAAAGCTGGATGTGGTTCAAAAACTGTTATATCCTTCTCAAAACTGGTCTTCCTAATGCTGTTTTAGCTGATGGCAGTCTCAACAGAAACTTTTGCAGTAGATATATGAGTATATAGGCATGAATATACAGTGCAAAAAAGTTTAACAAGGCAATATAAAAAACAAGAACACTAACAATCATTAATTACCACTGTAGTACTAATATAAGAATAGGTCTTTGGAAAAAAAGAAGGCCAGTATCTCATAGAAAACCTTGTACCTTTCTCCTACCTGCTCCTTTTCATGCTCTTCCACATGTCCCTGTGACAGCCCAAGAAAGACCCAGAGTATTACTTCACAACAGAAAGAATGCACAAGACCTCTATATATTAAAAAAGGAGCTCATTAGATTTCATGCACAAGTTTGTATGAAACCATAGTTATCCCCTTTACATTATTCTGCTGCTACTAAAACAGAAGCACAAAGAAAGCTGTTTACAAGGATGCCACAGCCCTCATGGTAGGGATTGCCCCTGGTGCTCAACCCTTCCATCCCTGAAAATGACTGTGTTGGCCAGGGCTGAGTGCTTTTCAGCCAGGTTTGCAGTTGAGTTGCAGGGCTGCTTTGGTGTATCTACTGAGCAAAGTGTCTCTAACTGTGAACCAGAGGTGAACCTGTAATTCAAAGGGGAAAAAAAAAGAAGTATGCAGCACTTTTATGTTCATTTCACAGTTCATGGTGAGAAATTATTCTTATTTTTCAAGTTCCTACAGTGCTAAGCTGAGAAAATGGGCCTTCAGTAATTTTCTTTTAATTGAGAGCCCAGGAGTACAAAGATGGCACAGGCTGGGGTATATTTTGCAATCACCTGCTGCAGCTTGCACTGTGGCAATAATTGAGTCTAGGTGTGACTAAAGTATAGTTCATCTAATGGTAATAATAGGTGCTGCAGTCTGGTGTTCTTTCATAGGTGATAAAAGGATAATTTAGCACATGTTATATCCAACTCTTTTTTTCAGTGGGTAACACCAGATCAGGGTTTCAGTTCCTAGTTTACTTAACTATTATAGGACTCACCAATAACTTTGATTTATTTTTGCTGCCAACTTACTTTTTTGTAAGCTTTGTCCAACCTAGTTTCCAGTTTTTCACGAGCTCCTACAAGAAATTCTCTGTTATATGAGCAGATTTTTGGAAACTGTTGTTGACATGAATCTGAATTACACAGCCACAGATTCTAATTTGAAAATGTATTTAAAACTTTCCCTTGTCTACCTTGGCCCTTTTTTACTGGCATCTCCCCCTAGTTATCCTGTCAAAACATCACAGTTAAAATTGGAACTCTTATTCAGCAACATAAACATCTATAAATCTTGAAATGGTTCAAAAACTTACATCCTTCTCAAAACTGAAGTTTTTAGAGTCTGAGTAAGTCCCAAATAACTGAAACACTCTCCTGGAACTGGCAGGTATGGTCAGGACTATGTGAGCCTTATTTCTTTGTGGAGAGTCTAAAGGGGGATCTAAAATGGCACTAAACATCTGTGTTTTGTCATCTAAATTGCTTGCTTGGTGTCTCTGTTTTGGGATCCTAAGGAAGGCTTCCTGAGGACTTGAGTGTGTGGTATTGCCATTGACTCCAGTAGGACTTGTGGTCTCTCAGTACTTCTCTGAACCATGAAAACTACAACCTCTGGAAAACTTGTGTGGTATATAGATGCCTCAGTTCAATCTCACAGTCCCTGGAGCCTGCCCTCAGCTGTTGTCCTGCCCATACTGCTTTGGTTTAGGAAGCAAGAAAATGCTCAGTCTGGATCTGGGCTAAATTGCCATAGACCGAATAACTTTGTGTGCCCTGTTCACATAGCTCATGCCCACACTCCATCTGTATGCACACAGGAACTCTACCCACCTTATATTTTTGGTGTGATTATCTCACACGTGTATTTAGGTATTCTACTCTGGATCCTGCACAAAACATTGATTTTCATCTTATGGCATTTTGGCAATAGGATAACCTCTCACTCTGCCTTTCAACAGCTCTGCTGTCCTTCCTGAGACACTTCTGTATTGTGTTCCTTGGACCAAACACTGGTTCCTTGGCAACTTCTTGCTGGTCTCTCCCTCTGGGTCTTCCCTTTGTTTTTCTTTCTGCAGTGCCCTTCAGTCACTACCATTTGCTGTTTGCTTCCCTGAAGCAATATATGGCTTGTCTTCTTGGGATTCATCTGACAGTGGATCTCAGGAGTATTTCTCTTCTGTGGGAACAGCTGGGATCAGTGCTTTCCCAATCCCACCCTTCTTGTAGCTCTTCTTTTCCCATGTAGCACAGACAATTCAGAGATGGAATAGGCAGGACCAGCTCCCCTCAACGCCTCCCAGACCTTGAGTCTACAACTACAACCTCCCTGATGCAGGGCTGCAGAATTTTCTGAGACAGGACTTTCTTATTCTTTCCAGCTGAAACTGCTCCTCTTTGTGTGAACTAAGTGCTCAATGGCTACGAATGAATGTTCATCCTGAATAGGATGAGAGAAAGCAAGCTGAGCATGACTTCAGCAACTGCAGGACCCTAGTGGGAAAAAAAGGTTCCTGTTTCAATAAGTGATCATGATGACAATATTTTAAGTATAGACAAGAGATTCTTGTGATGGAGAATATACATAAGATGGGTGTTGCATGCTGATTCTGGCAGTCTTCCTATGCACCTCCAGCATCTTTTTAATGTAGACTTTATGTATGTCACTTTATGATAACATGGAACCACAGCATCACAGAATTTCTGAGGTAGGAAGGGACCTTCTGGAGATCCTCCTGTCCATCCGTGTCATGTGTAACTGAGGCACATCTGCACCAGTAGATGCAGAGAAAATCTTGGCCCTCGTTGGAACTGTGGATAGGCTGAAAAATCTCAGCTGGTGGCACATGTGCTCGTGTAACCTGACACTAGGTTTGGTGGGAGTGTTGATCTGCTGGAGGGCAGGAAGGCTCTAGAGAGAGATTTTTACAGACTGGATCAATGGTCTGAGGACAACTGCATGAGGTTCAGTAAGACAAAGTGCCAGGTCCTGCCCTTGGGTCACAACAACCCCACGCAGTGTCACAGGGAGGGACAAGAGTAGCTAGAAGGCTGCTCAGCAGAAAGGGACCTGGGAGGGCTGACCAATAGCAGCTGAACATGAGCCAGTGTGTGCTCAGGTGGCCAAGAAGCCAATGGCATCCTGGCCTGTGTCAAAAATAGTGGCCAGCAGGACAAGGGCAGTGATTGTCCTGCTACACTTGGCACTGGTGAGGCCACATCTCAAGCGCTGTGTCCAGTTCTGGGCCTCTCACTTCCAAAAGGACATTGAAGTGCTGGAGCATGCCCACAGAAGGGCAACAGAGTTGATGAAGGCTCCTATAAAGAGTAATTGAGGGAACTGGGGTTGCTTAGTCTGAAGAAGAGGAGGCTCAGGGTAGCACCTCATTGCTCTCTGAGATTGTAGTGAGGTGGGGGTTGGTCTGTTCTGCCAAGTGAAAGCAGTGCCATGATGATTTTTTTGCCTTTATATATATATACCCGTTTATATACTCTTTTATATAGCTTTTATGTATTCTTAAGGGCCTTTTAGCCCACATGCTTCTAATTCTTCAGGTTTGATAACTGGCATAGACCCAATATTCTGTTAAGCCAGGAGACCAAACATCTCAGAAGTCTCAGACACCAAGGTCTTCTCTGGAACACATTTTGTAAACTGAGATAGGCCTGTCCAGGGGGGGAAAGTTCCTCAGAGAGGGGGGTTCACTCAGCCTCGCATTGGGGAATTTTTGATAGATATGTTAATTGGCAAGGCCTATAATGTTATACCCGAACTAGTGTGTGTGCACTTTTCGGTGTGCACACACATTCCAGTGTGTTCCACCTGGATGGGGTGCACCAAGGATCCTTAAAATAAATACTGAGGTAAAACACCTTTTTTCCCTTCTAACCGTGTTTGGCTCTTGATTTTAAGACCAAGGATAGGCATCAAAAGGACAGAGGAAATGGCCTTAAAGTGCACCAGGGGAGGTTCAGATTAGATATTAGAAAAAAAAAAAATCACTGAAAGACTGGTCAGGCATTGCAATAAATTGTCCAGGGAGGTGATGGAGCCTCATCTCTGAAAGTGTTCAAGAGGCGCCTGGATGTGGCACTTGGGGATACAGGCGTAATTATGATGGTACCGTGTTGACATTGGACAAATGATCTTGAAGGTGTCTTCCAACCTTGTTGATTCTGTGATTCTGTAGGCTTCAGTTTTAGATTTATTGGCTCAGATCTTTACTCACTTATGGGTCTCCCTCACACTCTCTAGTATTCTGTGTAAATGTGCTTAATCTTTCAGCCGGTGATTTGGAGATTTTTATTTATTAAAGCATGCAGTGTTGCCTAAATTAAAAGAGAAAATATACTAAAATTCATAGTTCAGCAATTTTTATATTTGTTTAAACCAAAAATATCTGCAAAGAATATGGAAGTAGAAATATTTTTCCTGAGAGGCAATATGCTACAGTAGCATGGTCCTTGCTCAATTACAGTGATTCGTGGTAAGCAAACCCTATACTTCTCAATCACAAATGTGAGCCTAATTTTCTCAGCATCCCTGAAAACCAATCCTCAGTGGGGTTCATTCTTAATTTTATGAATTTCTGTATTTGCTGTTGAATGTGTTCATGCTTTTCTAAATTTTTCACCTGCATTGCTATGGAGACTACCAAATTCTGATTATCATTGCTGAAGGCACCACCTTAGCTTGAAGAGATTAAACAATTCTGCTTTCGCACACTATTTACTCCAAAACCTGGTTAACATTGTCAATTTAGAACCAACCCTACTGGGGAATTTGCTGTAAAGGAAAATGTGATTTTTGATTTAAACTCCATTACTATGCTGATTATTCACAGCAGTGAAAATTTATACCCAGCTTGATGTGAAATATTTAGTTTAAGATCTTTGGCCATAAAGAAACAAAAATATATGATAAGCTGTAGCACCAGTGTCTTTCAATCTGTAGTGATTTTACCAGGCTGGGGCCAGGCCAGGGTCCTATGTAGTCCTCTGAGCTTCTTGATGTTACCAACAGTAGTCTGTGAGACAGCTAAATGACCTCTCCATGTCCTACATCCCTTCTCTATAGCTAAGAAATGATTCAAACTTCTTCTGTGACTACTTGAGGTTTGCAGATGAAAAACAATCTCTAGAACCATATTTAAAGAGGAGCTCATAAACTCTCTGAATTTTAGTCCTCCAAACTCAGCCTCTTGCAACTTTAGCCCTCAGGGAGTTAGCCCTGATCATGGAGATGGGAAGGGATCTCCTCTGTTTGCAGGTCCATGGACTGTGTGTGTGTAGGTATGCACATACCCATTCAGTCATGCTCTTCATTCCTGGGAGGAGACCACTTCACTGCTTTTGTCCTCCTGAAAAAACTTGTAGTTTAACATATGAGACAAACCACGCACAAAAGGGGGGTGCGAAGGTTGTGGGAAAAAAGTTTGAACTTGTCCCCTATAAAGACACCTTTGAAAAGTGCTATCTGAGGAAGCTGCTGGAAATCTGATATCTGCTTGGATTATTCACTCCCTTGAGTAAGCAGGAGTAGCAGATGTGCTCTCTTTGTAGCTCTGCACTGCATAGAGTTTCACAGAGCTTCTCTTGAACCTAAAGTTTACATCTGATAGAAAAATTCAGCAATGTCCTTTGTCTACATGGATGCCCATATGCTATTCCATGGGCACTGATTTTTTGTTATTTTTCTTATTGCCGTTATTGATTGTCTGCTTCTGTCATGTTACCTTGTGATATGACTTGAATCATCCAAATCCAGTGTGGAACAAATTGACCAGAATGAGACCCATACAAGATGGTAGCGCTCCTGGATACTGTTTCCCCACATTGTTAGTTTAACACAAAAATCACTTAGAACTTGCAATTCACTTACAGATGATCCTCATGTAATTGCAGAAGTATCCAAATTTCAAAGGTCACTCATCCTTGAAATCAGCACAATTGATTTTTTATAGCTTGCTGTCAAAAACCAACTTTATGTTTCTGAGACAGGACCTGATAAACTTTCTCTCTGAAGCTTTCTACCTTAAATAATAGTGCTCAGTGAATAGATTTGTAAAACACAATTTCATACACTGGTACACTGATTACAGGTAATGCAACAGGTCATCACAAACACAGTAAATCTCCTGACATGTCACTGAAAGTTGTCTTCTATAGAATTAAGAAATATTTAGATATTGATTTGCTTGATATCACACACTACATAAAAATATGTCCTCTTGTTTAACGTATATTACTGATGGAGACCAGAATGTAAAACATTGTGCAGTAGGAAAAAAAAAAGGTATTCCTAGTTATTCCTATCCTCCTAGATATTAGGAAGAAGTTCTTTAATGTGAGGGTGGTGAGCGACTGGGACATGTTTCACAGAGAAATTGTGGATGTCTTATCCCTGAAATTGTTCAAGGCCAGCTTGGATGGTCTTGTGAAAAGTCTGCCCAGGACAGGAGGCTTGGAACTGGGTGATCATTAAGGTCCCTTCCAACCAAAACCATTCTATAATTCTATGATCTTTAGTTTTTCTATCAATTGAAGCATAGATTTACAGTTAATGTGACCACTCAAGTAAACAGGTATTTATGAAATCCCTCCCTTGCCTTGTGGACCAAGGCCAAAATTCTGAAAAAGAGATAAATGTTTAATGTGATTGACTACCTTTTGCTAAGTGTTGAATTCTCAAGTTTGACCAAAATCACATGCAAATTTTGAGGCTTACCCCTTGAAAGAATCATCAAAATCATGGCATACTGTCAGAGGTGTGAAAATAAAGTATATGGGGAGGTTTCTTCAAATGTAAAATGAGAACAAGTGCAAAACATCCCCTTTCAATAATTTCCTCAGTCATCCTGAGGTAAATCCTTTCAATGCTCATTCAGATCTCAGCACCACATTCAAGCTGCAGCCCTGCCATGCTGCACATCCTCTGTCCCTCCACCATGTTCCACTGCGGTCCTGCTGCAGCGGCAATATTAGCAGCAGCAATATGTTTTCATTTCTTCTTTCTGTAAATAATGTGCTAAATGCTGCTGTAACTACTCATGGGATGAACATTGATCAGAGTTTCTGCTTAAGAATCTGGTTGGAGTAGACATTGAAGATACTCATTTAATGACTATCAACAGGGATGAGTTTGATTCTTATTTTACACAACTTTAGTTGTTTCTAGCTCTAATTATCTAAAGCACAAAGTAGTGGGAGGATATTTTCCCACATATCCATAGCTATATATACACATAGATATATTCACTTATAGTAATACACCAGTAGAGTGGTTATGCAAATTTTTTTAAAGGTTACCTTAGGCTGCTAAGATAATTATGTAGCCAGCACAGTATCAGAAAGATTTAAATGTAACGTTTAGAAAAATTTTTTTGCTTAGTTGGTGGGATTTATATGGGATGGATGCTCTGCAAACTAGTTTTATGTTAAAATGCAGTGTGATACTTGTGGATTAATTCTGTTTGCACAAGTGTGGAACATCAATCTTTCTTTGAGGGGTTAATCAGAAAAAAAAGTACTTATTACATCAAGCCTAAAACTTCAAGCTCTTTTTGTCTCAAATGAGTTATTATTCCACCATTCAAAACTCAACAACTATGTATTCCCTGTAGCACTCCATGTCTTTTCTAAGCAGTCTCTCAGAGGATTTTTTTACCAGTTTTCCAGAGCTGGTTGTTGTAAGGTCATGGATTGTTGTAAGGTGTAACCTGGGCTGTAGGACTGTAACTGCTGTACACCAGTGCCTTTTTTTTCCCTTTCTCTCTCATCCTCATGGCCAGAACATTTCATTGCTGAGAAATGCTCAGAGCTGCAGTACTAACTTGACACGTTGTGCTGGTTTTACCTAATATTTCAAAATAGTCTTGCTTCCCAACAATACCAATGTAATTTAAAAACATTCTCATAGACTTTCTAGACCAATTTTCTCTAGCTTGCCTGCATAGAAACAACTTGTGAATGGAATAGGGTACTATGAATGAAAAATTTGGATACTGAGCAGAAAATGATAACTATTCTTAACATGGTTTTCATAAAACATGCTCATAATGCTTTAGTGATACATGAAACTTAGAAGCTTCCAAGATTAAGAAAGTGCATTTCTTAAATTCAGTGAACTATCCCCACTGTGCCTCCCTCTTTCTCATCCCACTGAAGGATTCTCTCTTTTCAGGAAGTTTGTCACATTTCTTGTCAGTCATTTTTTAATACAGTACTGGTGCTTAAATTTCTCAAATTATTAAAATGATAGCAAGATTAACATTTTTCTCATTTTACTTAAGTTTTGTACTTAATATTATGAATGCCTGTTTCTGTTTGGTCTGCTCTGGAAGTTTGTGAAGGATGGTTGTACTGCAGAGCTTTAAATTCCATTTTTCCATGAGAGAAATACATTTTTCCTGGAAAGTGTCTCAGAGTCACATTTTAAGACAAGAAATTGCAAAACTGAGTTAGTGCATAAATCAGAGAAAATATTTATTTACAGACATGTAAAAATTATGTTACAACATTTTAAAGAAAACTGTAATGAACCATCAATCTGCTCTAATGGGCAAACTCTGAATGTTTTAATTCTAAATTGCAGTGGCAACAATTAAAAATATGTCTGCTAACAAGATTATAGTTATCTACATAGTTTAAGTACAGTGATTTTTCAGAACTAAAAATGGATCTACAGAGAAAAATAATAAGTATCGCAACAATATGTATTACAAGAGTTTACAAAAGTAAAAATATTTTTTCTTGATCCAAACTTTAAAGCTTTTTAGTAAATATTTTCCATTCATGCAGCTGCCCATATTTGAAACAAATATCTGAAATACACAGAACATATAGGTCTGTGTAGAAAATGAATTGGTTTGATTCAGGACTGTCCATAGAGGATTTTATAAGACTGTTGACTGTCCAAACTGATTGACAAGATCTTTTATGTTTCCTATTCTTCCATGTTGCAAGGGATGAGCAATGCTGAAAAACCCCACAACTGACAAAACTCATGTCAAACGAGTAACAGGTAGTGATGGCAAACAACACCGAGCATACTGCATACAGGGACAGCAGAGAACTATTAAGCTCTGTCAAAGCTACCAGCATCCTCTGGAGTGATTTTAAGCAAACATGCCATTGAGAAACCTTGCTAGTAATAGACTGCACGGGGCAACAATCTTCTGGCTTGCAAATGAAGTTGTGCCTCATGGTGTTATCAGAGGTGACTTTTTTTGTGTTCAAAATATACTCAGGACTTAAACTGTGGTGTGAAACAGTGTCAACATTATGAATGTGCAATCATTTCTGTGAGTTTATAATCTAAGGGTAATGATAGTAAAGAATGTGTAAAAATCTAAGAGTGCTTTCTGTGAGTGTTAGCTCATTTGGAATGGAGGTGGTGCAGAGACAATATACCTAGATGTTTCTCATATCTATTTTAACACCAATATCAGAACTGATCTCCGTGGATTATATTCTGCGTCTTTTAAGTCAGCCAAGAGTTTATGTGATTTAAATGGGACAAATGCCTCTTGAAGTGCTGAGGTTTGGAGTTCTTTTTTTTTTAACTGTCAGCCAAAGACAGAGATCCCAAAATGGCAATTCTTTTTGCATTTTTACAGTTAAAAATGTTCATAACCTATATTAAGAGATAGAAAGTGGAGAAGTATTTCACCCTCTGGTTTGACCTAACATCTCACTTACAAAGGAGTAACATTTTTTTGCTGCACTTTTCTAGGAGAGTCAGCCCTGATAAATTCTGAAGCTGCAATTCTTTATGCTCAGGTATAACTACTTATACTACTCTTTCCTTATTTAAGGAGCTAGGTACTACTCAGCACTTATGTAAACCATGTAACTCCACACACAATAGACAAGCTTTGTACAATAAGGTACACAAACATAACTGAGAGTGTTATGTTACATAGCTGTCTAGTGAAAAAAATTCTCACTCAGTAATACATAATAAAATTCAAATGTATGCTTTTCTTCCAGATTTTTTAAGAATATCAGTCCTTTGATGATGGTCCCCATGGTGGAAACCTGACCAGTGACCTTGAGCTCCCACCCTCTTACACCCCCATAACTTGAGGCAAACCTGTCATGTCAGAAACTGCTTTTTAAAATAGAAATTTAAAGTTTGATCTTCTAAAAAGTCTCTCTGGTACCTTCTGTTTTCTCTTGCTTTCAGCTACAGAGAGCGATTGAAAGGGCAAGGCAAGAGTTCCTCTTTGTAGTGCTGGATGAGCCCAAATAGCAAATACCCCGGTCACGGAGCTCAGGGCTCAGGGCTCCATGCTTCAGACTGGCACACAGCTGGGTCTGCACTCCATTTGGCTGTGTAAGATACTTCCTAAATTAATACCTCTCCCTCTTGGGAGGCTGTAGCTACAAAATAATTTATTTACCCTGCAATCACTTTAACGACATTTCTCTTTCTATACGAGTACCACTCGCATAAAGATGTAGATGAATAAATACATATTCCTTGTTTGATGTCATCTGCAATGCTAAAGAAGTCTGACTTTGGGATGGTGAACAAGTTGATACTTTTATTAGAGAAGAAGTCCTTGTGCCCATATCATATATGCTTTGATACCTTTAATGTCTCAGTAGTAACACAAGAGAAATGCATCCATTCTGTTTAAAAGGAAATATGATTTATTAATAAATTCTATACTGAGATTCCCCCTACAACATCTGTAATAATTAATTTTTCCAACTTCAGGCTTTTAGAAGGGCCTTAGGAGTTTGTGGGTGGAAAGACTACTGCCAGAAAATAACCCAAAAAGTAAAAAGTAGGCTAACTCAGGCTGTCAGACATTGGCAGGCTGTAAGTAATTTTCATGTCTAGACAGGAGACTGACTGACTTTCCATATGGTAACAACAAACTGCCTTTAGACATTTGCAAGAACAGCTGTAACAACTGTCTGAGGAATGGCATCACAGAGAGTGCTTATCTGAAGAAAGGGATTTACAGGAGGATCTACTTTACAGTTTGTCAAGGATTGCTCTCTAATTTTGATGTTTTCACTTTTTAGAAGCTATTCTGTTACCAAATGTAATTATTTCCAATGACAAATAAATTGAATAAAATAATGGGAAATACCATACAATGTATTTAATTGTGGCACTGATCAAAATGGTCTTGTTTGAATTAAGCGGTAAACAGAGAAGTGCAATATCACCTGACTCTAAATATGGTAAAACAGTAAAACGTGCTAATCATAAAAATAGCTTTTAGAAATATACATTTGTATACAGTGTTTTCCACACCTGTTAAATATGTCCTTCATATTATTATGATACAGTACATTGGCCTTTAAGACATCAAAATTAAAAAAATAATACCAATAATTAGCCAGAGAAAACCACATTTACAATCTAAACCATAAAAATCTGACAATTGTACAGCTTAGAACATATAAGAAATGGAGTTTCTAATATTTGAACAATAATGTCCATTTTAATAAGTAAATTGAGTTTCATACAAATTGAATCAAAGGTGGTGTCAGCCAGTAAGAAACTGCAGTTCACAATTTTCTAAGGGGAAGTCAGAGTTTCTCTTCTCAGCCTTCAGGGGGTTCACACATGACATCTCATCACTTGATCTGTAGAAACTGAGAAATGAAATGTTTGCTTTAGTAAGGAAGCATAGAATTTCTTCCAGCAGAACCTCAAAAAGAAGCCAAGACAGCTGGGGCAAAAAGCCAAGAGGACTATGACTTGACTTTTTGACAAATCAACCAAATATCAATATCTCTAATGCTTTACCACCTTAAACTATCGAAGATTAAAAGAATACTGTTCCTGCAGCAGTGGACAATCGGGACTGTGCAATAGTCCTGAATTAGACTGTATGGCACGAGATAACAGCAAATCAAGCAAGAGCTGTTGAGGCTGAAGTATTCCTCCCCTCAATAATGCTATGCAAACAACTGCTGAATAATTTCTATTTTAGCAGCAGGAAATAGAATAATGTATCTTGGCTGCTTTGCAATGAAATGCTTTATTTGCATAATAGCATTCAATCTAAATAAATTACATGTAGAATTCTTTGCTTCAGTACCATCACACTATTTATATACCTCACTCCATTTCCATTGGCCCTGTGCTTTCAGCAATGCCTATAGTTACCAGATTGATGGATCTTTCCTCAGTTGCTTCCCTTTTGCTGTTGCCTATTTTGCTATTGTTTTTGTGTACCTGCCATAGGATATAAATGTATATCCTTTGATTTCTTTTGTTGCTTTATCAGCCACATTGTGAAAATGCAAAGATCCAGTGTTAGTCAACACTTTTGAGGATCATTGTTCCAGCAGAGGCTTGGAGGCAGGTTGCATCTAAATATCTGAGTCCTGAGTCCTATGTGACCCATTAATGCTACCAGCTTCAAGTAGGCATTGAGTGATGCTGCAAGGGAGCATAAGACATACCATCTCCACCTGCCCACAGAAAAACTGGCAACACTTTCCTAATCACATTTGGACTGGAATGTTTGGAAAACTGACAGTAGAAAATGTTAACAGAAGTAGATGGTTTCTTTTTTTAAAGTGAAATTTTCAACCCAAGGTGTTGGGG
>VZTH01008953.1:468735-509483 GCA_013397815.1 Aleadryas rufinucha | reverse complement strand
TATTTTATAACTCGGCTTTGTTTTTTGTGTTTTTTGGTGGGGGGGGGGGGGGGGGGGGGAGAGGGAGTCTATCTTCTTTTATAACTGAAAGAGAAAACAGCTGATGAAAGCTGGTGCACTTTGGATCAAAGCCTGAAAAATTTCCAGATGTTCTTTTCAGCCAATTTCCACCTCCTTCAATTAAAAAAAAAAAAAAAAAAGATAATTTCTGTTAAAATTTCCATTTACAGAAAACCTGGTTTTCCAGAAACATCCAACATCCCTGCAGGACTGGGCTCCTGACCTTTGAAGAAGTCAGGCATCAGCTTAACCCTGCATTGCAAAGAAAGCACCAGGTTTCTGGCTGTGGTCTTCACAGGTAATCAGGATTAGGGAGAAAAGCTCATGGGAGATATCCCAGAAATTTCTTCTTTCAGTTAAAACATCCTGAAGCTATTATTCTCTACTTGCACAGAGAAAAATCTTCATCTCCCCTATTTTAGGTCTGATCCCTAGAGAGACTAGCTATAAGAAAAAAGACCTTCAAATTCTCCCCTTAAGTCTGAGAGAGGCCTAATGGTTTTTAACTAGCTATTCATCTTAGAAGAAGTAAAAGAAAAAAAAATCCCACTGTACATCCTATTAGCTTCAAAGAGAGTTCCTCTTTTCTAGCCTTTTTTTCAACTATGCTTTACCGTTCCATTATGCTATTATAAAAAGCAATAATTATGAAAGCAAGAAGAGGCAGATTTTCAAGATATTTATCAAAGCTTTCTTCCCTTGCCATAAACCTTTCCAGCATTTACCTGTCACCAGCACTAAAGAGCTTCATTAGGTTAATATTGTGAAACATTAACGTTGCTAAGCATCTGGATCCAAGTCATCAATGCTGCTTTGCTGTTGATTAGAAACTGATAAAAATTTACCAACACCACCAGTCCAAAATATTCTTGTGTTCTTCCTTCAGTACATGGACTTCTTATTTCCCTCTTACTACAAATAATGTTAAAGTCTGGGAAGAAACATTAAAATCTGAGAGAATCAAGCTTTTATTTTTCATGGAATGACAGGAATCCAGGGCTATGATTAATCTAGAGTAATTCAATGCTAATTTCATTCTATTTCTTTCTTCTGAATAGTGTGCAGTTTATCATCTGGCTTTATGGTAGTGCTGATGATATTAAAAAACCCTCATGATGACTAGCGTTTTTTTTAAATTTTTTCATTTCTTTCCCCTTATATATAAAAACATCTCCTGACACAACAAGGATGAACCAAATTACATTTAAGCCAGTAATAAGGCTTTCATTTGATGTAGTTCTAACAGAAAACCACTTTAGAAAGTGTGATTTGAACATAATGCATTTTAAGAATTGAATAACTCAGCTGAGCATATAGACTTGGCATCTGTAGACAATATCAAAGAAACACTATATACTGTCCTAATTGCCATCCTAATCTCTGAAAAAAAGATGGAGAGAGGTTATGGAATATTTATTGGTTCATTTTACACCTGAAATTATTTCTGCTACTTTATTCACTATTTGGATGGCTTTTTGAGCATGAGCTATTGGAAGCACTCTTCTTAGGCATAACACTGTATTTCAGTCTTCCAAAAAAACTATTGCTACTGTTATTATAGTTCTGGTATAATCCTTCTGGCATTTTTGCCAAATTCAAATTCTACTAGATTAAATTAATTTTAACTATATACTATTACAATGTAGATAACATTGGAAAGTCAACATTAAATATTAAAAAACCTTACTAAATGAAAGCGCAGTTCTACTTTATGGACCTTAAACTATAATGATTACAAATGATGGAGTAAATAAGATAAAATTCAGTAAAAATTTAGAGTTTTCCATCTTGCTTTTTAGAAGTTTAATGATTTTATAACTTACCTCCCCTCAAAGCCTAGTTAATTCCTATCTTTACATCTGTAGATTTTTCAGAATGCTGTGCATGTAAAGGACATTTTCTTGTGGGAGAGCCTGGCCATCAGATCACCTGCCAGGGGACCAGTTCCTCTAAGCTCTGTGCTTTGTAGTCGTGAGGCATGACAGAGTATGAATATCTTGCACTCTGTATTGCTCCTAAAAGCCCTTTATGAAGAGACAAGCTCAAAAGGTGGTAGAGACCTGCAGGTACCATCCTTCTAGCACGGGATGTGCCAGCCCCCTTTCCCTGGCTTACCCAAGCAGCTGGAAGCTGTAATGGTGACCCTTCTGTGGTGGGGAGCTACTGACTTTTCTAAACTCGTTCAGATGGGCTTTATTTGCCTGCAGGAGATGAGTTTTGTTCTCTGCTAGCTAGATCCAAACAGAGCTCAGCCTCTTTCCTGCACTGAATTATTTGTTCTTCCTTACAGTTCTGAAAAAGGGAAAAGAGCAGAGATATGTTCCTTCATCCCAATAAATACCTAGTTTCCTTCTCACAGGTTTTATGGGAAAAGAGTGCTGGACTTCCTTTACCACACTTATCTTCCAGACCTAAATGTACAGAAATGAATCTTACTATATGAGAGTGTAAACTCAGTATATGTTTTTGGGAGGGAGTATTGGGAATGTGCTGTGACTAAATGACAAAAGATGTACATGATGAACATCTTACCTTGTAGTATATTAAGAAAATGTTTAAAGAAAAGTCCCACAGAATACGTTACAGACTTCACCGTATGATTTACCCCACAGTAATTATAAGCAGTAAGAGCATCCAAAGTATATGGAAGACATTAACCTGACAAAATGCATCTGTTTTTAAACAATCATTTACTCTGAATGGCTTTTGTGATAACATTAATCTTAGAAATTCTCAGAAAATGCAGCTAAAAAGAGAATGGATAGATGATGGTTCACATATACACATGAACTTGAAACCCAAAGCCTCAAGTATTCTTCCTCTTACTCTCCTGTCTCTTTTTCCTTGCCAGACAAACCCATGCTAAGGACTGGAATTCTGAGTTTAATAACTGTAATGGAGGCATCTGAAGCTACTGCTGACCACTGCTTGGTAAAATTGCACATCTATCTCTTGCAGACTCCTGTTGAGTAGGAGACTTGATGCCTGACACCTTTCTAGGTTTCTGCTGGTGTCTGACTATGCTTTGGCAGTAGGTTATGTGACTGCCATACATCACTTTCTGCAAAACAACTGCAAGCCTCATTAAAATGCAGCAGGTGCACTGTCCTTTCACTCAAGGCACTGGCCCTCATACTTGTGCTGCCTCAAATTGCAGTTGTAGCACAACTGCTTTCACTACATCTGATGCTCACTCCTAATACTGTTATCTGTACAACTGAGAATACTGAATCCAGGTCTACAGATGCTGCTCTTATGTCCTCAAGGATAGCATACTCTTTTTCATCTTTAATAATTTCTTTTGATTATGAAATGCACTTTCTGGACAGACAAGGAGATGAAAAATGGAATCTGTCTGCAGAACAGGCATTAAAAAAAAACCCAAAACAAACACAACAAAATAGCCAAAACTTAGTTAGTCATTATTGATTTAGGTATTTGCCTAAAGTGAGAAAAATCATAATGGAGTACAGAAAGTAGTAATGCGAATTGTCATTCTGTTTATTTGCTATATCTAACTCAAGACAACATCCTCCTTTCCTCTTAAGCAGGCAACTCACACTGAGTGCAAAACACAGTAATTTATGTTTGTATGGTACCATGGGGGAATGCACTTTTGTTGACTTTTACACAGCATTCTTCATCATTGATGGAAAACCACAAGGAATGAACAGAGCTTACCAAGGAACACAGAATTTGTATTAGCTATCACATTAACTTCACAGCTATGTTCATGTGAGGTACACCTTGCACTTTGTCCCTTGATTCAAAGCATCAAATCTCTAATGCAGTAACAGCCATATAGGGGGTTTAGTTTAATGTCTCCATATGAAATGTAAATGCTCAGTTCAGTAGGTGTGAGAAGAGGAATGTGAATGTGTATCACACTTTTTCTGCTGTCAGTTATAACCCTTGTAAAACATGACAAACAAAATGCTGGCACTAAAGCAAAATTTTCTACAATGAACTAGTGATAGAATATTCACTGCATTTAACAAATAGAGGGATTGTACAGTTTGATAAATATTAATAAAGAATAATTAAAAAAACCAGTTGCACCTTCTTTAAACCTTTCTTCAAATGATGAAACCTAATCATTATGTTTAGGACTCTGCCAATCATACTTTAATTGCTAAAAACATTACAGAATCGTTTTTCTGTTCAGTGAACAGCTTAATTGCTTTGAAGTGTTAGTACTTATGTGAGTACATGTGAGGATGATTGTTTTACTCATCAGTGAAAACAAACTCCTATCTTCTTTGTATTAAAATGCTCTGTTTCACTTGTTTGCCCAATAAAAATCAGCAGGAAGAATAAGATAGCCCTATCGGATACTGATTTTTCTCCTAGACCAACATATCTTTCTTTCTCAGAGTACAGGCAGAATTGTGATAAATGCTTTTGGGTGTAGTGGTGGAGACAGGATCCAATATTTGGAGAGTGCTAGTGAGGACACACTGCAGTTGTGATGATGGTCAGGCGTGAGACTGAAGGAATGACTTTGGGATTAGAATCACCATGGTCATTTGAGAGCCTGAGTGGAGCCATGAAGGAAAGAAGTGGATCTATCCACTTTAATTTGGGCTGTGTGTTTTTCTCCTGCTTTTTCTGCTCTTTCTGCTTTTGCAGAAAAATCTTCTTCTGCAAGGTCTTTTATAGCAGTAGGAGAAAACTTGGGGACTAGTAGCACTTTTTTTGGTGACAGTGGGAGGGATCTGAAGCTGGAGACACTGGGCCTTCTGCAGAGTGTGGGGTGGGCTGCAGGATCTCCAAGTAGGAGATGTGGAAGAGAGATGATGGTGGGGAGGTGGTGCTTTTGCAGAACTCACTGCCCTGAAGTCTTTACCAGAATGTACCCACATTGCTACCCCTTGGTGAAAGTGTGTCCCCACCAAACTCCCTTTCCTGTTCTGTCTTGGCTGATAAAGCCAATCCAAATGCAGTAAGGCCTCTCTGATCCTGTCCACAGAGTTCCATCAGCCCATACCAGCATGCCTTGAGAGAAGTTCAGCACCTTCTTGGGATCCAGTGCCAAATAAAGCAGAGAAAAAGGTGTTCCACCCTTGTTTATCCCTACATATGAGTGGATATTCATAGCAAATTCTCAGGGGTATGGCTCTCGTTGTAGATCCCTGGGTGTTTTCTGCTTCTTGGGATGGTGCCTACTCCATGAGAAGCAAGTCTAACTGAGTCCTATCATGATTCACAGTAAATACTGTACTTTATCATCCTGAATGCTACAGAAGAGATGCTTTTAACTTACAGGGTAGTGTAAAAAAGCTATAGACTAAAATTCCTACTGAATTAATCTGTGCTTGATGCAAGGAGTAGGAATTCTCTAGTGTGAGGTTGTGGTCCTATTAGTATTAATGTTGAAGGTAAAAGTTCCTGTCCTACTAATGCCAAGGGCGTAGACTTGAACACACAGTTAAATGCATAAAGGAACTACTAAAACTTGTATCCTGAGGCCATTTAGTATGTACATTTTAAGAAGTCTGTTTTTTAAATATATGAAAGTAGTAACTTACAAGAAGAACAGCCTTAAACTAATTATGCAGAAAGCACCTACTAAACTTTCCCACTATTGCCAAATTAGAATTTAGACAGGTATCAAAAACCAAAGGGCACCCATTACAGGCAAAATAATTGTAGGCAATGATGGTATTGAGATAAGGAGTGTTCTGTCTACTCTGTCAGAGATGTTTCAAGTACTTGGAGGCAGAAGTTTTACTGAACTGAACAACCAGGAGGAGTGACATAAAAAAAAAATGGAAAAGAAATGGGAAGGAGAGAGTGCTTGAAGAAGATGTTGAAAACATATAGCATGAGACAGAGATACTGGCGAAGCCCAGGGTAAACCACAGGAACAGGAGCAGAATTAGACAAACAATGCAAAATTAATATTTAAATGGTGACAGTATAATGAATTAAGACAGTCAATTAAATATACAGGATGTAGAGTTATCTGCTTAAAACTGTTATCTGTGAAAGTCTTGTTATGGGAATGTGATCCAGGTGGAAATGGCAATAAAAGATGGTCCTATTTTAAACCGTTCTTGCTTTGCATTTTCCTGCCTAATACTTATTTGAATGCACAGTGCACAGTAGTGCATAATATTTTGGTTTTATGAGGATTTCAAGAGACATTAATTTTAAAGTAAAAGTTACAAAGCAAAATGTTGGACTTGGGGTCACGTTGTGGTGTGCAAATGGTGCAGAATCATGTAGAAAGATGAGAAACAGTTGTTATAACCCTGCAAAGAGGAAGCAGGGAAAAATTTAGCCTTTTCATTCTTTATTTATTTGTTCTGGAAAATGCCTTGCTCATTTTGAAAGACTACGGAACTGTAGTATGGTTTTAGAAATCAACAATGACAACAATTTGGAAACTTCAGATACACATAGCAGCATGACAAGCTGGCTAAGTTAGCATTTGATTAACTTCCAAATCTTCATTTTGGCAGTCTGAGCTTGTTTTATTCCTCACTGATTATTTTTTGTTGAAATGGCGATAACAGTTTTATCACCTTCTAAATAACTTCTCTTTTCTGAGGTGTGTAAATGCCTATGTATGGATAAATTCAATCTGCCTTTCATGTTTTGATATTAATCATGCAGAAAATCTTCTTAGTAACACAGTTATATTTTCTCAAAAAATTGAGACCTTTTGGAATAATTGTGTCACTAACTGTAGTGGCTCTGCAATTTTTATTGAAAAAAAACCACATTTACAATATCTGCCTTTTAGTATGGAAAAATAATCTTTTGGCTTTTCAATGTTTGCAACCTCTTTACTTGTGTGAAGACTTTCAACAGAAAAATGTTTCTTCTGAGGGTTTTCCATTCAGCATTTTTGATGCTCAAGGGTACTGATAAAGCCTGTGAAATGAGTGTTTTCTAGGGGAACTAAAACTATTTATTTTCAAAGGCTGACAAACCAGAAAAAATGTGTGATGCATGACAATTGATCAATTTCAGTTAAATCTAAGAATTTGATGATTAAGCTGGTAGACTCAAATTCATAGCACAGACCCAATGGCTGGCCTGAGTTGTTCCAGAGGATTTCTGTGTCCCAGTGAGTGCCTGGAAAACACCAGTGTCCCCCTTCCCATCCACTGCTTTCCCAACATACCTCATACTGCTGCTTTGGTATCTATAATAGGTTACTATTCCAATGCTTTTTCTCCCTACACACAGATGGGGACTTTTGGTTGCAAATGATGGGTGAACCAAACCCAGTGCAGCACCTTCAGCAAGTCATCCAAATTTTACTGGAGACAACCAAAATACAGGGAAGTAAAAGAAGGGCTGCTCCGCCAGAATTAGTTAAAATTACATTGGCAAAAATATACATGAGTGGAAACTGAAATCAGTCTTCGTATTTAAATTGTGATTTCAATTAATTTCTGATGTTTCTTTTTCAGCCACAAGGTGCAGCAAAAAGCTTGTGATATTTTTTATAAGTTATCATCATCCTCACCTGAAAAAGGATCCAGGTTTAATTCTAGGTGGTAGGTATTTGGCTGTCCTTGTTTCTGCACCTCACTCATAGGTTGACTCTATGCTCATAAATTTTAGGCTAGCAAAATCTGTGGGCTAATTCTGATCTACTCAGACCAAATAAATATAATGAGGCTACTAATACTGAATATTAAGGTCAACTATATTATATCAGAGAGACAAGTTAATCTCATTTAGACAAGTATTTTTTTACATGTCTAAGAGAATTTTTGACCTGACCTGAGAGCATTGTTTGCCTCTAATTAAATTCACTGATTGTGTGTGGTTTTGTTTTTTTTGTTTTGAAATTGGAGGCAAAGTAGTTTTTTTTGATAGAAGCTGAGCCATTAAAATTAAATATTTGATGTCTCATAACCATCAAGCACCATGACTATCTTATTAAATGATGACTGAGACTTCAGGCAGGTCAATACAGATGGCAGCGTGCAACGAAAAAAGTAAAACAGATTCATTGAAGAATATATTGCCTGTTGTTCCACAGACATTTTTCCTTACTGGAAAGCATATAATTTTTTATAAGTTTAAACAATTTGGAATTCTCCTTTCTTACATGTCAAAAAAAGGCACCTGTTGGTCTGACCTCAGAAAGAGGTGCTAATTCTACCTGCACATTCAATCTTCTGAGACACATTGCCCACCGCATGGGCTCCGTGTCAAAGCTGAGAACAGCACCCAAAATTCCTGATCCCCCATACTTTGCTTAAAAATGAGATAAACGAAAGAGAAAACCCATTATTTTCAAGCTCTTTTTCATCAAATCTGTAAGATTCTAATGGTTTTAAATTATTTGTATTATTTACATTACAAATGTTTTAAAATTTTTATGATTTTAAGTTTTGAGGTTTTTTTTAACTGGGACCTAAATAACATAGAGCAGATTCAGAGGAATAGATCTGATTCAAGAAAATTAGTTTGCTTATTTGTTTTACAAAAATGCAATTACAAGCCGGAAAATCTAGTAGAAAGAGACATAAAATGCATGATAGCATTGCCTGCATTTTCTGCAGGTTCCCATGTGATATGTATGGGATAGGATTTAAATAATAATTAGAAAAACATTATGTAGTCAGTCAGAAACCAGCAACCCGGTTAAAACGCTGAACACCACTTAGGAAATCTTCCTCTGATAAATTGACTGCCAGGAAAAACAGGGAGGAGGGGCTGGTGGCAAGGTCTTTCCAATGACTCATGCAACAGTGGGTGAACAGCAAACACCTCCACTGTGCTACTGAATATATTAAATATAACAAAAAGGCACGTCAGGAAGTTTCTTACAATTTTTGATTTCATGGCATGCTTTCATTACTTTCTTCACTTTTTCAGTCACAGGTTATTAGATTTACTGCAGCTTTGGAAGGTACAAGGAATTAGTATCTGTCGGGTATGGTGCCCCTAATGACTCTCTTAGGTTGCTCAAGTACAAACACCTCACACTGATATTTATCAAGTGAACACAATCTTTTACCTATTCATTTGTCTTAAGAATGAAGAACATCATGTTTCCCCTGGCATTGAAAGCAAGATTTCAACAAATTATAAGTGCAATAGAAAAGACAAAATTTTGCATGATCTTAGTGATTTTGAAAGTAAGCTGAATAAGATTTCTGGCATAACATTGCTTCAGCCTTTGCCATTAATTAGAAGTTTTGTGCTTTATTTTCTAAGTAGTATCCTGTACAAGTGCACTCAGCAAGCTGCAAGTTGTCAGTGTAGCTACTGATCTCTCCGACAAGCCTAATCAGCCTAATTTGGCTGATAATAGAAGAGTCTGTCTTGTGTGCCCTGATGCTATAGACTGAGAAAACATGCAACTAAAAGGACAATGAAAAATCTAATTTAATTACAATTATAAATTAAGTACTATCAATACTAGCACACAATCACATATTTGATCAGTCTTGCTATTTGAAATATGCAAAACTGGGTTTAAACTAGATTAAATTCATCAGACAATTTTTTGTTCTTTTTCTGTAGATTTTACTTTACTTTCTGCTGAGTATTTTCATTTTTGAATTCCATACAAAATAATTAAAGCAAGGAAAGTTTCAAAGTTTCATACAGATTTGCTATTATATAAATTTCCCTTTAGCTACTTATAGGAGGGGTGTGATGCATGTGGTCAACCCCTTAACCAAACTAGTGGTAGGTTGGTCAGACTCTGAAGGAGGTAAAGGCCTGAGCCATAGCCCAGCCAGCCAAGAACTCCTCTAGTTGCCATCTGTTCTCTGAAGACCCACAGAGGCAAAGAGTGGCACGGTGAGCACTGATGTGTGTGAGCTCGGAACACCCATCATGCAATTAACACATGAACAGCAGGTAGATTTTTGAAGACTCATTTATCAAGGAATGAAGAAAGTTGTGGGTACAAGGAGTCTCATGCATACCTTTCCCAATGCATGTAATTTGACTACTATCCAGCCACTTTATTCCACAAATCTGACAGCCTAAGTGAGCCATCTTTGACCTCTCCCAGCCAAGCAGCCTGGCTGCATGGTGGTGGTCTCCTCTTCAGCTGGGATGCCTCTCAAGGTTACTTCTTGAGGCAGAAAAACCATTTACCAATGGCACATGTTTGGGAAGTGACTGATATACAAAACCTTTTAGTATGGTAACTATGATTTGTGCCTTGGTAACTCTGATTTGTGCCTTGGTGGTTTTGAATCATTGTTCAAATGATTGTGCCATAAAGTGCTGGAGTGAACCTTACCACTGAACCTTGGCTAAGTCACTCCTCTACAACATCATATTAAAACCACTTTTGCTAATATCTTTGACAGTGTACCTTTCAGCAATCTAAATCACCCATTTGTGACAAGAGGGAAATGTTTTTGATGAGCTTTAGCCACAGCACTAGTTGGTTCCATTGATTTAAATGGTAATTGCATCAATTCCTACAAGAAACATCTCTATTATTTTATCATAATGGGTTTACTTTTGCAAAATTAAAATCAGTCCTGCAAGAGGATTATCCTGAGTTTTATGTCTGTGGCAGTCTCTGGTACTAATGTTTGAAACTTGATTCTCTATCAGATGTTAGAAACAAATTTTATAGACTGAAAACCTGCAGTGTAGAGGTGAAGAAAAGGACAAGAGTAAGAAAACAAATACCCCTGAGAGGTAAATACAACTGAAATATACTTAATAGAAAGGGAACTATAATTGTTGTTGAAATAACAGCTGTAATTCTACACTGTAACCAGAACTGGGCCTTTTACAGTCTATATATCTTTGGTTCTAAAATATTTTAATAAAAATGTCTCTTAAGACATCTCATTAAAGTTAACTCATTATTGTGGAACTCCCATCTAATAATGCTTGTCTGGCTTCACTACTTTTAGCATAGCTATACCAGCATAAAAACACAATGCTGTAACTGTGAATATATCCTTCAGATTCCAACCAAGCACTAACCAGTGTCTGATCTGAGTTATGACACCATAAATCTACTGTATTTGCATCACATACTCGACCAGAAAACAGTTTCTGTACTGAATGCTCAGCTACTGAACCACTACTGTGCTATTACTATTATAGTTATTTACTATGAAAGGTTGACAGTTTGATAGGAACTATTATTCTCAGGCAATGTAATACAGATATGAGTGCTTGTGCATAATTCATTCCAGTTAATTATTTTGTTGGTATTTTATTAACCATTGGCCAAAAGTATTTTTTGGTTTTTTTTTTCCAAATCTATAATACTTCAGGCTTTCAGTGAAGTAATTTGTAACTACCTGTTTTATTTACAAGGGGATTGCAATGACTTGATCAGTGCTTCCTCAATGATGGATTAACACCTTTTGAAACAAGTTCAGAGAAGATACATGGAATGTTCTGGGGCTGCACTGGGTTGTCCATGTGCTAAATCAGCAGAGGTAGAGAACCACCAAGCAAGCTAATTCAGAAATGTTCTTTCTTCAATCTCTCAGCCAGGCTGCACAATATTAATGCTATTTCTAGTAAGAAGGGGCTTGTTATAGAGGGACTGAGGACAAGATGCTTCTCAAATATCATAATGCGTTGGACACTTTTCTGTTCTCCCCTGTGCAGCCACAGGAGTAAGAGAAGGTTATTTGTTTTCCTTCCCACTACTTACAATTTAAAGCCATGGCAGACACACAAAACCTGCTTGGTATCACTGGAGATTGGTGTTCGGATAATTTGTCACCTGTTTGTGATTTGTGTGTGAACTGAATTTAGTAAGCACGAAGATCTTTCTTCATAAGGGCTTGTTTTCCGTAAAATGGGATGGGTGTTGCAACGGTGTGTTGCTTTCTTCACAACACTGTTGAGGGACAGTTTAAATTACAAGGAATGAGTGTTTCTTCCTAGTTTGCACTAGGAAGAAACACAGAAATTCTAAATTCTCTACTAGAAACTATTCAATGTTAGGAGTGGAATGAACGCCTGAATTATGGGTCTGGTAAAATCTGGGACACCCAACTACTTGTTTTTTTACCTACAAGGAGTGAAGGAAACAGACCTAAAGTTTTCAACCCCTCTCACTACCTCTGATGGTCAGTTAAGTGACATGAATTGTAAAGTAAGCTCAGGAGTTATATAACAAATTAGTGACTATTATATATATATAAAACTACAATATATGCATGCCCTTGTGAGAGGCCATGAAAGAGCATGTGGATGAAAAGCTCATGGCACACTTCACTGAGCAAGTTCAAGCCAACTATTTAACATATTCATACATAGAAGGGTCATGTTTCTGAGATCACCTTTTAAAGAATTCTTCAGTACGTCAATGCAGCAAAATTCTTTGGGAATTTTTCTAAGGAGATCCTCAAGCTGGAGTGTCTGGAACACTGGAGACACTGAGAGACACTTGTGGGCAAATAGTAGAAAAAAAACTTTCTCAAGAGGTGATTGATGTTTGTTGACTGCAGCAGGTGCTTCAAATGCATCATATCTCAAATTGGAGTTCAGATGGGCAATCAAGTTATTGCTGCGTAAAACTTTTGCACACTTTGGCTGAGCCATAATGACTGTTTTTGGGCATGTCTTTAGTCATAGAAAATTACAATGCAAGGTTGAACAACACCCTGGTCTAGATAGTGGATGAAGAAGGTGTGCAGCTGTTGAATATGATGTTGTTTTTTGTGCGCAGCCAGGCAGACAACTGAAGAGGCTGAAGGGATCTTAAATTCATGCCTGGGTTAACTCAGACTGCAGGCTAAACTACTTTGTCTTTCTTTACAGTTGATCTAGGCTGAAAACAGGCATGAGCACAGCTGCCATTACCCAGTTAATGTGAAGTAACCTGTTCCTTCAAATAGACAGAGCGTGAATTTAGAGAATTGATCCTACCACCTCAACCCACAGCATACATCCTGTATAGTCACTTCCTTTGCAAGTTAGAATTAGAAATAAAGAAAGAAATATATTTTTGAGTCCTCTCCTGCAAAGATGCAAACCCACATATGCAGATTCAGAGGCTCCATTCTGGCAGCACCTGGACTGGCAGTGGGTATGACCTTATCGAACACCTTCCTTTATCGACAGTGTTAGGAAAACAGAAATCTGTTCAGCAAACCTGCAGTAGGTTTTGGGAAATGGTCTGGCAGAAGATTTACAGCTACATCTGAAGAACTCAGTAAAGGTAAAGATCACAATTTAAGTCATATTCCTCTTTCCCTCTATTAATATTTTTCATGCTAGTGGACTCACAATGAAATTTTCATGCTGAAATGACTTCAGGGCATTAGCTTTGCCCATTTAAAATATTTTTCTGTTTCCTCTGCTGGTCTTAGTGATGAAAGAAAATATTTTCTTAATCATTGTCCTAAATCCCTTTAGCTCTATATTTGGAGAACACTATACATTTCATTTTAAAAAGCCATTTGGAAGGGGTTTTTTATACCAAGTTCAATGTTACTATTTTACACAAAATAGTAATGTTTTTCTTATTTTTGTCACACTTAGCACATTTCATTCCTATCCTCTGGGGTTTTTTTCCTCAAAAGATTTGTAACTGGCCCCATTCCAAAATTACATATTTGCTCTTAGTCAGCTTTCTTTCCTCAATAACTTAGTTTTTATAAAACAGCATAACAACATCTTTTAGGACTTGCTTTATAACAAGCTTATATATCTACTTTACTTTTCACAAAACAGAGAGCAATTTCAGACAACAGGGCACAGAATGGGTAGAAGCAGACTGAATTCCCAAGTATTTCTACAGAGGTATTCATTATGTATTTGGTAGTATTGTTACTGACCTTCCCTTTATAGAGCTATCAATAACTGGAGTAGAAATTAAAGCTTATAGGAATTGGCCAGTATATCTACATAAATGTATGTCAATATAAAACAGTCTAAATTACAATATGCATCAAAACCTACCATCTTCATATCATAAGTACAGGCCAATACCACTGATTGTTTGGGTAAAAACTATAGATGAAAGATACATGATTCAATTTATAATTGCCTTTCTGTGGAAAACACCCATACCCTGGGATTTCTTTGAAGTAATCCTTTGCTAAGCAATCCTTTATCCTATCCATTGCAGTTTTGCATTCACTAATCTCCCTAGGCTTTGCAAAATGAAAAAAGTGTTATTATCCCATCACAGCAGGCAGGAAAACTAAGGTGAAGTGGCCTCTTCCAAAATTTGATGGAAAGGGCAGGGGAGGATGAAAAGGACGGGGATTTTGCATCAGTGACAATCTTGGTTGTAAGCTTTAAAGTGTACAATATTTCCAGCTTCTCAGCTAGAGGGTCCCGGCCTTTGGGAAGGTGGAAGGCGTGAGGCTGGCTGGTTCCACTGACCTGGCATTGGACCAGGCTGCACCTGACTGAGATGATGCACATAAGTCCTCTTCCTTGGCCTTTCCTTGCTACCATCATGTTGGGATGGGGGGATGCCACTCATGATAGGATGCAATGCAGATGACACCACTGTCCACATGCAGTGAGCCACCTCCTCCCAGCACTCATGCAGTCAGCGATGACATGCAGACAAACTGGAGCTGCTTCCCCACCATGCCTTAGATGTGTGTGTCAAACCTCTGAGCCATCTTTGGAGCTGTGTCTGCAACGCACTGCACTTCAACTAATTCCATAATATGAATCTTGGAAAGGCCTTTTCACTTGGAAGCAGTGGTGTGCAAATGTGGCTGTGCCAATTCCAGACTTCCACTGCTAATGAAGTCTTCCCATGCTGCTTGCTTTATAGAGCCTTTCTTGCTGAGGCCTTTGATAGATGAAAAAAATTCATCTACTTCTTGCATTGTTATAGAGTATGGATATATGCTAAGTATGTCATAACCACAGGGTAAAATGACAGCACTGAACAATCAGAGTCTAATGCACTGTATGTTAACATCCCCACTTAGCTGTCTGTAATAGGGAGTCTGGTGCCTAATTAGTGCAAAACCCACAATTCTTGTTAGACTGTGGTCACCCCTATTGCTAAAATCACTTCAGCTGGTCAGATATTAGCCATGGTGGAGATCATATTTACAACTATTTATTAAATACAAAATTTCAACTCCCTACAAATTCAGAGTGACAGCTTCTTACAGACCTCTCTCATATCTGGACAGGAGAACCCATACCTTTAAAAAAAGGGATAATATAATCTGTTCTACATTGCATGTAAAAAGATGAGGGAATTCATGTTGTAGTAGCTTCTTCTGGGAATAATGCTATACAAGATATAGAAATTCAAGAGGGTCTTGTGCTGGATAAAGGGACACAAACCTGAAAATTACAAGTAGGTTTAAATGGCATTTGCACTAAGCAGTACAAACCACTGATTATTCACATGCCCTGTTACTACAGACTTGCTGTTGATTCTGCCGGGTCCTTTGCTAACTGACTTCTGCTGCTTCACTGAAAGATTTTTAAGGTACATACATGATTAATATTTTTTAAATGCAAGCGGTGACAATGAGCAATAAAAGTGCTTTCAGCTCAAAGCACAATAAGAAAGCCAGGAATGGAGGGAGAGTACTATGGAGTGACACTAAACTAATGTGACTGTTCCATTCTTATTAGGAATGCATAGAAAGGTATAAATCTCACTTTCCACTTTGCTCTAGAAGAACTTAGGAGTTTAGCACTATAATGGGTATTTCATGAAAGGTGCAGCCTCAGGCTGAAAATCCAAACATTTCTTAGCCAAACATGTCTTAAGGAAAAATCCTTCCATCCAAAAAATCTGTATCTGTCAATACAGCCTGCAGACGATATACATGGAAGATAGAGACTTGGGACTGTGGGAAGCGTATGTTTACTAATGAAAAAGTTCACCATTTTAGAATCTTATTTAATTTTGAAATGCATCAGATAAAAAATGAAAAGAAAAAACAGCAAACTACATTTTTACATACATAAAATAATAAATGTAAACCAATATAAACTACATTTTATTTCCTTTCTAAAATTATCAAGTGTAGTAAAATATATTTTTCTTGTTTCTCCTCAGAGGTTCCTGTGCTTAATTGATATTACAGTGTATGAGTAGTATAGGTCTAGGCACTAGTTACAGAACATCACAGTGCTGCTGTGAGCTTATTTTGTTAATCCAGACTGTTGGTTCTCTGTGGTTACTTGTAGGAACCATATAGACAGACATGGCATGATTATTCCTTACCAGCTCATTGCTGCCATCCTCATCAAAATCCTCCTCTATCCCATCAGTCATATCTTCTCCATCCCCATCTGCATCTGGCCCTCCTTCAATTGGCTCTTCTGTAGAGTTATCTGCATTCTCTGATATGCATTCCTCTTGAATCAAATCAGCATTATCTTCCATTTGTTTCTTTTGGGCTTCTGTAAGGAAAACATACTCTATAGAGATTCAGTAACCTTTCCTATTGGTGGCAAAGGAAAGTGCTCTGCAGAAGAAATCTAAGCTTCCATCTCCAGGTGTGTTAGCTTTGTAAAATTCGGTGTGATAATATCTACCAGGCAAATATGATCAAAAACTTTTCTTTCAAAAATTAGTGCATAAATCAATCACAATATCAATATAGTCATTACCTCATCTATGCCATGCAGTGGATGAAGGCTTGATTTACCAATAAATCCGGCTTTTTGATTTTCTGTACTTGACTTTGCCTTTGAATACAATTGGCACAGTCACCATATATTTATTCATGTGCAGCCAATGAGAAGTACATAAATCTTTATGCTCTGAGAAGCAGAAGGCTGTTAATTGCCAATAAATGAACAAGAATTTGTGTGAATTTACTGTGAATATATCTCAACAGCCATACAGGTAATCAACAAATCCTTTTAGATAGGCAAACATGTTTTTTATGGAGTAAAGTATCAGTTACTCCTTATTGGTATAACGTGCTGAAGTAACTGGAGAATGCCCCCCTCCAATCAACCAAATACTGGCTTCCTATATTTTCTGCAAAGTGATGAAAAGAAAGACCATGTCCATGGAGGCCTGAAGAATCTGTTCTGGTTGTCTTCATGAGGGTAGCTGTGTTGTTGTGACTAGGTATTGTGAAACTCCTGGATATGCTGAGGAACTTATCCAAACAGCAGAAATTCAGAGGAGGATTGATGGAAGAATGACGGAGACAGACTGGCCAGAAGAATATTTGGAAGGATCAGAGTCTTATTCCTATGCACATCAGGAACTTATATGAAAAACTTTATGTACTCCAAGTGAATAGGGCCAGAGAATTAGTTGCATGTAGCTAGAAAAACAGTCTTTTCAGACTGAGAGTGATGAATGACAAAATTTCTAGAACAAAGAATTTCTTCTTTTGTAAGATTGACTGTTCTGTAACACTAGTAGTTCATTACCTATCTTATTGGACAACCAGTGAATCAAGGATTGCCTTGAAGCTCTATATTTCTGAAGCTCTATGAGCATTACTTTACCATAAATTATTACCAGCTACACATACTATTAAAATCTGATTGCATTTTTCTGTTCCATAGTGTTAAACCAAGACTTTTGTTTTACCTTTTGACTTTGCACATTTATTTTGCCACTTATATTCATCTCTTTAGTCTTCATTAGTCTTTAGTTCCTCATTTTCAACTTCACGTACTGAAGAAACAGAACAATTAAGCTTTCCTCCCTCAGTCACCTAATGTCTTCAGAAAGATTCTTAGTTTTAAAGAATACAAAGTCATCTTAGACAGCTGCTTCTACAGTACTGTAGTCACATGTATTAGCAGAAGAGTCAGCCCATGGAGCTTCATCTTCTATTGGTCAGGTGCTCCAGACAATGCGATGCTAGCTATAAGTGATTGTGTTACTCGCCTTGCTGCACAAGGAAACGTGGGTTGGATCACTCTGCCTACTATGTCCGGCCCTACCACTTCCTGTCTCAAGCCACTTCTGAGATCACTCAGCTCTGGCAATGACAACTGAATCAACTTTGGTTAAGGCTTTTAAAAACAGGGTTGCTGAATTGACCGACAATACATTCAAATGGGAAACCTTCTAGGATACAGCTGCTAAAAAAGTAGGTCACTTAATTGTCTTAATGAGAACATAGATTGGGTTCTTCAGAGGAGGCTAAAATACCATCTCAGTACCCATCTCTTTTGGGCTCTTCTGAGAAGCTAAACTTAAGTTCCTAACTTTCAGCCTAATTAGAGCCTAATCTCTGATATTACAGGAAGAGTATTCTCTAACAATTTTTTTTTTTTCATGTCGGAATGTCTTATTCCTGGCTTCCAGGTTCAGATTTTTGCAAACAAAGGAGCTATTTCTACAGTTTTCCTATGTACAAGAAATCCTATTTTCGATATTCTCCCTATTGGAATGGTTAGGGATTGATAATAGAAAAAAACCAGAACATCTGACAGAACTGTTACTGTAAGGAGAGTTTTCATGCAGCTGTAGAGCAGTAACCAATGTATGCACTCAGCTTGTCCAGCCTGTAACATCACATTCCTCCAGATGTAATCACTTTTAGGATTAAAAATCAAATATTCTTCAGGAGAGTGATTCAACCTTAGAAAACCAACAGGGCAAGATGATGGCTTGATTTTTGATTTATGTAAATGAGGCACAGATCCTCTCTGATTCCAGTCTTAGTGAGGCCATACCTTCTGGCAGAGGAAAATAAGAAATAATACTGCCAAACCATAGAAAAGGAACGAAATCATCTCATCATCTCCCATCTGACAGTCTAAATGAATTAGTTCAGCTACTGATGTAGCTTACACAAATCTTTTTGAACCTACAGACTAATCACCCAGGCTTCATAACCCTCCTCATCAGGTCAGGAGACTTGAATGGGGTTCCATGCTTACTGGTATCTCTGAGGTGTTTTTCTCCTCACACTCTCCAACAAGAGGCAAAGAATATGAGGGATGGGTTCTGCACCTGATGTTTTAAAACATCAATATTTTGGAAATATTTTTTAATCTCTGAGGATATTCATTGCTTGTCTTCAAAAGGCATAAGACAATGATTCAATACGAATCAACATTTTCTTCTTTGAGCTGATTTCTATTTAAGTGGGTTCACTACGGTCCTTTAGCAAAAGTGAAAATTGGATATCAAAGTACAATGATGTGCAGATTGTTTTGCATAATAACGTATTTTTTATAAAAGCCCCCCAAGTTAGGGATGCATGGTTTCAGAGTATTTCAGTGCACAAGTGATTGAATGGAGTGCCTTGCAATTACATCTTCATCAATTATACCAACTTTTATTTGACTTGCATAAAGTACAAAATAGAATCTAATGAATATATATTGTGCACAGTTCTGAAAAAGATAATCACATTCTGTACTAATGGTTTACCTTAGACTTGAAAAAAGACCTCAACTTTGTGAGATAAACTGTAACAGCTGGGGGACTGGCCCTTTTCTGTCAACTTAGAAAATGATTGTAAAGAAAAGGTAGGTCCTTTTTTAAAGAATTTAAAAAAAAAAAAATTACTTGGCAGGAGGAAGGATCGAGATCTAAATTCCTATTTTGACTGTGTTGGGTTTGTAACCCTCAACTGCTAATTCCCTGTGATGTTTTAGACAGTCTTGATGGAATTCTCTTTATGTGTCTTGATGAGTTTTTGGCTTCATGTAACTGACTACTGCCCAGACATGCAGGCAGTTGTGGGTTCGGAGGCAGAATTTCTTTCACACATTTCACACAAAATTCATAAAAAGGTTTTATCACAGAATGGAGCAGTGAAAAAAAAACAAACCAAAACATTGAGTTTTTAATGAGATAAGTCTTCCATTTCCCTGCTGGCTTTCACAGTATCAACTCACTAGTACACAACTTCAGTACAAATATATACCATGTGATCTATAAGGAAATAGCAAAGAAAATACCACAGAGAGGCATAAGAACTGAGATTGTTTTTATATATACCATGGTGAAAATACAATCTCCTAACTTTCAGGATGACTTTAAAGTGCTGTCAGGTGAGATCATTCATCTAACAAAATGAACACTGCAATGACAGTAATAAAGCTCTTGATTAAATTACAAAGTAGTGTTGGATTTTTTTCACTCCCAAGGTTTGTCTAAAACCAAAACTTTTTAAGCCAGAAAAAAAGTTAAATTGGAGGTGTAGACAGTTTTATAAAGAGGCCACAGCTTCACTCAATACCTGAGGTTGGACAGTATCTCTGGAATCTCCGAGTCCAATCCCTCTTCAAACCAGGGACAAACTCAAAGTTTGGCCCAGGTCCATGAGTCCTGAGCCCAATGGGTTTTGAATGTTTCCAAGGATGGAGCCACTATGGTCTCTCTGGTCAACTCACTATACTGTTTATTTGCATCTCTTTTCCTTTTACCAAACAGAAATTTTTCCTTGCTTCAACTTGCGCAATATTGTCTATTGCCCAGGTAAAAATTCTTGATATACACCATCTATTAATTCTTAATGTGCCTAGCACAAGCATCCCCATGGTCAACAACCTCTAGCTTAATTCTGTTCAGTCAGTTTTTTAAAGATGTTTTGTTTCCAGAAAATCTAGAAAGATTATTTTTCTTACTACACCATAAAAAACAATTTTTAAATGATGATGCATGCTCTGTGAAGAATATTTATCTCTCCTCCCAGTAGCTCTACTTGAGAGTTAATTTACCTTGCTTCAGGCCTCCATTAAGAACCAAAATTTCAGAAAGCTTCCGTTCTCTTTGGTCTGTCTGCTTGACTAGTAAAGAGGTTCTAATTTTATTCATTTCACTAAAAATGGCTTTTACCTACCTGCTTCAGCTTTTTGCTGCTTTTCAATCTTTTCCAGTCTCCCTAGCAAGGAGTCAATTTTTGTTTTGATCTGAGTTAATTCTTTCTTGATTGTTTGCAACTCGTCTGATTTCACTGTGGAAAGAGCAGAATGCCAAAAATGAAATAAACTATATTTGTGGTAATATTCCCCCCAAAGCAAAACATGCTCTTTTTCATTTTCAGTCTAGTAGAAATTCTACTCCCTCATTTTTGTCAATATTTTTAGAGATTTAGCTTTTAAAATTAACATTGTAAGTTAAAAATGCTGAATCCTAGAAAACCACAGGATTCTAAGCCATAATGGCAAGAGTTCATAAGGTCTCTTGCTCTGTAATAATTTCAGGAAAAAACATCTCAAAGGTATTCTTCATAAATCCAGGTAACTTTTACTTAAAAACAGCCTATAGTGAAAGAATGATTCAAATATGATAGACAGGTCACAGTCTTGCAATGTTACTTTGCTGGACTATTTTGTAATAATATTGATGATAATCAAAAGATCCCTAACAGTAGCAGTATGTATTCCTCAGCAAGAGTGAATGGTAAGATAAGTGCTAGGGCAGCCAGGGATGCAAGGTTAAAAAAACTCATTGCAAGAGGTGTCAAGTTTTGTTGCTTCCAAAGTTGTCAGTTCAGTTTCACTTGGCAGTTTCTTGTACTTTTTCTAGCTATGGATAACACATGAAAATATTTCATTTTATGATCACATCCAAGGACATGGACGCATCACCTATAAATTATTAGCTGAAGTTTCCAAATCTTTGTTGCACTGCTTTACTCTTCATTTTTGTTTATTATTGCACTCCCGTTGTCTAACCTAAGGAGTAACTGCTTTGGAGGTGTTTTGGCTTCAAAAGAAATGGGGCTGCAGCCCTCATAAATTACTTCATTATTTTGGCATTATCATAAAACACGTAAAATGTGTTTTATGCTCAGAAGGTGGTCCAATCAAATTCACTTGCCCTGTTTGTGCTAGTATATCATGTGGAAAAGTTCAAGAGAAGAAAATGGCAACCCTGTGCTAGCATGAGAGAATAAAGCCATTTATAAAGGGCCAGAGTAGGCAACGGAGCTGTCACTCTTACAACTCTTTTAGGAAGAAATGGACCGTCACTGTGAGGGATTGGCAGTGGAAGAGCACTGAGCTATGTTACTCCTCCACCACTGCTGCAGGAGGATGTGCATTGACTTTGGTGTGTGTATTGATAGCATGGATACACACAAGGGGAGGGCCCTTACTGAGCCAGGGAAAAGGGATGTTCTGCTATGAAGGACATGTTCCCTTTCTGTCAAAGGGGTCTTCTGGCTGCTTCGTGCTACATCAGTCCTGTTCATTGATCCTTGGCCATGTCTGTTATCTTGGTGTCTCATGGTAATTTGTATTGGGGAATCAATTTGATGGTGAAGTGTGAGGACAAGCTATTGCCTGCTTCAGTGGTAGTTAATGAGTAGGTTTTTGCTGCGAATCAGCCTTATTCCAAACTTGTAGCATATTCACTGAGGCTGAAACCAAAGATTTTTATCTTAGAATTTGGGCCATGTTTATTATAGTATAAGATGTCAGCTAAAGGCAGTAGTTTGCTACATGTGATAATGCATTTGTTTAATCATATGTTCATATTGAGAAATTGCATTATCTCACACTATCATAGGCTGAAACCTCTGATCTCACATTGAATGAACAGAAGGACTTAAAGAAAAAACCATAAAACTAACCTTCGTGCTAGACTCTTATATGCTATACAGTATATGATGGAATTACTTTGTGTATTTATAGAGTGAGACTTTAAAATGTTCTTAGAGAAACGGGTCACTCTCCAATCCCACAGATCTGAAACGAAATGTTAAGATTCTGACAACTGTATATTTAGAAGGTTACTGATTCCTCAGGGGCAGTGGCTGGTCCATGTTGGAGTATCAAGGTAGCTCAGAATCCAGAGTGAAATAGTGTGAATTACTCCAGTGGGGAATGCTAAGTTTTGGCAGCAACCCACTATGAAGCCTGCTGGCAACACATTCCATGCAGCTAAGCTGTTGTGTCAGGGATGCTCCCCTGACCGGCAAACTGCAGGCTGGCCGAACCCAAAAGATCAAAACTCAGAAGTGACACTGCAAGGACGTAATGGTATTTGTTTCCAGTCTACTAAGCAAAGTAGAAAACATTTGTACATCTGAGTTTGACAAGGAAACAGGCACATGCATAGGGCTGCTGTTCAACTCAGATCTGCAGCACAGGGGCTTCCATGTGGTGTCTCTGGAAAAACTAGGTTGGGAAGAAGATGGCACCAGAAGGAACAAGACAACAATGAAGATTCAAAGAACAAACCCCAGTGGAAAAAGACAAGGGAGTGCTGGGCAGCAGATGACTGAACATGAGCCAGTGTGTGCCCAGGTGGCCAAGATGGCCAATGGCATCCTGGTCTGTATCAGCAATAGTGTGACCAGCATGACCAGGGCAGTGATTTTCCCTCTGTACTCAGCACTTGTGAGACACCTCGAGTGCTGTCTCCAGTTCTAAGCACCTCAGTTGAAGAAAGACTGAGGTGCTGGAGAGTGTCCAGAGAAGGGCAATGAAGGCAATGAGGCTGGTGAAAGGTTTAGAGGGTAATTGACATGAGGAGTGTCTGAGGGATTTGGGGTTGTTTAGCCTGGAGAAAAGGATGCTCAGGGGAGATCTTATCACTCTCTACAACAACCTGAAAGGAGGCTGTAGCTAGGTGGGAGGTATCCACTTCTCCCAGATAACTAGTGATAAGGCAAGAGGATATAGCATCAAGCTGCACCTGGGGAGGCTCAGGTTGGATATTAGAAGTAATTTCTTTAGGGAAATGGTTGTTAAACATTGGAATGGACTGCCCAGGGAGGTGGTGGAATCACCATGACTGGAGGTGTTCAAGAATCCACTATCTGTAACATTAAGTGCTGTGGTCTAGTTGACAAGGTGGGGATCAGTTAAAGGCTGGACTGGATGATCTTGGAGGTCTTTTCCGATCTAAATGATTCTATGATTCTGTGATCATAGAATCAATTGCTTCAAGTTAACACTTAAAAGGACTGAAAGAAAAAAGAAAAAAACTCAACCAATCAGCACAAGTTCCAAATTTTCAGTCTGTCTCCAACATTGTGATGGTGTAATTACTTGAATTGCTTATAATTTTACCTTTCAGAGAATTGTAAAAGTCTTCAAAATTATTCTCCTAGAGAAATTCCACTCTCGATTATAGTGTAGCGGTTATTTCTGTAGTAAGCAGCAACTACCAAAGACAAATTTTGAAGGACTGTGATGAAAAATAAGTTGAGCGTGAGCCAGATCTTTTCCTTGTCACTGTTTAACTTCATTGAACAGCTAAGCACCACATAGTTGCTCACTTCCCTCCAACACCCAGAAGGATGGGGAAAGAAAATAAGGAAGGTAAAAATGAGAAAACTCATAGGTTGAGATAAGAACAGTTTATTAACTGAAATACAATCCGATGATGATGATGATGATGTTGATGATGATAATAATAAAAATAGTAATAATAATAATGAAAAGGAAAATAACAGAGAAAGAAATAAAGTCCAAGAAGTAGAAGTGATGCAACTGAAAACACCAACTGACAGATGCCCTTAGCAAGCTCTGGCCAACCTTCCCTATAATTTATTTTTGAACATGATACCATGGTCTGGAACATCCCTTTGGCTGTCTTGGGTCAGCTGCCCCAGGTGTGTCCCCTCCCAGTTCCTTGTGCCCTCCCAGTCTGCTCACTGGTGGGGTGGGGTAAAGCAAAGAAGGACCTTGTGTAAGGTCAGCAGTGTCTGAAACATCCCTGTGTCATCAACACTCTTTCCAACACAAATTCACAACACAGCCCCATAGTAGCTACTGTGAAGAAAATTGACTCTACTGCAGCCTAACCCAGCACACCACTCTACCTAGCAGTTGTGAGGCCACATCTGGAGTACTGTGTCCATCTCTGACCCCCAGTACAAAAGGGAACAAAGAAGACAAAGCCAGACTCTTCTCAGTAGACCCCTCTAACACACCAAAGACCTCTGGTATAAATTAAAGCATGTGAAATTTCATCTTAACACAGGAATTTTTATTTTTTTCCCGTGGATGTGGTCAGATGCAGTCCTGGGAAATTTGCTTTTCAGGGCACTTGCACCAGAGGAACTCCACAGGTCCCTTCCAAACTCAACCATTCTGAGTCTGTGATTCAGTAGAATAGCACTTGGGAAGAACTTCAGGCTTTTTAAGCAGTGTTATGACAAAGATAAAATGTAAAGATTATAAATTCTGTGCTCCAGATGTCCTGCTTTGAGTATATAAATTCTCCTTTAAAACAATATGGATTTTTTAAAATTGATCTCAGGCAAGAAATAAAGGTGTTGGTAAACATAACACCAGAGCTGCATGTATCCAAAATATCTGTTCATCTGCTTTTAAGCAATAGAATAGGAAAATAAACTAACTTACTGTTTGGTAATTTTTTCCCAATTAGCAGATAAACAAAGGCCAGCAGGTGACAGAAATGCACATATTGAAAGGGAGAGAAATTATTAATGAAATTTCTCCAGCACTGACACCAAAATGGCTAAATATCTTGAACAATTCTGATGCAAAAGCGTAAATAAACAGGTGAATTTGCTGATGACATGAAATTGAAAGATATCATCTATTCAGAGTAAACTGCAATGAAAGAAAAGGTCAGGTGATTTTAAGGAATGTTACATTAGAAAAAATGATGACATGCAATTGCACCGAAAAAAAATCCTACACTCAACAGCAGAACTTCTACTCTCAGCACCGAGGCTTATCGGCAGAAAAAGACAGTGAGAGAATTATCCTTGGGTTGATAATAGACTATTACTATACTCAGAGAAGGAGAATGCAGTGCTAGGATGTGTCAAATGATGTATTGCTAAAGATGGACAAGTATAATGTCTTTGTATGAGGAGCTGGTGAGTAGAGGTTGAACCACTGAATTCTAGCAGGTACATGAGGAGAACGGCTGTGAAGATGACCATAAAAATGGAAGGCCTGTATTGTGACAGAAGTGTTTTGTTTGTTTGCTGAGGACCAAAAAAGGCAAAAAGAAAGAATACTTTTATGCTAAGACAGTGTTGGCACAAAAAAAAAAAAAAAAGAATATGAACAAATGAGAAACAAACTAAGCTGGAAATTAGAAGAAAAAGAGACAGAAAAAAACCAAACCCTATCTTTAAAAGGTATCTGAATGGATTAGATGATGCTGCTACTTGCAAGAGTAAGGAATTTGATTCAGTGACCCTTTCCAGCCCTTTGTGGCCTTCCAGAATACATCTTTCACTGAAGCATCGAACACCAAAGGAGACAAACCACATCCAGTGCATAACAAGAGATATAAAATTAAGGTCAGTCACATTTTTAAAAATGAAAGGCCTACCACTGAACTACAGCTATAATTTGAAACATTTTTTGCAGTAACTGCAAATTGATCCATCCACAAAGCATGATTTAGATTTCTTTGGAAAGAAATGTCATGCATTTTTATCTAAGCCCTCCATGTTTAATATAAAATATTTTATTACTTTAGGTATCACTGAAAAATGGATCAGCTGATGAAGTTAAATATAAACTCTGTGAGTCAATATTAATTAATTAAAGACATAATTCAACACATATTTTAACATCTTAAGTGTCTACACCTTAATTTCCAGCACACAGAGTATAAAAGATTTAATTAATATTTTCCTCCCAATTTTAGGTATGTAAAATGAAAGTGCATATTCTGAGACCTTCAATTTCTGCATTGTCAGAAAAAGCAAGCTTTTCCCAGTTTTAAATAGCAATTTGAATGTACTGCTTCATACCATTAACATGTAGAACTACTATGTGTGATTTACCCACCAACATGTTTAATTTTATGAGTTACTTCTGATAATTTGGAAATGCTGATTTATATTTTTCTAGTCTTTGGAGTTAAAAAGAAAACAAAATATTGATAACTGTTTCTGGAAAAATTATGGATTTAGGAAAGAAGTCAAATCTTCCTAATGTATTTTGTGTTTTGGAAGCAAATTTAAAACACATATTGTCACTTTTCGGTCAAACAGGACCTGCCCGTGCTGGAAGATATTATTTTTGCAGATGTGCTCGTCATTGAGCAAGGCATTTTTGGTACGATGTTTGTTGTAACAACTTTGCTCAGCAATAAACTTTTGCCTTTGGATTGCTCTTTTTCAGAAGAGAGTCCTTTTGATTGTGGTGATTTCATGTAGGGGTCTCCTGTGTTCTGACCTTTAACACAACATGTATGGGTTCATTTCTGGATCCAGTCTGAGTGTGAACCCTTATGAGATTTCTACTTATATCTGAAAAATCTCTTAGGGGAAGTGATCTCATGAGAATTTTGCTATATGGGGGTGAAATCTTTCAGGCATAGGCAATACCATTTTGACACTGTTAATTCTAAACTTGCAATTATGCTGTTTTATGGTCTTACCTATCATTAAAACTCAAAATAGTTTCCTTCCCATGAACCATGTTTCTCCTTATTGAAGAAATCCTTTATTAAACTAACAGTAAATTACCGTTAGAAGCAACAGTGCATTAGGTCAAGGGGTTCAGATTAGCAGTGTAGAGTAAGGGTCTGCAAAATATTAAATTGCTTCCTTCCACAATTCAGTATAACCAACTTTTCCAAAAAAAAGGCAAAGTAAGCTGCAAAACATACGTTCTCTACTTTCCAAATTGAAGCATCTAAGGGAATGACTCCGCTATTTCTCTGACAAAGGTCTTACAATAAGCTGATTACATTCCTGTCCAACAAAACCACGTTTCTATGTTTACGATGGTTTGACTGGAATTGACAAAAAGGGAAGTAATTCTATGGGAAAATTCAGCATGAAAATCTGTGTACTGTGTGTCTGACTCCTTTTAAAGGTGTGCTGCATGCAGAAAGAATATTTTGTGCAATTTATTTCATCACAATAAAAAGTCTCTACATTTGTGTTCCAATTGTCATTGTAATGAATTGAGGGTAGAAACCTAACAAAGGTCAAAATGTCAGCCCATGTTTTTAGTGATTCATCTCACAGCTCTCCCTTCAGTTAAAGAGCTGGATCCATGGATGATCTTGTCACCTGGAGCTCTAAGACTGGCACTTTTAGAATTCAGATCACACCTGAATACATTGAAGGGTATTTTCACTGGGGCATAACATTGTCTGTTTGGATCTGGACACTCTTGATTGCATTTCCATTATATAATTTACAGGTTCTGCAATATTTGCCATATTATGCAGGCAGTGTTTTGGAAATCTTATAGCAAGTGCCTGTGGATACTTGAACAACGGTTGAATCCTATAATCTGTGCTATGCATTACTTAAGTCCTGACACAGTACTACAAAATATTTTTTGAAATGCAGAAGAAATAAAGCAAATTTTACAGGAGTTCTGAGGAACAAATATCTGTATGTTAATGTAATATTCTCTGTCTCATTCACTACAATGGAAATTCAGATTTCTGGGTGAGAGCTTTTCTTGATATCTGTTGGGATACTAACACTAAGATCCTCAGCTCTCTAGAAGAATTTTAGAGTTATTCTTGTTCTGGACAATGAGAAAATTATAGAAAAAAACTTATCTGAAAATGATCTCTCTTTTCATGGCAAAGTGAGTCAAAAAAGTCCATCCTTATTAGAGCATACTTTAGGACAATTAGTGATTTGAATGCACTGATACTACAAATATTTATATAGCTAAGACAACAGTAAATGATGAACAAATGAGATCTAACTAAAGCTTTGATTCACTTTGTGGAAGCCCAAAGATTCAAGGACTGAAAAGGACTAACAAAGTAATTTAAGTTCTAAGTTTTGTAAAGTGAAGGTCTTGAGCTGCATACTTTCTTTTAAAATAATAGAAGAAAACATAATTTATGACTTAAAGGGTTGAGGAAAGGGTTACTTCAAGGTGTGTATGAAAATGTCTAGACTCATGTTCATCCTCCAGAGAACAAAGGAAGTGTTGCTACTCCCAGTTGCTACTCTTAGGGTCTGAGTGAGCTTCATAATATGACATCTAAATTTAGATGTCTTCCTGTGTGTTAGGCATCAAAGCTCCTCTTGGTGGTAATGGACATCCAACCCATTCATTCCCTGGAGACTTGTGAGCGATTTAACTGTACAGGCAACAGAGCCTCTCTTTGTCAGAACATCATCCCTTCCAAGGAATGTCTTGAGCTCATTGTTCCTGAATGTACAACATTATCTTTAGCTGTGTTTACCACGTGTCTGTTTTTTCAGTCACATGCATTTACATGTTTATTTCATGTTTTCCTTCAAGTTCTCTGATATCATCAGGTCATACAATAGGATCAAAAATGGATCCTAGTGGGCTCACTAGAGGTCCATCTTTATTAGATACTACCATGTGAGATTTGAATGTTATTCAAACAGAGTATATAACTGGGTCCTGTTGATGCCATCATTAACTCCTTTGGCAGTAAGATGTACTGTTGATGGATTCACTTATTTCATGGTTGTATGTAAGGCAGCACGATGTTTTGCTCGCCACTCTAGCACTGCAAAAGACGTATTGAAGTTCCTTCATTCTTTCTAATATCTGATCCCTACCTGATCTTTCTCTTCCTCTTCCAGTGACGCTTCCAAGGACAGTATCACTCCACATAAGGGGCAGGGGAAGGCGGGTGGGTGCTGAAAGATGCACGAAGAGGAAGATGAAGTTCCCAGGACATACTATGGAGTGGGGAGCTTCGTGAGCTTGGAGGAGGGAATGCCTATTTTTCATCAGGTTTTCTAAGGCCAACTCACTGAAGAAGGGTTAAATAACCCCAAGTTGCCAATCCTGTTTTGAACTTCCTTTAAAACAGAGAAAGACACTTTGCCTCTTTCTACACTCAAAGGAATCTGCTAAAAAGAAGTACACATAACCCAACCTCCCCTGACCCCCAGTCCACCCCCACCAGCTTACATACAACCCTCAAGTTTCCACAGAAATCAATGTGCCTCTGTCTGTCTATAACAGGATTATTGTCTTTGTTTTATTACCGGCTATTCACGAGATCTCATGGTGTATGAGCAGTCAGGTTGAGAGGAGATTTTAAACAGGCTTTGTCTGAGGCCAAGGGAGCGGGGCAAATGTTGAAAGAATTTCCTTCAAAAATGTCATCACTGTGCTCCTTGACTTGCAGGAAAGGCCTGGAAGCTTTGGTAATCCAGTCAGTTTTTCAAGCTAGAGACTGAGGGTAGGAAATGACTGCAATAGGGCTGTATAGTGGAAGCTTTCTGTTTTCAGACATTGCTAGGATCATTGTTTCAATAATATTCAACTGATATGAGAAACTCACATTTGGATCCTGAGGAAGAAGCCCCACTTGAAGTGGATCGTGATGCTCCCTTCATGGAGAAAACCCCTTTGCCTCTACGAGTTGTTGTCATAGCCACACGAGGACGTTTGAGTGGAATCACTGCACGGGGCGGTGGGGGGACGCGGCCATGGTAATCAAACAACCTAGAAAAGATTAAGTCAGCTGGACTTCATAAAACCCTCTGTGATTTTATGTCATGGAAGCTCTGTCAACTAAATTTGCATGTTATCTTTGAGAAAATTACCCTTTGAAACCGTAATCACTTTATATCAAGTCAAATTAGATTTCAAGGACCTATGCACATTAAGTGCCTTATTCAGATTTCAGTCACACACCGGTGCACAGATCAGCTCAGATTTTTTGTGTGTCATTTAAATGAAGGATGTATTATAGGACTCTGCTCTTTGCCGTATGGAAAATCCATAACTTGCTTTCCGCAAGTCCACATCATTTCATTGTGTACAGCCAACAGCAGCACATTTTGTTGTGACATTTCAGCTCCTTTATTTACATGCATGGCTTAAATTCTAGTTTTCTATCTGCTATCCTTAAAGATGTAAAAGTAAAGTACAAAAGAGAACTTTCCTGAAGACAACCATCATCATAAAGAAATATCCTGCAGTTTGTGAAGTAACAAGAGTCCTTGCGTATGTTCTCTTTATTGAAGAATGAATTGGTGTAGAAACACTAAAATACCCAACCATGCTTAATAGATTTTAAAAAAAATTGTTCAAACCAAAACCACTGTAGCAGGCAGATATTCAGACTTTTACCACTACAGTCAATAAAAGATACTCTACAACAAAAAGGAACTATTGTTCCCAAACAGAATAGCCCAATCCTAAAAATGCAGTTATCAATAGCAGGTAACTAACACATGTAGAGGGAAATAAAAGTAGTAGAAAAGGTAATCAAAGCTACAGTTATAGTTAGAACATAAAACCTATGGGCTCTAGGTATGAAAGGTCAGGAGAAGAAAGTTCATAAAATGAAGATTTTCAGTTCAGAGTCTGAAGCAGAGGGACAAGCAACATCCTTATAAAATGTTCTCAAATTTACTTGCAACTAGTAATTATGGAAATTTGTAACTGCATGTTTAATTTTCACAGTTGTGAGTACTGTCACCCAGCTGGGCAGACATACACATTTGAAAACATACAAGAAACAGTAATTCACTCACCACAGCATCTAACAGTGTGCTGAATGGGAAGCAGTCAAACTTAACTCTTCTAACCCATTTTCTGGCAAGTACATACCTAGTGCTTAAATCAAGCCACACTTCTGTCTGTACTCTAATCCCACAGACAATGTAACCATCTCCCTCCTTTTCCATAGCTGTCTACAAAATGTGTCACATGATCCTGTCACACACTGACTGTGAACTCCATGGCCTCAAATATTCCCACAAATGAGCAGTTTCTAGCCATTGTGAGCATAAGTAAAGAATTGTGTTTGAAGATGAACATGAAACAATTTTTTTTCTACTTTTAACATAAATATTAGTGCTTATTGCCACTCATCATTTATCATATTAGATGATCTGCATGTTGGTCACAAACTCTTTTTTGACATTACTGGAAAAATATGTTTCTGAAGAGCAGTAAGCTGTCATGCAAAAGTTCATTATGTGATTATTACTCCAAAGGTGATTTTTTTCTAGCATCCAATGGTTTGTGTTTACATAATATAGCGAAATATGAGACTATGCTTCCTTTTCTTGAAATATATAAAAGAACTGTTATCTGTCTGTTGTCTATCTATTCCTACTTTTGTTTATGAAATTATGCAAAGTTTTTAGGCTTGGTATTTTTTTATCAAGTTCTATATAGTCCGACAATATGCTTTCTTTTAAAAAACAGTGCTTCCATTTGTAGTTCCGAAGTACCATGCCTGTTTTCCTTGTGCTTGTAATATGAGACATGATAAAGAGAAATGCTCAGTTCCAAAGCAATCCTTTGCCCCAGTAATCACTAATGTGCATACAACTACACCTTTTCATTCAGTCACCCTTCTAAATTTACAGTTCTGATCTTGCCAATGCCCCAACAGCAAATGTCCCAAAAGCTCTTAGAGAAGGATAAAATCAAGAGACCTGTTTAGCAAGCATACATTTGGTGGTGGTAATCTTCTCTGTGATATATTCAAATAGTCTTCTGATACACAATAGAAATAATGCAATGAATAATACATAAAATCAGAACTGACCTGTTTAACCAAATGATGGGATTATATTATAAACACACATTAGAAATTATGTAGGATGTACAAAAGTATAGGCACACATACCGATTGTAGAAATCATCTCTGTAGTAATCATAATCAAAGACATAACCACTGTGGAAAAACACAGAAAAAAAAGAATCAACTGGTTTATAGGAAAATACACACTGATTAAAACTTCTGGTAGTATTGGCTTACTCTCAAATTTCAATCCCTTCCTCAAAGTCCTTCCACTTCTTTTATACAACCATAAAATGTACATTATGTTTGTCAATGCTGTTGTCAGCTACCACTGTATATTTGGAAATGTAAAGTCTGGGGCATGCAGAACAGTGTAAACAGTTGACAGCACATACAGAAAGGATTTAACATAGTGAGACAGCTCTGTAATTAGAGGATCATTATAGTGTAATTCTCTGAGTGATCAAATGAAGTTAGCATTCCAAAACTGACACCCTCTTCTTTTCTGATCTAACATAGCATCATCAGTGGAGTAGGAAGACAGTTAAATACATGAAAGAGTGGGAAATGAGTGAGAAGGTGAGCTAAGACAGTTTGAGAGAATTTAGAGAAACATGAAAAGGATTGGACTGCTTGCTGGTCCTTGAGTCCACAAAATTATTTTCATCAAAAAGAGAAAAAGTAAAAAGTTAAGAAAATAAACGCTAAATTGTATTAGACTGTCTGTCTGCACCATACTGCAGTTGAAGATCATGAGAGTTGCAGATGACTGTGGCCCTTTTCATAATTTATTGGAGAAAAGAAATCCTAAGATGCATTTCATGTGAAACACTTACTAAATTAAACAGCCCTGAGAGACTAGATCCCAGCAGCAGGTAAGCTGTGTTTGGCAGAGGATGCAAAATATCATTTAATAATAATAGACTGTGTATAGCGATCATGTTTCTGTATCTTAACTTAATTCAAAACTAGCAAATTTTTTTTCTAAACTATATGACAGCTCTTATTTTTTCTCTCACTCCAGTCTGCATGGAACTAAGAAGTAGCAGGTATCAAAGCTATTATTTTATTTACAGCTATTCACAGCTTCCTAGTGGCTTTGTTTAGCTGAATGATTAATAGCTTCAGTAAGCCCATACTTAATATTCAATTTGTGTTTCTAAGTAGAAGATAACAGATAATTTGAAGAAAAAATATTAAATTTAAAATCTGTGTCACATGAAAACTTTCACCTGGAGTTGACATTAATTTAATTTGCATAAAGACTGGACAAATTCACTTTTTCAAGGTTGAAGACCATGCAGTCAGTGAAGAATAATTCACAGGCACCAGTTAGAGTAAGGCTGAAGGACGACTATACTTTTCTGTAGTAACTCAGCTCTGGCTCAGAGGACAGAATAAGGACTGCTGGCCCCTCACTGGGTATGAAAATTTTAAGTTGAATTATGATATTTCATCTGTAATAATATGTTGAAGAGGTTATAGTGTGAAAGCAACCGGTACATCTCTCCTTCTGCAGCCATAGTTGTTCCTACTTCTGCATGTCAAGGGACAGACAAGATTTGGCCAGTGCTGCGGTATAACACCAAGAAGAAAATTAGCACAGGTAATCACTGGCACTGAGATCAAGGTGACTGCAAGGCTCTTGACCTCTTGAGAGTTATTCCTTAGCAACCCAACAGCCTGTGTAATGGAGGTTGCAGGAAATCACCCATGCGGTGTTGAATACCAAATACTCAGCAGGTCAGAAGCAGAGAAAGGTTTAAACAAGCCTGTGAACTGGTGGAGTCAGCAGTTTCCTAATGGCACTGTAAACAGGCAGATTACTTACCCACAAACACATGCCATCTCTACAATATTAACAATAGAACTGCGTGCATGATGCTGATATTAATGCATTAGACAGTAAAAGACACTGCTTTATGTGTGTCTCACAATGAGTCAAAGAAAACTCATCAATAAAGGGTGCTTCTACTTAGCAAAAGTTATGGTTCCTTTTTCTAACTTAGTATCACAAGGACAATCTTGTACAAGCTGTCTTTTTTGGTTTCATTTGACACTATACATATGTTTAAAACTGTGTGTGCCTGAAAAATAAAGGATTCCCCCATGACCATATTTTCAGAGCTGTGATCAAAGTTCCTATGCATGTCAGCAGCTATACATGTGCCAGTGGGGCAAATACAGTGTTATGCTTCTGCATCTTTGCAATAAACTCATTGATGTTGTTATGCCTTTATACACCTGATGTTGAAAACATATTGCTACAGTGCAATCTTTTTCGCATTCTGTATGCAATGCCCACAAAAGTTGTTTATAAACCAATGACCACATCCTGTTTTAACTTAGGTAGCTCCAAACATTAGTGGTATAACTGACTTCTGTGGTGTTATTCAAACTTTAGGAGAGTCAATGCAGAACAGAGCAGAAATACCTTTTGCTATTTTCCTGTCAACAAGAATTTTGTCTTGCATGTAAATCAGCCTTAGCTAACATCTCCTCTTTTTTTCCACAGGTACAAAGATATATTTAAATCATAAATGTTGACAAACCAGGTATAATGTATCTTAATTTAATTGACAGTGCTATCACCATTTATACTGTCAGTTGCTTCTCTGTTGTCAGGCCTGAATAAAAATATTAAATACAAAAGCAATATTCCTTCAATCAAACTCTTTTTGGGAAGCACATATCAACCTAATGGTTGAAACTGGTATTCCAGTCATTTGTAAAATCATTTCTCATGTCATGTGAAAAGAGTATTAGAAATTGTTCCTGTTGAGTGCAAAAGAGAATCAGTCTAAACTGATATGATGTTAAAAAGGAATTCAGTGAGAGTAACTAGATGATTTAGAGAATAAGCATCGAGAGATGGAAAGTTTCCCTGTTAGAAAATCAATCAGATGGAAGTTACTTTCATAAGCTGTTGAAAAAAATGGTGGATATTTCAGGCCACTTTTCAGTGGATGGTTACCTACACTCCCAGACATGAATTAAATTGGTGGGCTGAATCCCACCTTTACTTTAAAGACAATTCAATTTTAGGTAAGGATGAGAATGCTGATAGAAGTGGAGGGACACTGCTGTTTTGCAGTTCAGGCTGTATATTCTCCAGAGAAAGAGAATATTCTCCAGAGCCTGCTTTTTTGCTCACAGACTTACTGTCAAAAGGCAAATTTTTTTCAGTGATTCCTTCAACTAATATATTGGATACTTACAGGAAAAAAGAGGGGGCTGGAAGAGGAAAAGTAATTGCAGAGAAGTACTTTACATTCATTTCCACAATGAATATAAGAAGGCAAATAGGTATAGTTAAAAAGAACAGCTTAACACCAAAATCCCCAATCACTTGTCCCAAAATACCAAAGAATCGAATATAACCTACTATTTGTATATTTCAATTAGGGATTGATAGTAATTTTGTAACCATAAGTTAATAAAGGTTTTGGGTTTTTTTTCTAATTCTGCATATTTATTCAGTTAATAAGAGCAAGATATATTTTTTCCTGAGTGGGGAAAAAATAAGGACTTAAGTTTCAAAATGTGCAGCATGGAATGTAATACTGTAAATGGATTTTTTTTTTTTGTGCAAAACTGAAAAATTTTTTGCAATTCTGATCTGAGGAGGTGCATTTTGTCCAAGGAGGACATGTATACATAAAAAAGCTGACATACTGGACTCCACATTCCATTAAAGAATCTTTCTTTAGGCAGGCACTAGGAAGAATTTATTTGCAAAATGATTAGGCTGTATTTTTTCTGTCTCTAGATATGTCCCTTCTCTGCTCTCATCCTCTCTTCCAAGAACTCTTATCCCTGTGAAATGTATTTTGGGAAAACTGTTGAGCTTACTGTGTAACATGAATTTTAGGCAAAACTTGGGCAAATATTCAAAGTTGCATATACACAATCAGGTAATTAAATCACTAAGACATTTTCCTGTAGAGGATTAGGCAAAGCTTGTGAAGCAGAGAAGAACAAAGACATTGAGATCAATATTCAGACTCTGGGGATCAGCTGGTTTCAGAGCTGTTTATGGCAGCCAGACAGACAATAGTGATGCAGGCAGAACTAAACCCCAACAATTTTCTGTACAGCTAAATGCTAAGTATTAGAATTCCTCCTAATTAAAATTACTTACTGTGGCTGCAGGCACAGCCTATGCTTAACAATGTTATCCTGATGCTCTTTAGAAACAAAATTGTAGCTTTTTAATGTAAAGATACCTGTGTAAATCTACTTAATATCTCCCTGACGTTTCTCCTCCTGTTGCAAAACTATTTTTCTGTCATCTAAAGTAATGTCCAATTCCTTATGTTTCCCATGGGAAAATTTCCATGTAAGGCAAAGAAAAAGATTTCCGATGACCTAACCGTTTCCCAAGGTGTCCTGTAATTGTATAGTCTGACTGGGGAACTCATAATATCCGTATCGTATTTTTTCTTCCTTAGTACAAGAGAAGTGGGTCCTGCCTCTTAAAAATCTGTTTTAAATTCAGTCTATTCAAGGTACTACTGTCAAACCACACACATGTGATTGATTATCCAATTTATTAGTAATATTGTATACACTGAAGGAGTGTCATTTGACTTGGTTTGACAACTCCACCAGACTGTCATTGACAGGTGTAGGATTAAGTGATGGGTTTAGTGTTTCCACAGCATTTCACTGAACAGCAGATTAAATTAAAATCAGAGTGGTAGCACTGGAGATGAAAGACTAACTATTTAAGATTACAAAAACAGATCTCTGAAACTTTATATACTTTTCAGAGAAGCTGTCTTAGAAGCACTGAATGAAACACAAAAGCATGGTTCACAAAAGATTAATCAAGTACAATGTGACGATGTCAGAGTTCATGTAAAAGAAAAAATATCTTGAAAATTGCATTGCATGCTTTCCTCTCCACTTTTCAAACTGTCAAAAGGTTTAAATTAAATTTATTTTCTCACTTACATTAAGTTTACTGATGTAATTTAATTATTTTGGATTGAGCAACTCAAGGTTTAAAGCAGCAAAATGGAGACATGAAAGAGACAGAACTTCAAGTGTCCTGAGTACAGCTTGTCAAGTCAAGACATACTGATTGTTTTTCCAAGAGTGTGCTTTGCAAGTGCAGTTACAATATAAATGAAGATACCAGATACTGTGAATGTAAAAAGCATTCTTGCAATCCTGTCCCACTGTGCAATAATTTCCATGGTAGATGGATATGGGAAGGACATCTGATAAGAAGGAGATTCTTCTATAACCGAGAACATAAGTGCATTCAATTCCAAACTGGTCAGAGGTGAGTGGAAAGGGCAGTTGTGCATCACACAACCAGCTGTGTATCCTCTACACCAGGGCTATGTTGACTACACTTTCCTTGATTTCTGACAAATATTCCTAATACTTCAGTGCTTTGGAAGTGCTTGTGTTCGTCCACTTTCTGCATACACTGTGAAGAAAAGAAGATTTATTTTGTGTAAGGGAACAAAAAGTCACAAATCAAGGGAATTCCTAAAATCAGTGGAAAGGCCTTTTGATTTACAGAAGGATATTCAAGTGTCACCACTCCAAATTACCTCAATGCAAATCCAGCTGTTGAAATCAAGGGATAATATTTATTTCTCTTAAACATATGTCTGTTTTTTAAAATTATATTTATTCTCATAAGTGAAAATATTTCTGTCCCAGATGGCTCACCTGAGTGTAGTATGTGGCAAAAAGGACTGGTGGCTTGTCATGATACTGGTACTGCAGTTTCCCTATAGAGTGTTGGACATATGGAAGAGCTTCTAATTTCTTGTCACACAGGTATGATGCAAGTATGAATTGTCTAGCTGAAAATTTTCTATAAATCTTTTCTAATTTACAAGAAGCATTGTTTGACACTGATTAAGAGACCTTTTTCACCTTAGGGAACCCTCATACCGGTTTCTTTTGCCTACTTTTCTAGTGTCTCAGCCAGCTCGAGAACTGAGATTCTGTGCCTGTCTCTTTTGAGAAATGTCCTTTTTGCGTAGGGTGGGATATTTCTTAGGTTTCCTCATTCAGTTGTGCTCCTACCTTCCATGGCATGGAAGACTACAGTCTGGATACTCTCCTGCTTTCCTCTGCCTGGCATATTTCTTTATGGTTACCTCCAAATTCTCAGGGCTTGCTCCACTCCCTGGTTCACTGTCGGGAAATCTAACAATATGGAGTATTAATCATTTTCTCTCTCCCTCACTGAAGATTTTTTGAGGAGCATATTCAATGTAGAGCTTAATCCGGTTACATTTTTGGCTTCAGGTTGTACCTGATTTTCCCACGTCTAAACTCCTTTAAAATAGAATAGGCACATTTTTTAAATCACATGTTGCCTGTGAAATATTTTGGTTGCAGAATTGATTGTAAACTAATGATCCATTCTAGATGCTATATCTTTAAAAAAAAAAAAAAAAAAAAAGGAAAGAGCCAACCTACAGTAAATTTGGGGGATTCAGTATGTATTTTATGTGATCTTCCCTTCATCTCCCTTGCACTTGCTGGATGTTACAGTACTTCTCCTGGACACTCCTTTGTATTGCTGTTTTAAGCTCCAAGGGACAGTTGCCCAGTTTCACATTTTAACAACTTGCTTGCAGCAGATGAGAAAATTTCATTGTCTGATTGTTATTGTCTGTAACACAATACTAATACTTGAGCAACCTGATCTAGTGGAAGTTGCCCCTGCCTGTGGTAGGGGAGATTGGAACTAGACCATCTTTGAAGTCCCTTCCAAGCCAAACCGTTCTGTGATTCTATGATTTGCAAAAATAGGGCTCATGGAGCTTTATGCTTCCATTATTGCTATTTTCTGTAACATTTTTCCCTGGTTTATGTAGTCACAGTCCCTGACAGATGAGGGCTCTGCTTGCAGTTATGCACCATGTCTAGTAAATATTTAGAGAATGTTTCGTTTCAAGTGGTTTACCATTGTGGGAAATGCACATTAGAAGTTAACAATACAGGCACACCTTAGACTAAATTTCATTTTGTATAGTCTATTGAATTAAGCTACCAAAACAACTTAGTGCTGAGAATTGCTTCCAGCATCTCTTCCCAAACCGCAAGATTCTGTGAAGGAATGAACACTGTTAAGGTCTCTCTCTCTGACTCCTCCTTCGCACTCCGTTACCTTCTTGCTGAACTCGCCTTGCAAGATTTTTGCCTTCTCCCAGCAAAACCACATTACCATTACTCATCCTTATACAATTACATGGCTGGAATTTTACTTTTCTGTGAATGCTCTACGCAGCAAGAGAGTTTTATAGCCTACAAAGAAGCATCCAGAATATGAAATACACCTAACTACTGACACCTAGACAAGGTCAGCTTGAAACCATATCATACTTGATTCCAGATTTAAAGTATAACCATGATTAATATGTGTGTGTATATAAATGAAAAGATTCATTTTGCAAGGAAACAAAGTCTTATTCAATATCTCTCAGGTTCTGCCATCTCTGCTAAAGAAATGGGAACACTTTGGCACAATACTGCTATATAAACCACAATAACGAGCTCCAGTTTTGTTTCAAAAACTTCACTGTCTCAGAAGATGTAACTTCCATTTCCATCCTATATCCATTTGTACACCAAGAAAGGACAGATCTGGAGTATGAATCAGATTATTTGAGAAATGCTTCAGTTTTCCTCCTTCATATATTGATCCTAATTTCTGTGAAGGTATTAGCTACTTTCTAATAGCTCCCCCTCTAGTCTGCTCTTATGAGACCCCATATGGAGCACGGCATCCAGTTCTGCTATTCCCAACAAATGAAGGATGTGGACCAGTTGGAGCAAGTCCAGAGGAGGGCCATGGAGATGATCACAGGGCTGGAGCACCCCTCCTATGAAGACAGGGTGAGAGAGTTGGGACTGTTGAACCTGAAGAAGACCCTGGGGAGACCTCATAGCAGCCTTCCAGTACCTAAAGGTGCCTACAAGAAGGCTGGAGAGGGACTTCTGACAAAGGCATGATAGGACAAGAGTGAGTGGCTTTAAACTGAGAGAGGGTAGATTCAAATTAGATATTAGGAAGAAACTTTCTGTGAGGATGGTGAGACACTGGAACTGGTTGCCCAGAGAAGTTGTGGATGCTTCATCTCTGCAAGTGTTCAAGGCCAGATTGGATGGGGTTTTGAGCAATCTGGTCTACTGGGTGGCACTAGTTGGAAATCTAGATCTTTAAAGTCCGTTTCAACCCAAACCATTCTGTCCTCCTATGAAAATTTATGATTGTTGGGACTTACAACTACTTTCTGGTGTCTATCTGTATGGTTATCAAAATATTTGATAAAAATAGCTGGCTACAGGACAACAGCTGATTCAACCTCCCATCCTTGTCCTTAAGAACAAAGGCTGCAGGATTCAACATTTAAGTATGGAGAGCTCAGAAAGTGTGTTTGGTTTTGGATTTGTTGGTTTGGGTTTTTTTTTT
>VZTH01008953.1:421998-468705 GCA_013397815.1 Aleadryas rufinucha | reverse complement strand
TTTTTTTTTTTTTTTTGTATACAGGATTAGAGGCAACTGAAAAGAAAAAAAAAACCTCTATATTTGTTAGAAATCCATTCATACTTTTCAAATTAAACAAATTCTTTGGCATTAGCAAGAGTCACTACCATAACAGTGTCAACTCTCAGTTGCTGGTCACGCATGACAGATTCACTCTGTTATTTCTACTTCACATTTAAGGCTTATTCTCCAACTTTTAATTATGTTCTAATATGTTGTGAAGGATTTCATTTTATTGAGCAAAACTGATCCTTAAATGATTTCAGAACCAAAGCTGAAGACTTTAGAAATGAAAGAATTTGAAGAACAGTAATTAAACTGCTAGCAATAAAACTCTTATCCTACTCTTGGCAAAGCAGAATTTGACCTAATTCCCATTTTTTTGAGCTACATCAGCAGAAAAGTTGTTATAACCTGTTACACCTGTGCATACATACAGAGCGTGTACGGCTGATCTTGAAAAAGTTGCACTTTGGCTTGAAGAATGGTGAGAATGATAAGAATCTGGTCTGAACCTGAGATAAAAAAATCCCTGAGCTCAATAGCTACATAGTGCTTTTGAACTGCAGTTCATAACTAGAACTAAGCAAAAATATTCCCCAAAGAAACTGAAACCAAAACAGCCAAAATCAAGACCCTTGAAATCAACATCAGTTTGGGCCAAACAGAGACTATTGAATATGATCATAAACATCCTTGACACAGTCATGCTCCTTTTCAAATAATGGTGTGTAAAGGCATTACACCAATGTAGTTGGAAAGTGCATTGTTAACAAGAGCAAATCTTAGACCACGCTAAATTTGTAGTAAACAATCTATGATACAATTCATCTTACTAATTGAAAGCTGGCCTAATAGCAGGACATACTGTGACTTTATTTCAAATTAGGGTTATACCATGGTATGTCAATTCACAGCTGAATGATCCAGCAAAGCAAGATGCGAGTAGTTGTTCCTTAGTACCACACCCAAGGCTGTTAACAGAGCAATACTAAAGCTAATAACTCCTACCCTGAACCTCATTATCTTTTTAAAAATCTTTAACAGACATGAGAGAGACATAGGAAAGTTCCAGTTTTCTCTGCATAAGCGACGTTTCTTCCTGACGTGTCTTTTTCTGCACTGCTTCCTCTCTTTCTCCTAATTTTACAGTTTAGAAAGCAAATGTATACACAGACTGGTGTGGAGCAATAACTGTTGAAGCAAGTCCACTGACTCATTGCTATGATCACAGTTGAACAGATCAAACTCCAAAGAAGAAATCTCTTTATCAAGGAGCTGCCAATTGTATTTCTGCAGAAGAGTGGCAAGTGGACTGTCAACTGAAAACTCACATAGCAGAGCTGGCTGTCTTTCTGGGGTTTAGTCTTTTAAGCATATCTTTCTCTTGCAGCTCAAGTGCAAGTAAGATGTTAGGTTAGAGGGATCAGTCTCAAATTTCAGTTTCTGCTGGAAAAGATCAAACTGATTTCAAGCATGGAATCAGAGGGATCTGATTCAGAGGGATCAGTCATCAGATCCCCTCTGAATATTTGTTTAAGGCTTATAATGCTAAGAACTTAATGTTAAGAAGAGTTTCAATTGTTACTATTGTACAAAAGTAGTTAGAGAAACACAGGCAGAAGAGCATAGGGTAGACACAGGCTGACAGACTTGCACAGCATTATAGGGAATTGAAACTCAAAATATGAAACTTCAGAACTATTATATCTTTCAATACATTTATCAAGGGGAAGATCTGGAAATAAAACTTCTTTGTAATGATCTGGAAACTTGTGAAAATAAATAAAGTCTTTCATATGCAACATAAGAAGATGAAAAACTGTCTCAGTTTTCAGATGTGTTGTGAGTGGGGAGTTAGGTCTCATGATATTTCTGCACATGACCAACACAGTAAGCTTATTCATACTGAATATTCACAGAAACCCGTATAGACTGCTGAGGCAAGATGTTATGTTGATATCTCAGAAACAGGAAATAGGAGTGCTGCTAACACAGACCTTTTCAAACACTGTTTTCTATAACACATAGGTCAGTCACTGCTGTTTGGGAAAAAACAAGCTAATTTGATGTAAATTGTTTTGTTCCACAGTGAGGGTACGTGCCCAGCAAGTGTTGTCCTTCCTCCTCCCTCCATCTTCCATGGTAAGAAAATATCTCCCTTTTTCTTTCTTTGTGTTGTCCTTTTCCCTTGACTTCCCTCTCTATTCTTATGTTCCCAGATTTCTTTTCATTCCTACACTCCCTGAGTATTTCAGCCTCCTGAATTTCCTTCAGAAACAATCTCTTGCACATAATTTTTACCATCCTCTAGAAAACCTCCCGACTATCTCATACATAGATGAGAGTAAAAATATTCAGTGCTGAGAAATTGTTCATAATTAAACCAACACACAAGTTTATGGATATGTATTGTTTTTCTAGAATTGCTAGTGAAAGGGAAGTCTTGGAAGACAGACATAATAGACAGAAAAAAAAAGGGAAAGGGAAATAGAATAACCAGAAGAGAAAAAGAGTGATCTCATGCTCTTGCCTTTCCTAATAATGAAGAACATTATTACTGATATTATTAAGGTGAGAGAGGGAAAAAGAATTTATTAAGGTGAATGTATGTTGAGTTTGTTGCAAATGAAAGTGAATTTAGGAATTAGGAATTAGGAAAGTATTTTTTTTTGTCTAAATTCATTAGTCTGTTTCCTATGTAATATATATATTACTCTGTATGTGAATGTGGAAGTGATGTAGAATGAAAAAATCAGGCAAGTAGGAAACCATAAAATAATTAGATTTAGATTGCAGATTAGTAGAAAAAGTATATAATCTACGATCTTTAAACATTGAGTAAACCACTGAAAAACTCAGTCACAGAAATGGACCAACACTATTATTACCGTGGCTTTGTAATCATTTCTTGTGAGAGACTTTCAAGCAAAAAAAAAAAAAAAAAAGCTGTATTCATGCCTGTTTCAGAGTCTTAAAATAATGGAAAGTAGGCAATTATAGAAAAGCTTAAGTCTTGTGGGTTTTGGAAAATTGGAAGAGAAGTATGTCAATAATACTACCTGAAATTAAATGGTATAGATTCTCAGAGTCTTCCACAGGTATCCATATGTGCTGTCATCCCCCAAATCCCTCCTGTCTCTCTGTACCTAACCTGAAAGCCTCACCCAATAAAAAGCCTTTGCAGAACCCTGACATGTGCCTCTTGCCTCCAGGCTAAACCTCACAGGTAATCAAAGAGTTTGTTGTTTTAAAGGGTATTCTCTGTAAAAGCAGATCTGCTACTCCCTGCCTAAGTCAGAGAGCCTGAGTGGTTTTAAGCATAAGAAATTACTGCCAGGGTCTAAACAATGAGTTTAAATAATTGTCAAGTGTGTTCAATCCTCCCGTGCTTTTCATGAAGACAGCTCCTGAATACCTGGGCTGAATATGAATGAGAGTTACAAGAATATGTTCTGGTTGGTGGCTTTATTGGTGTCATAATAATAGAGCAAAATGAGTCTAGTATCTCCTCTTTTTGTATTTTTCCTCTGCTGAAGGGAAATAATTTTTTTAGCTCTCTCTCTTCAGAAGCTGGGTAGAAGTGTTTGCTTCTTCTGCTGGTGCTGCCTGATAAACAGGATGAGGAAAAAGAGTAATGGAATTTGTTACAGGGGATGCTGTGTGGCTACATTCTGTTTTGTGCTTTACAACCTATTGTCCATTAAAAAATCAACAACCAACCAAACCTCCACAAAAACTGACTTTGAATTGAAAAAATTTGTATATTTTGGAAGTGAACTGTGTATTATCCTAACAGACCCTGCAAGGACTAGGCTTTTATTTAAACTATCTCATTTCTGCAGAATGGGATCCCTCAAACCAATGTATGAGTGGAATTTCCTATAGATCTGCAAAATGGCCTTGCAGGAAGGAAAATACTGCTAAGCAAGAGGAAGAACTTTGAGAGACAAATTCAAGTTGTTTGATGTATCTTAGAACTATTCTTCTGGAAGAAAGTTAATGTATTTTACTTTTTGTATTTTAGAAGCATTTCCAAGTGCTTCCAAGAAGCCCACCATAATTACTCTGTGTCTTGTAGAAGTAAGTACTGATGTTTGAAAGTTATTGTGATTAAGATGTTATTTGGAAAAAGCATGGCTTTTCAGTATTTTCTACTGTCAAATACTTTCTAGAAAGGGGACCTTGGTGAGGAAAGTAGTAGTTCATACAGACCTCTAGTGTTTTCATGAAGAGTGTAAAAAAATACATAAGTAGTGCCAATTTTACTTGTATCTCTCTTGTTTCTTCCATGACAGACAACTATTCATCATTAAATAAATACATACAATGCATTAATTTTCACTTATGTTTCTCTCTGGACTTTCCATCTAAATTTATACTGCTTATAGCAAGCAATCAATTAAAAAAAAAAAAAAGGAAATGATTGAAAAATCAGACAATAGATTGAATCTCAGCTGATAACAAGATGTATATAACACATGCATTTTCAAAGACCCTCTCAATGAATATCTATTGCCTGCTTATCCAGAAATAATCCCATTCTCTGAAGCTGGCAGTAAATGAATCTCTTTTCACTAGACTCAGAAAAAATCAGTTGTTTCTTTTTCTCTCTCCCTGTCTCTTCTGAATTCAGCAATATTGGACATGTTATTAAATGAGATCTAACAGAGAAGACAAATATTTTTACATGTTTGACAAACTTATTAGTTGCCATGACGGGATTTTCTGCCACTGCATGTGTTGAAGTTATACTGATCACATGTTATTATGGAAGTTACATGTAATTAGAGTTAGATACCAAAAATTATTAATTCATAGAATTTCTACTGTGCAACACAGTTATAAAATAATGATGGTCTCTGTTCACTATATAATATTATTACAGGCCTTAAAAGATGCTGCATTTTCTGTGTCTTACAAACTGACACAGATTTTAATTTTCAGGCTCAGACCAATGACCAGTTACAAATCTGCATGCAGTATTAGCAGAAATTTATCAAATGCTAAACTTTTACATGCAGATAGCTCTGATAAATCAGCCACCAAGAAATAGCTGGTGGTTAATAATTGGATAACCAATCCAATTATCTAGAGAGAATGATAACTCTTTTGTTGAGGTGATAATTATGCACCATTACTATTATGAAATTGCCAAATATGGAGAGCTGATGTGGGTAATTAAAAGCTGTTGGTATTTTAAATATACATTGCTTTTAAAATATTATACATCCTTTGCACAAAGCACGATGAAAGTAATACGAGCTGGCACTTAGTTTATCTTTTTGCAGTGACCATTTTGCAGTGTCCATGTCTTTTTATCAAGACTCTTGAGTTGCCTTGTCTTTTTAAGTCTGAATCTTTCAAACTTTTCTGCATGAAGTTAATTTGATGCATTTTCAGTGGTGGATTTTTACCAAAACTCTTGCCTTTGATATTAAAGTCTTCCAGGCATTCTGAGCATTTGCATGACTTCTTTTTTATACTAAACCTACATGAACATGAATGCTATATAACATGAAGAGGAAAGAAAGTCCAGACACCTCCTGGTCTTGCTTAGGTCAAATATGAACAAACCCCAAAAAGTGTGGAAATAACATTTCTGGAGAGAAGCATCCTGTGGCCTTACAGGCTATCATTCAGTATTCAGCACTAACAAATATCTCAGCATTCCCTAAGGATTTTATTTTCACTTCCAAGAGGATAAGGAAGACAACATAAATCTCAAATTCAACTTTGTACTTTAGCCTAAAATTATAATATTGCATTCAGATACCCTTATCTGAATAGATTGTATATTTGATGAATTTTTGCTCCTGAATGATACCATTAGAGACTTTCATTAAAGATGTTACTATCACTTCATTGCCAAATTACACTTGTCTTGCACAGGGAATAAAGGAGAGTGGATTTTTCTTTGCTATGTACTTTGCATAGAAAGGATAAATCGAATTGCCTTTACCAAGGGAGTACAGGAGATCTTCTCTCCCTGCATTCAAGACATAAACTACAGCAACAAGAGATCTGCTTCTCTCTGGCTGCTTTCTGAGAGAGGGGAAAGAATGCAACATTTTATCAATCAGTTTTCCTTTGTGGAATCTCTTATGGGAAGATTGCAGCCCTGCACATATATGCAGATCTCAACAACTTGTGGCAGTCTTGAGGTCTTAGGTTGCCACACTTCATGTTCCCAAAACAATTAGCAATGGAAAAGCACCAAGAAGTTGTCTGCTTAGGCACAGCATAATGAAACAGCTTAATTAGCTCCTGCAGGCAGTGTATTGAAAATGTAGAAACAAATCTGTTATAGAAGATAGATGAACGGGAGGCTGGTGTGCAGGATCAAGACATCTGTAGGCCGCCAAAAGTAATTTAGATTGGTGTTTTGACCAACTCTGGCTGCAAGAGCCATTAAGGGCACCCATGTGTTAGTTTAATTGTGGTTAAGTCAGCATTTCTTCTGCAAACATTACTGTATTTTAAAAGCCTGGTGCATGCAGCTGTCTGAGTTAAAACTTTAGATACAGGTCCTGGTACATTCTCTGTAAAAAAGAACTCCCCAGTTTTTGTGGGACTAGGAGAAGCATCTCTTTGACATAGTACCAATGGATGTTGTCTTGAGCCCCTCCTCAGAACATGGTGGTCTAACTCTATGATGCTCTCCTTGAGGGTGGATGAAATACAGAAGTAAAAGGCAAAAGTAGCACACAGGGAACAATTTTAGGAGGTTTTGTTTATCTTCATTATTATGAGGTTGCATTAAAGAATTCAAGTATGTTACAGGCAAACTTCTGAAAGGTTCTGGAAAAAAGCTAAGTCAATTTGTGCAGATTAGAATCCCCAAGAGGAATCAATTTTAGTGACAAATTCACATACAATAACTATGTGGATGAAATGTGGGTTCACATCAATCTGCTCATATGGAAACAAACCCAAACCCAAAGCACAATACTTCCTCATAGGCAGACATCCCCAAATATGCTAAGATTGCCAGCATGGTTCTTAATATTATGATAAGAACTACAGAAATAGGATTTACTATTTTGTGGCAAAAAATATAACTCCTAATATTGTCCTTTTTATTTGCTTCCTGGATTTTTATACTTTCAACTTTGCTCGTCAACCACAATGGCATGCAACGTCTTTTCTTAATCTCAAAGTTGAGATTTTCATGTAATCACTTCATTATGAGAGTGGAGGCCCCAAAAAAACAAGTCAATAGGACAAATTGCAAATTGGAGTAATGAAAGTGTTTAAGAGAAGGGACTGAATTTGATAATGAATTTGGACATTTCAAAGCATGCAAACCAAGAGCAGCCCTCCACACCCCCTCCAATTATTTTCCTATAATTTTGAGTTGGTAGAAAGTAGAAACAGCAAGCAATTAATTCAAAATTTACTCAAACAAACCAGAATTTGTTTTATAAACCTTTTAAAGGTTTATAAAGGTTTAAAAAACCTTTATGCTACAGAAAGCAAGACATATCTCAGTCCTGGTTATGCTAATTTGTTGAGTTCTTTTGATCGTAATTTACCCGCTTTCTTGCTTTTTAACTTTAATTCACACTTCAGAATTTGAAGGTGACTTTTAGTTCTGCAGTTAGTACAAAATTTGGAAGTTACTGATAATTACGTGGTAGAACTAACCCTTAAACGGATATCTTGTATGGGATCTTTTGTCTGCAGTTTATATTCTTGATAGCACAAAGTATGGTGTGAACAAAGGAAAATGAGAGTGAAGACATTTAAAAAAGATACAGTTCTGAAGGAAAACAGGGAGGGAGAAAGTCAGGACACTTTGGAAAGTTTTAAAGAAAGAAGCTGAAAGGAAAACAGTGCATGAAAAGTGAAATTCAGACTCAGAACTAAAATACAGATAATTACCTCTAATACATATTATTAGACTACATTTTATAAAAGAATGGTACTTTTTTAGAATATGACATTTAAAAACATTTAATAAACATTTAAAAATAATTTTTTAGGATGATGAGTTATCATTTTAATATAAAGAACATATAACTGTTTAAGTGGCTGTGACACTATGAAGGCAATGGCTGAAAAATGCAAATCCGTGCAGTGTTCTATAATTAGGCAAAAAATGTGATTTTTTTCTATTTCATAAATTTGGTTTTATTTCTGCTATTGAATTATCATAATTTTTTTAAAAGGATGCTATCAATTATTTTTTTCATGGTTTAGACAAGTGGTATATATGATATTTAGAATGGTTTCTGAATAAAGTAAATGAAAATAAATTAATAAACTATCTACCTTTTAATGCAACATTTAAGTCCTACATGTATTTTAGTGTAAGTTTTGTTTCGTCAATAAGAGCAAAACATACTTAGTATTATTTTGGGAAGGCAAATATCCATGACTGCTGACTTTATTGACTAAAACCTACATTTTCTAAGCTTAAATATAATAAATAACCATAATGTTGAAACAGCATGTTTATGCTCAACATAATCTCATAAATTATATTGTATGGTTGTTGAATATATAAATATCCATGAAAATATACATATTCCTACTTACCCAACGGACAGGAAAGGCTCCTTTGATTCAAGTCTGTCAAGTAAATAACAAAAGTTTTAAATACATGTATTTATTGTGTTTAAGAGCAATTATACAATTAATTTAAAACAGCCATTTTCATATCAAGTTGATTTAATAGCACAATTTAACATGAAGAGAAGGGCATGATTCATTTTACTAGGAGCTTAACTCTGAGAAAATCCCATTTACCTAAAGGAACTTTGGTCTAGAAATCAAATATTTACAAAGCAGCACATCTAGGCCCTTTAAATTTCACAGATTCAGATGATTTGTGCAGATATTTGCATAGAATGGCTAGAGTGAACAAGAAATCACTTTGTTCTTTTTGTTTTTCTGGTTTTTTGTTTGTTTGTTTGTTTGTTTGTTTGTTTTTTGTTGTTGTTCTTGATGGTCAGGATTAAACTTTAAACATACACTTTTTTTTTTTTTGTTTGTAGGTTTCTAGCATCCAATGCTCATATGACATGACCAGTTCACCATTATGAGAACTTCTGTCCCATTTTCCAGAGTCAGCCTTGTGCTGGATCTGGGTGTCACTGATTTGGTAGATCCAGAATCATGCTCAGTTCTAAACTCAGTGTTTAAAAGTGCTCTCCCACTCCCTGCTGTTGCTGCTGTCGCTGCGAGGAGATGCAGGACTTGCACACTGGCAGGAGCTTCTTCTACTGGTAGCGTCCATCCAACCAGGATAGATATAAGAGTCCCCATCTATGTTATCAGGCAGTGTTTCTGCTCTGGTGTCCGCAGCTGGCTGCCCTTATTTTTTCACTGTGCTCTGGCTTCAGTGAGTTTACTGATATCAGCTGCTTGATAGGATAATTAGTATGTGATTTTAGGATCCTTTATAAACATGTTTAAAGCATATTTACAGCTGACTAATTTTTAGTGGTTACATGACATGCAAAAATGTTCTGTTGTGATGATTCCCACTGAGCATATTGGTTAGGAAGAGCAGCAAATAAGCACCCAGGTCATTAATATCTCTTTGTAGCCTTTAATAAAAGTGTTTCTAATGAAGCAAAGTGTATCATATGTGGAACTGAACATTTCATTTATGAGTCTGAAACCACTTTAGTCCCACAATAAAATATTTGAAATATAATTAATTTTAAACAATTATAATCAATTGTAAACAAAGGTACAGTAAATAATAAATGTTTTAAGAAAAGAGTTTAATGAAAATCCTCTTTGTAAAAAACCTGAGTACTGTTGCAGTTATTATTCATTGAGCAAAGGTTTTGTGCAAAAAACTCACAAACCAGTTTAGTTATTACCAACATCTAAACCCTATAATGTATTGAAAACACAGTCCCTTTTCTCTTGTCCTAATGACTATAGCTCACCATTCCATTTCTTTCTGGGGTTGAAACCCACACGGAACTAGAAGAATAGACGAGGCAACACTGATGGCTTTGCATATACCTGGAAGCACAGTAGAACCCAAAGCTGAGTGTCCTTGTGGTCAGGGGGATGCTTATCCAGGGCATTCCCAAGAAAATCTGAGCTTGGCATTCTCTGTGCTTAGGCAGTGCTGCTGGAGAGCAATAAAACGACAGGGCCCTTCAATGAGGGGTTTCATCCTTCTCCTGCAGGTTCTGTGCTCTAGTGTTACTCTTTTGTTTCCTGTTTTTCTGCCTAATGAAATGAACAAGTCAGGGGAAGCACTCAGTGTTTGGCTGGAGAGATTAACTATAAGCAAGATGAGCAAAGAATGAAAGCCCCAAAACATACTTACATACTTCATAATACAGAAGTTTTGTGATCAAAAGAGACCTGGCACTACCCTGATGGAGGACATTCTGGTGGATTTTACTTGAAAACAAAAAGTGTGTGGTAGAATGCCCTGTGGACAAAATACTGCAATTAAAAATCTATTTGCAGTCCATTCTCAAGCTGGAATTAAATTTGATGTAAATAGTGCTGCCCTAGGTTTGACCTCTCTCTATGTTTGACTAAATGGTTTTAGATAATTTGTTGCATTACTTTTAATTAGTTCAAGTGTTCCTTGTAGTAAAGGGATACAATTATCTGTTGGCCATTTATTAGACAATTCAGTATATGGCAAATTAATAAAAAGGTTTAAAACTGCAACACAATATGAAATAATATCCCATATCATCTTTACTGATGACATTTATCAATACAAAAGGCTTTTTACCTTTCATTTCAACCTAACGTACACTGAATTTTCCACAGTTTTGAGGAATTCTTGCATAATTAAATATAATATTGCAAAAAGAGTAATCCTGATAAGTTTAGAGAAGGGATCTCATACACATCCAGGAAAAATCTTAAAACAGAAATGGTCTTCTTTGCAAAAATATATTGAGTGTGCAAGAAAGTTGTGAAATTGGACAGTAAACAAAGGCAATCATGTTTTAATTATGTAGGAATGGTAGTGAAGCAGAAGAGATTGAGATTTTTTCTTTCTTTCCCGAAATTATTTTCTCATCAGAAAAGATCAGTTTGTCAATATGCCAAGGCAATGCATCAGTTTGAATAGGAGGGAGGAAGGCTAACCAGTAGCATGACTGGGACATGGCAGACTGAGGTTGTGTTTCTCTTTGATTCTGAGCTAAGATTTTCTGAAAGGTCTGACTCCATTATCTACATATAATAGATAAGTTTTGTGGGAGGAAAAATAATTTTTTCACTGTGTAAGTTGCTCAATTAAAACCAGTCACTGTAAACAGGCATAGGCAATTGATTACTGCCCGTTGATATGCTACAGTACTGTCATACTGTGTTCAAAATAAGGATCCTACAAATTTCCCATTTAGTGTTATTCCCCTTGCAACCTGTTTCGGAGAGATACTTTACAAGGTCTGATTAACCCAATTGTGCATTTTGTTATTTTCTTTGCTGCTAAGTTTGCTTATATAAATGGCAATTATCTAAATTCCATCTTTCACGTGGACTGAGCATCCAGATGGACAAATTTTCAAGGTTTGCAGACAAACATACAAGGAAACGCGACTAGACTAAGGGCATGTGAATTCTCTTTGACTTGTAAACAAATCATGCGATGACAGGAAGATCCCAAAGTAAATTCTACTTTCCTTGTATAATTGTCCTATTAAGATTACAGGCAAGACTTTTTCTGCATTTGCGGCCTGACCCAAGATACATAAATTGATATAATTACTTGTTAAAGATCCTCTCCTCTCCTTCCCAAAACTGTTGACAGAACAAAGTGAATAACATTTCTAACAGTATCAATGCAGTACACAAGCAAATGGATTTTAACCAAAGATTCTCCAAGGTAACTAATTATGAATCAATATATTCTTCCTCGTGGTGGTCACATAATTTCATCTTTAAGCACTTAGTAGGAAAAACACGTAGCATTTAAGGAATTTGTTACGGTTCTTATTCAGACTTGTTGAAAAAACAAAACTGTCTGCTCTGCATCAGAGAAAGGGGTCAGGAACCAACATTTTTTAAGATGAGTCATCATTTTAGGTTACAGCCTTCATACCAGAATTCCCGAGGAGGATTAGCTGAGTGTGTTGCTGACATCACACATTTTCTGTTTGACTATAAAATGCATGAATAGTGACTGCAGTTTTCAAGGGGATTGGAAGCATTTTTATTCAAGCCAGATAGGAAAGTCAGGACAACTGAAAAGCATTTTGGACTTCAGTATAGTGTTAATGTATATTTTGACTGACTGATGTGGCTGACTTATTTACCTGTCAAGTATGTCTTTTCTGCACTGTACAGCTTTAGGAACCAAATATTTAGCAGGATCAAATATTTAGCAGGATCAAAGATTTAGCAGAAATATGTATAGTGAAAGAATATTCAGATTTATGGCTCACCCTGTTTATCAATGCATTAAATTTTAAAACGACAAGAATAACTCAAGGGACCTTTCAAAAGAAACTTAGGTTTCCATTCACAGTAATCAAACATGGATACATTTTTTCTGAATGCTGAGTTTGTGATTTGAAGTGATCAAAAACCATCTTTCTTCAGAACTTTTTAAGCAGTGTTATATATTATCATCTAATTTCTTTTTAAAGCATGTGCATTATAACTTTTGCTACATCCCAGTATTTCTATTCAATGCAAGCAAGACATAAAAGCATGTCTTAATTTACAGAAGAAATACGATTTCATATAACTTCCACTACCTATTGAGTCTGAAAGAAAAATTGGTGGTGTACACTAGGTAATCCTTCCTTTCTGGTTTCTGTGACTTAACTTCAACCCAAGACAATTTTCCTGGACATTTTCAGTAACCATTGTCAAATAGAATTAGGTAAGAAGCTCATTTTGTCTTCTGAAGCTTCCATAAATATCTTTATAAATGTTGGCAAGTTTTATGAAGAAAGTCTGTCATATTCTGGAACAAATAAATGGTAGAATGACTGTATAGAGCTAATCTATCAGAAGTGTTTCAGAAACAGAAGGAATGGAAGAATAATTTACAGGTTTATTTCAACTTTTACAATTGTTCCTAATAAATTTAATAACTTCCTCTCCCACCTGGTGGTTGACATTGCAATTGATAACTCTGATTAGAAAAACAACAACAACCAATTGTTGTTTTCAATGTCAAATACTGTTTATCAGTTTTTGCTGTGCCTCGAGAAGTTGTATTCCACAGAGCTAAGTGCTTCTGTTATTTATTGAAACATAAAAATTCTAGCACAAAATGAAATACATCACTCAAACCACGGATGGAAACTAACGTACTGCAAACTCAAAGTGTCATTTCTCAGTGCAAACTTAGTCCTTTGATGCGATAACTGACTTGGTGGATAAAAGATAAGACAGATGATAGGTAAGACTTAGTCTCATTTTTAAAGCTCTTGGTATTGCCTGATATGAGAGTCTCATAATCAAGCTGAGAAAATAAAATCTAACCCCAGCATGACCAGGAACAAAGAATTATGTCAATGGGAAAGAGGGCCACATTAAATTATAGGAACACTCTGTGTTCTGCTTTATTTAGTTTTTGTTTACATAAATTATTTTAAAAAAATGTGACTGTATATAAAATAAGTAACAAAAAGCTGTTTTTTAATCATCCAGTGAACAGAGTTAAAATCTGATTTTTTTTTTGATAAATTGAAGAATTATCCTGAATTCAGTGTAATGAAATTTAAAAAAGAAAAGCAGAGTGAGAATTCAAGAAGAAGAACTGTTCTATATGTATATGTTCTATAAGTATATGAAATGAAGGACAACTGGCTGGGTATTGCAAAAAAAAAAGGTTTCAAGAAAGGAAGAACTGAGTAACAGGAGACTGCTAGTTATGGGGACATATTAAAACATCTTTCCTCAGAGCTGATTAAGAAGTGTCCTTTAATCAGCATATGCTTCCTCACTTCTAGTCTCAGATCATAGCTAATCAAAGTTCACGACTGAAGTATTCAGTGTGAATATTCAGTGTACTAGAACTAAATTTTACTAATTATTGAAGAATTTATTCAATAAGAAAGCTACTACACTAGGAAGCACTCTAGGGAAAAACAGATTATCAAACAAGATAATCCCTTTGGCTACCAGACCCTCTCTATGCAGCTCTATACAAAATCCTTAATAGATGTATAATACATATTTAGTCCCTTATGAAAGTATCACAACACATTACACATTCTGACTGATTAAAAAAGATACATTTTTTCTAATATTTTGTGACTTTTTACTAGGTTAATTATTTAAGATTGAGAATAACTTAATATTATAGAATATTAAGAAGAATAACATATTTCTTGAAACATCAGTTTTTTCCCCAAGTCCATGAGGAAAAAGTTGTACCCAGAAGCAGTTAATTTCCCAAGACATCTGTAGGTGATATGGATCTTACACAGCTTAATTTCTGGTGATAGAGAAATCTGAAATTATAGTTGGTCCCCATGAGACAGCTTGATTTGAGCATTTTCTGTCTAGGAATACTTCTGCTCACTGCTGGGTTTGGTTTGCATTAATGCGCTTACTCTGTATTTAATATGCTGCAAGATGGAGGTGTGTTTAGTCTTTTTAGTGTTTTATAGTGAAAGAATTGGAATATTTGGCCCAGCATATATACATATATACATACATATATATATATAAAACATGATTTAAAACATATTATATGTCTGGACAACAGAAGATATGTGCAAGGATTTTTTAAATTAATTAAATTTTAATTTGTTTTATTCTATTTTTTAAAAACACTGCAAAATCACCTACTATTGGTCCAGTGCATTTTGTTTAGCCAGTTCTGCTTAGCACCTAACCCCATGACAGGGCAGTGCCAGAGCACTATCTGCAGAAAAAGGTTTTGAGTGAACACTTAGCACGGGATGCTCTTGACTATACCTGATGTCAGCCTCTACAGATGTGTAGCATATGTACCAGATGTATCAGATGTACCCAGCACATGACCAAATTTAGCTAGTTTCCTGGCAAAATCTGAATCTTATGTCATTTATAAACATGAAATTCCTGACATATATTTCAGGGGCCTGTAGGATTTTTTACTCCGTGTGTAGTTAGGATAGATAACCTTTTAGCCATTAGTTAGTAGAAGGTAATTAATAATCTGTTTAGAGTTATCTTTGAAGTTTGACAGCTGAAGAACTGAATAAAAAGTATCTTTCCCTACAGGGAGGAATTGCTTTAAAGAGACTGCCTCTTCCCTGTACTAATTTTCACAGCAGCAAGAGGTTAGGATGAGACATAAACCAGCATGTGCAAAAGTTGGTTTTGATATATCAATACAAACGTACATTGTCATATTGGATACTGAATGCATTACTGTTATAACATGGGATGGAAGGGTTTTGGGATGTGGTAGGAAAGGGTGGCATGGAGAACTAAGGGGCACTAAAGGAGAAAAGGAAGTAGTTCCCAATAATACTCATTAATGAGTGGCCTAAGTTTTAGGCAGCAAGAAGAGAGGGAAACCTAAAAGCTCAAAGTCATTTAAAAGCTGCATACTATATGATTTTACAGATTACATTTTACTGTGTCTTCCTTTATGAGTCCAGAAATTGCAAAGATAACATAAACAGTGGCATGGATTCTCATAGTTGAAATAAATCCTGGTAGTATATCTGAGGAAAGCTAAATTGTGACTTGGAGTGAAATTGATTCAGACTCTGCATTTGAAAACCTTCTTAGATAGTTATGGATTTCAGTTTCCTCCCATGCCACCCAAGAGAAGCCTCCTGTTGCTAAACAGAGTGATAAGCTAAAGAGTGTTTAACCCACACATCACATCTATGTGATGTTTCCAGTCATGAAGTAATTCATGCTCAGATTCAAAGTGAGATTCTTGCAAGTTTCCCAAACTGAAAACATGCTCAATTTGGTACCTTTGTTCAAGAAAGCAAAGGAAACAAACCCTGAAAAATGAAAATATCTCCATGCCACTGTCATTTTTTATTTGCTTTTTCACGTGATTTGTACTTGTTGCTGAATTTTGCAAAAAACTATGCTCCAAACAAAAGAAGGAATTTTGAGAAAAATATAGTGGTATAAGTAATATGCCTTAGAGTTCTCTTCCTTACAGGTTTAATCATTCTTTGCATGAAGCTAATTTTACCTGACCCTCTTCTGCTCCAAAGGAGAGTAAGAACACTCAGGTCAATCTGTACTAATCTAAAAACATTTAGAATGAGTTCATCGGGGTGGGTTGAACAAAACAGTGTTGACTGATCTAATGCACACAATCAATACTACTTTTCTGCGTGGCTATTTGCAGTCCCAAATAGATGAAGGTTAATGCAGGCATTGCCTTTGAGGATCCCAAGGGTAGAAGCATAATATCCTTTTTCCCTCAATGACACTACTAACACTTTAAAGCAGTAACAGGAGGCCCACTTCTCTGGCAATGCAAGATTCATGTTTGTCATATCTCACTCATGCAAAACTGAAAAATGCAACATACATTTTTATGCCAATATATATTAGAAAATGCTCATTTCTTAGGACTCAAACCACTTATGATTATGAATACATTTTTTAAATTTTCAGTAAAATAGCCAGTGCTTTTGCCAGAAGTTTTGGGAATACCAGCAACACGATCTACCAAAAAGGCATGCAATTTGTAACCTATTCTTTAAAAAAAAATTACATTTGACATTATGCATCAACAGCACTAAGTATCAGTTCTGGCAGGGTGGATAATGTATTTTCAGACAGTATGTTCCAAGACTAACAGAATTCACCAAGAAATAAACCTGCATGGTAATTTTATTGTTAATAATTCACTGCATAATATGTTGCTATTGTCCCTCTGTGTTGCACAGAGCCTTCCATGCTATTTGAAATCTTACTTAAAAATCAATTTTCTTTTAAATTAAGTATATGTTAAATTTCTTCTTCTAATATCATTCATAAGACTTTAAAATGTATTACAGTCTCTCATTTATCCAACCTTCCTTATTTATTCACAGAGTACTAAATTTATAACCCAGCATCATATTTCTGTAGCTCTTTGTAAGCCACCTAAATGGTGCCCTTGCAGTACACCAGCAGCTCCCAGACCAAATTACAGCATTCTGTATAATTAGAGGTGTTACATTATGCGAGAACCAATAATTGCAAGTCCACTAAGTGGTTCTCTGAAGCACAGTGATCTGCATCTCTGATTACTGCAGCAATGAAGGGTTTACTAAATTCCTGAAAATGAAGAATTCTGCTGTGTGTTTGCAATGTCAGGATGGGACCTTCTCTATTCTCTGTCATGAACCCTGGGTCCTTTCTGTCAAGACTTAATAAGACAGTTTCTGAACAGCAGTGTCTGCAAATCTGGGTACTCTTTCTATGATGCCTTCTTCACTTAAACTCAAATGTAGAAAAAATACCATGGTGTCAGTTTCTGATTTCTTTTTAATATATTGAAGGCACTATTCTTTTTAGCCTAAATGAAGCACAGCAGAATACCTACAGAAGACATCATCTTCGTATGGAAGACAACATGCCAGGTCCAAACTGTTTATTTCTTAAATTAAATGCAAGGATCGATGCAGTAGTAAAGGGTAGAAATCTCACATGTAACAGGGGATAGGAATAGGGCTCAGGCTGTCAAGATTTGAAGTGAATGCATGACTAAAAGTACTATTTCTGTTTGCCTGCAGGCAAACCCATCGATGCTCTGGATCTTTTAGGAATTTACTTTTTGATTTATCAGCCAAAATTTTTTTCATTTTTATTAGCAGCCAAAATTCTTGGATAAGAAAGGAGTCATAATAATTTCAATGCGATCAGAAAGTTGTGAATATGTTTTCTGTTCTGCTGTGGTATAAACAGTGATTAAAAACCATGAAAAAATTAAGTTGACAGTTTGATACTTTATCTATAGTATATTGCTTCATGTTTCATAGCAGAAGGAAAAAGTAAGAAAGAAAATTAAACACCACGAAAAAACCCAACAATAATAAGAGAACAGACTGTTCTTCAGATTTGTGAATCTCTGAGCATGAATGTGGTTATGGTGTCTGGGCTTTTGTGGAAGAAGACTACATCATTCATAGGATACCATGTGTCACCTGCAAGAGGAAGAGTTCTGAGAGAGGAAGAGGGGTACAGCTCCTGTGCAGATGTGTATAAGCTGGTGTCACTTCCTTTTAACAAAGGAAGAAAACCCTGAGGAAAGACTGTGTAACTCTAAGGAATAACTTGAGGGGAGATTGTAGCAAAGACAAGTGCTAGTCTTTATGTAGGACTTACTTCTCAATGGATCCATGTCAAGGCCATAGTTTAAAAACTCATAAAGGTGAATAAAAGAAAAAGAACATGAGAAAAATGTAAGATTTATCATATAGGGATTATCTGAGAGACAAAACCTGCCCTAGTCCCCTTCTTAAGGGGAGTTAGCAGTATTTTTAGTAGTGAATAGGAAGGTTTAAAAAAAAGTAGAGTTTTGTTGTCCTAGTTGTTGTTGGAGTTACCACACAGATTAGGAATAATATGACTGAATGAAGAAATCAAGATGCCAGTTGCATTTTTTGTCTGGTGGTCTATTTCTTTATCTGTGATTTATTTCAAAATAAAGAGAAGCAAAAAAATTTTCTTGGATGTTGCTAAGGACCTGAGATATCTTTGTCTTCTGTTTCCCCCCTCTCTAAAGCTATCAGGTGCTGCACATTCATACTCTGGATCATGTGAAAGGGCAAACTTAAACTTTTTCTGCCTCTCCCAGCCCCTCTGAGCACCTGTATTGTTTTAAACATCCATGGGACCAAACTGATTGCAATTACACGACCATATTTCAGAAATGAAGACCTGCATGTGCTGCCTTCCATCAGCAGATTTTTTTTTGTTATTCCTATGATATTAGTTATTTGACATGGGGGTCTTTTCTTGAGAGAAAATAAATAAACAAACAAAAAATTGTTTTCCATTCACATCAAATTGAATCACTGGATCTGCTGTAGCTTTGTATTTGTACCTTTCATGATTTTTAATGTAGTTGAGAATAATATTTAAATTCTCAGCACAAGCAAAATTTTTACTGTTCAAGTAAGAATTAGAAACTAAATTATATTTTTTCTGTACCGTAATGACGCTTTCAAATGTGATGACTAGCAACATTCTTTGATTAAATGAATGCAAATAGTGTCCTACTGGACTTAAAATTCTCTCTATTTAAACATGTCTAGAAATGTGGGGTTTTTTATGGAAGCTAAATCTTTTGTCGGGAGAAGAGCTGAAGAACAACATTTATCTTAGATCCATTCCACTGCACTGAAATAAAATAGTTTTTTTCCATGAGGAAAGGTAATCAAAAGCACCAGGAGGATACATTTCTGTAGAAAAATAATAACTTTGATTCAAAAGAAATATCACACTATATAGTCTTAATATGACATAGTCATAGAAAGATTATGTTCCATAAGCATAATTTTTTTTCATTCAATATATTGAATAAAGTTGGAATTGTAACCACAATTTGACTTAAAATTAAAGTAGCAGAAAGTACTTGATCAGGTTTGTTTTCTGTTTTCTGGACTGTGTCTTTAGTCTCTTGTAGGTCAGTAATAATGATGGACACACAAGTTCATTAAGAAAAAGAAAGTATAAAGAAAAAAGTTGTTGGAAATCTAGAACAGTATTCAATTAATAAAAATACTTATACTTGCAGTTATTTTTACTATATGACAGGTTTAAAAATATTGATAATACACTATCAGTGGCACCATACCACAGTAATTATGCAAAATACTGCAGTATTCTAGTAGAATAGTAATGCTTTTTTGGCACAGAACTTTTTGAGTTTATGTTAATGCTTTCAAGTGGGAGGAATGATCTCAAGAAGATTCCTATACCAGAAGACAAAATCAAGTTGTTAATCACTGTCCTTTTCATGCTTTCTCCTGCAATGAAGGGTGCTCAGGAGTGCTCAGAAAAGCAGCTCAAAATAATGGATGGCTCTGAGGCAAACCAAACCACAGCAAACTCTATAAATGATATTGACAATAAATGTAAGAAGCAGCCAGCAAGTAGAGAAAGTCTGCAAACAATTCTTTCAGCTTCTGCTATAAGACTGAAAACCCAAAAGAAATGCAAGATGTGCAACATAATTCTATCATTTTCATGTTGGAGATTATAAAATGCACTGAGGAAATCGATAAAATATTTGTGTCAAAGAAAAATAAAACATTGACATAAAAAATAATCACACCATGTAAATAAAAGAACATCCCTTTCCAGTATACTAATATTAGACATTTGAATAAAATAATTTGTTCCAAAGGCCATGGGAGTTATGAAATTGTAAATTAAAGGCTGTTTAATGTAGCTAATTAGTAGCATGTTAAATCAAGAATGTTGAATATACATTTCAATTGCATTATGTGGAGAAGTGATTGGTAATGGGAAATCACTGTGCTATCTAGTACCACTCAGGGAGTACTGAGCTGTACACCTGAAATTTCAGAGAACAGCTTGGAGAAAACTTGTCCTGGAGGGAAGCCTTTGCAGAATCACCATATGCTACAGCTGGGCAGTGCTGTGGGAACTCAACACCAGTGGGTGGTTCCGGTTACAACCAACACGGTGAGAGGCTATTTCACTCAGTTTTTCCTGGCTTTGTTAATCTATTCACTAAATCCATTCTGTTAATTGTCTCACGCCAGAATGTGCCTTAGCAGGATGGATCTTAGGCTAGGCAGCTTCATGCCCAGACAGCAATAGGAATACTGGGAGGACTGGAGATTGAATAACTCCTCAGTGAGTCTTCAAGAGGTGACACTGGGGCACAGCCAGTTTTGTTTGTGGCCCTCTAAAGAAGCTTGGAGTTTGGCAAGGGTGAAAATAATCCTCATGGGCAGGGTTATTCTTAGATAAAACAGTCTTGGAAAAGTTTATAGGTCAACTACAATGTTAAACTGTGTAGAGCAAAAAGAGTGACCCTAGCAGCACCCAGTAACTCGCCTTTCTATTTTTCTTCCAAATCCTAGTCCCCTGCTTTCCTACATTGTACAAATATCACTTTACTCCTGGGGATTTGTCTTCAGTCAGCTAACTAGATTTCTCATTAACTCCTCATGCCCCATGTGTGCTCTCCAGCAGATCCCCACCACCACCTCATGCAGCAGAGACTTTAGTAATTTTGCTCATTTTCGTGACAATAAAAATGACACCATTCTTCCAGCCTGTAGCACAGTTGTTTTGTTTTTTCAAAGGACTCAAAAGTAGGTGCCCTTGTCATCCTTCTCAAACCCTCTCAGCCTTGTTGCTACCAGAGGGGTGCCAGATAAGACTTTTAGCCAGCCCCCCATGCTGACAGCCATACAGAAAGGACATGCTGCATGTCCTGAGGGAAGGCCAGCCACAGGCAGCATGTGCACGGTGGCTCTGCTCCACCTGCCCTGGGGCTTGGGTCCACTCCTTGAGCAGCTGGGAATGGTTGCACATCAACAGCCTCCAGAGTCAGGAACTCCAAGAGCCTCATCTAGTTTTAATAACTAAAACAAAGGCTTCCGAAATGGAGAAAAATCTTTCAGGCATGTACTTAACACGTCAAATAACATGGTAGTGGACTGAAATGAACAACAAATAATTAAAAACTTCTTTTATGATGTAGAGAAGCAGAATACGAGTCCATCAGAGTGTTTGTGGTTGACTGCACTTTGGTATGTTGAAGCATAAACACAGAGGAAAAAAACAGTAAATGGGCTTTCATATGGTGAGACAGAGTTGCTTTAGTGAACTACTGATCAAAACACCACTAAATAAAAAAGACAAAGTGTGATCTTTTATTTTACCAAAATATTGCTCCCAAAGAGTGCTTTAACACATTTGTGTCAACACCTTTAATCTTCACCTTGTGTTTCAAAGGTACTAAGATGTGCCAGTAAAATTAATTTCTTCTGGAGGCTAGACCAATATAACAAGATGCAAAACAATTTTAAAATGCAAATTTTTTTAAGCATGTGATTTTCTGCAGAAGTGCTGTGCTAAAAAGAAAATTCAGAACAATTTTGAACCTTCTGGGCTTTAGGTCCCCCCTCACATACTGAACAGCAATGCAAATTAGGATGAATGCTGATGGAGCTTACAGCTATGTTAGAATTTAGCTGATTCCTGAGCACTACTCTAAGTACATTTTAAGATATTCAGTGAGCATGCTTAAAATTAATAATGTGTTTAACAGCTTTCTGAAACAAATACCAAATTTTCTCAAAATATTTTTAAGGCCTAAACAAAAAATGGAAGTCCTTTCATTGATTACTTATCTGTCTTGCATCTAAAAAAAAGTTATGTGTCTCACATTTAGGCTCATGCTAAATTTTGCATAGGTAAGATTAAATGAGATTATTTTCACAGAGATCATAAAACTAGAAAAGTTAAAATAAAGGAATGTAGATCCTGAACTGAGATATTACAGAATATTATATCGTTATGGGAAAAAATTAATCTAATGACTTAGACACAGAAGAAAATTATGAGGATATAACGTATCATAGACATCAATTGCTCTGTATTAATGACTTATGTGTATATCCACCAATAAATGTGATACAAACTTCTCTTCAGAGATGCAGAGCTCTTTGAACACTTTTGAAGCCTCAAGCACTTCAAAGTAAATAAAATTATCCAAGCCTGTGCAGCACTCCTGCTTACTTATCTTAAAATTGTTTTTAATATTGTCTCACATATCAAAAATACCATTTAAAAATCTGTAACAAAGGAGACTGAATAAATAACAGTTGTTATCCTTAATACTGTGTTGTACACAGTCACTGTTTTTCTATTGAACGTCTACCTTAAGACAGTTTCTCCTAGACAACTTTCCTGAACATGCTTATGAAAATTGCTCATATAGGAAGTGTCAAAGCTTCTTTAAATGACTGTCCTCATTTTGTCCAGGACAGAGTTAATTTTTTTTCAGTGGCCAGGTGTGGTGGTGTGTGCCTGTGGTCCCAGCTACTGGGGGACTGAGTCCACTGGGTTGGATTGCTTGAGCCCGGGAGTTGTGGGCTGCTATGTGCTCTGCTGAGCGGGCCTGGCCACGATCCGAGTGTTACTGAATACCATTTCACATCATTGCCAGGGGCAGGGGAATGGCACTTTTTCTCTGGCTTCTGGGAAGAACGGCATTTCTTTTCCATTTGGGAGAAAGCGTGGTGTGGTGGGGAAGAGTGGGTCAGTATTTGTCATGGGCTTTCTGTGTAAATAGTTTTTTGTCTTATACCTTTTGTCAGTAATATTTTTGTTGTTACTGTTCCCTTTTTTTTTTCTTATTGCTGTATCCAGTAAATTGTTCTTGTCTCAAACTGCAATTTTCACCCCTTTCTGCCTTCAATTCTCAACTCCATCCCTGGAGAAGAAAGGGGGAAAGAAAGGGGCAGGAGCGAGCAAGCAAAGTCTGGTTTGGGAGTCTTGGGGAGCACTAAATTGGAAGTGTCACTGCTAAACCACAACAATGATCATATAACACATCTCTTTCTACACTAAATTTACTGTCTTGTCAAAGAAGGAAATTGTATTGCTTCAGCATAATATACTCTTGATATTTTTACCAATTTATTAACATCTTGGTCTTGATAAATGTGCTACATTTCTTAGGATAAAAGCTAGTCTGACCTAATATTTTGCTGGATATTTTCTTAAAAATAGCTATAATGTTTGTTTCTTTACCTCACATGACCTCCATAAATTTTTGGAAACAATCACTAATAGTCCACACACAGATTCAGCTAGTCCTTTGAACACACTACAGTGAATGTTATCAGACCATTTCCCTTAAATTCACTTAGTCAAACACTGGTTAGCCAATTTTTTTATTGCATACCCCCTGGTTAAAATTGACTTTCTTTAATGGCTGGTCAGCTAACCACTTTTGTTGAAGAAAAAGAAGCCTTTTCTGTATCATCTACTATCTGCTCTCTTTTCCTCCTAACTAAAAATCAGAGGATGTTACTCTAATGACAATCTTTTTGTTACCTTTTATACTGTTAGGTGCTTTAGCCTTTCTGACATCCTGTAGGATGACTCTGCTGTTTTTTTCAACTTCCAGTCATGGGGTTTTGATTCTACATTTGTACAATTCCTTTTCAATTTTTAGAATGTTAAAGAAAGTTGATGCTGTCATATTATGCCTTTGTTCGATTTTTTCTGCTTCAGGAGAACTTTCTGTTCTACCTTAAGCACAGTCAATGCAAGATTTTCTGCACTTCTTTTGTCCCTCAAATTTCTTTCCAAGAATCTTTCTACTCACCGGGCCTCTGGGCTCATTTAAGTCTGTCCTTTCTGAAATCCGTTATCCTATTTCTACTGCTTACAGTCCTTCCTTTTAACAGTGACTATTTTGTGACAACTGAATTTTCTCAGTGCTAATCAAATCAAATGCAACCACTTCCCTCTTAACTTTCTCAGTCTTGTGGGTGGATCCTGCCCAGCAGCTAAGCACCCACATAGTCACTGTCTCATTCCCCTACCATTGCCCCCTATTGGGATGAAGGAGACACCAAAAGTGAAAAAGCCTCATGGATTGAGATAATTGCAGTTTAACAAGGAAAGGAAGGAGGGAATAAATCCGAGTGATGCAAAGGCAATTACTTTCCACCTCCCCTAAGCAGTCCGGGCGATTTCCAAGCAACAGCTGCTTTGGAAGAAAAACCTTCCCAATTTTTATTTCTGACTATATGAGAGAACATATCTTTGGCCAAGTTAGGTCGGCTGTCTCAGATGTATTTCTTCACAACTTTTTGTCCACCCCAAGCCTATTAATTGCAAAATCAGAACAGGAAAATGAGAAAACCATGAGGGTTGCAAACACTGTTCAGCAACAGCCAAAACATTGGTGTGTTTTAGTAGCAAACCCAAAACACATCTAGGATCCTATGAAGAAAGTCAACGCCATCCCAGTCAGACCCAGTACAGTGTTCTGAAACAAGTAAATGTTCTCAGTGTTGCCAAAACTTTATTAGTCATTGATCTTCTCGCTTATTAGGTTAAGCGATACTGAGATGATAAAAGTTCCTCGTTGTCATACAATCATAGAAAGGTTTGGGTTGGAAGAGACCATCTCATAGAATGACAGAGTGGCTTGGAAGGAACCTTAAAGGTCATCTAGTTGCAACCACACCACCATGGGCAGGGATGCCATCCACTAGATAAGATTGCTCAGGACCCCATCCAACCTGGCCTTGAATATTTACAATGGGACACCCACGGCTAACCTGGGCAATCTGTTCCAGTGCCTCACTACCCTCTGAGTGTGGAATTTCTTCCTAACATAATATAAATCCCTCCTCTTTTAGTTGAAAATTGTTCCCCTTTATCCTATCACTATCTGCGCATGTAAAAAGGTGTTCTCCTTCTATTTTATAAGCCCCCTGTAAGTACTTTCTTGTGCTTAGTGCTCCAGGGCAGGTCACAGTACTCCAGGTGGGGTCCTACAAGGTCAGAACAGAGAGGGAGAATGAAGATGAAGGGGGAAATGGAAGGATTCTCTTACTTGCTCATGAAAGCCTCATGATCTTCTAGAGAAATAGTTTGCACTGCATCCATGAAAGGAAAAATCTAAGATATTTTTCCTCTTTAAAATTCCTTTAGAACTTTCCACAGGTCTCCCTCTCATCCCTATCTTTTCTGTAGAACAAGTATTTATGAGAAAGCCTTCAGAAGCTCAGAGCTGGAAACATAAATGCCAGAAATCACAGAACATCTTTCAAAGTTGTTTGAAATACTGGCACAGAGACAGAGTAGACCAAGGTTACCAGGAACACCTACAGAGTTTAGCAGCTTGCAGTTGAGAGTAATGATGAAACAGGGATTCTCTTCTCCAAAAATAATATTTCTATCACTTCAGCTTTAAGGGCAGCTATATGATAAAACTTCAAGTTTCTTCTATGTAGCATGGAGGCTCAGACCTAAAATGCTCCTGGTTGTCTTATTCTGAGATCCCACCCTTGAATTTCCATCTGAAGCTTTCAAACCAGACAAGGCATGAAAAAGTACTGCTCAAGTGTGACTGATTTCACTCCTAAGCAGTTGCTCTCAGAGCCCAAATGCAGTCTATCTGCATTTCAGCTACAATAGAAATCAGCCCTAATTTCTTCCATGGATCTGGAGCATAAATTCTATAATACTTTTACGAGAAGTGAGGTTTATTGAACAGAAATACATGTGGGCATGGTAGCCCTAACAATCTGTAATGCTTCAGATAATAAACATAAACATAATTGTTTAAACATAAACATAATTGATTTGGAAAAAAAAAATGTTTATTCAAGTTTGTACAAGCTCTAAGACAAAAGACACCTGGGAATAGGAGAAAGACACTATCAATGCTCTCCTGAACAGCTGAGGAAGAAGCCCTGCTTTGTCAGAACTCGGTTTTCACCCTTGACAGAAAAATCCACAAGAAATCAATTCTGTTGCTCTAAAATTATTAGTTTTTTCACTGACCATTGCAAATAAAAAAGTCACAAAAAATGAGGCCATAGCCAAGCACTGAATCATAAGGACTAAAAGTTGAAATACCACTCAATTTAGGAAAAAAAAAGTTATTGCTATTAGTACTAGTGGTGAGAGCATTAATAAATACTTGGATTTCATTATAGTTTTGGTAAATGTTGCATAATGCCACTGGTAGATACATTTTAGTTTGCCATAATTTTTCTGATAAAAATTGTATTGGGGTAAGTTAAAATTAAATCCCACTTACCTGTAAAGTGCTGAAAGTGGCCGCTTATTGCCAGGTTTTGGTCTGTATGGTTTTGGTTCTCCTGCCATATTGATATCTGAAAGGAAAGAATTGATATCAGTGATTCAAACATCTGGAAGTTTGCAAAGGCACCTTCAAATCACTGAAAATGAGTAATAGGCAGTGAAAATGGACAGCAAACCTAAAACACCTGTCTAGTTTTTGCCTCTTCTGAACTGATGCCGTAGAACGTTCAAAAAAATTTTTGCTGCAATGCATGAGGATTTTAGGCAAAACATCAATTATTGTTAACAGAGAGAAATGACATTTTTTAAACACAAAAGTTTCTACCTGGTGAAGCCAATAATGTATTTCTATCACTGAAGAAGATTTGGATGGTGAAATAAACTATGATCTCAAGTCAAATTCTGTTGAGGAGGACTGCAATTGTTCTGAAGAATTCCCCTTTAGGATCTAAAGAAATGCACACTGATCTTTAACTGCTGCTTCACCATGCACTCAGAAAGTAACTCTTCAAATACAAGTAAGAGAGTATCTATTTCCTACCCCAAATGCATCTCTCTTTGGAGGATGAGAAAGTCTGGTTTAGCAAATATTTTCTCTTAAGCAGATACTTGTAATTCTCAACAAGATCAGAAATCTTGTGAACACTTTGAAAGTTCTCTTATATTCTACCTGCAAATTTATGCTTGAAATATAAAAGAAAGTCAAGCTTATATAGATATAAGCTTGATATAGATATATAGATGTAGATATATAGCTTCTGTAGACATTAATCATGTTCTCAAATTTATCTCTTGATTTGAATCATACTCAAAGACATAGCAGGAGATGGATGTCTCATTATGATTGCTAGAACAGTTACACATGGAGAAAGGAGCACAGACCCTTCTGTGGAGAGTACATTCTGGAGCTTAGCAAGCTGTCTGTATAAAATCCATATTTAAATGCTCCTCCACTCTGATTGAATGTTGCAAAGTTGATATTACAACAAATCACATGGATAAAATGAACCTTCTGTTTAGGAAACAAATTTCATGTAATTTGAGGGATGCTGCAGCTAAATCTCTTCTCGGCTTCAATAAATAAAAAAAGAGTAACAGTTAACAAAATAATCAGAATTATTTCAGTGTAAAATTATTGTGACAGAACTGCATATGCCATTAAATGTGGAATCATGTGGTGGTCGAGACTTTCAAGAAAACACATGTTCTTTCTAAAGTCTATGTTTAACTGGAAATTGAGTGTAGTGGAGGGAGAAGTAGAAAGATAAGGTGTAGGAGTAGGAGGAAACACTGTCCAGTGCAGTGATGTTAAAAGCTCAAACATTTTTATTTATTATTCTTGACTTCAAAAGATGCAGTAAGAGCCTGAGACTTACTGACTGGATACTTTTATTTCACACAAAATGGATAAAAACTCTCAATCAGAAACATTGAAAATGTATGTACATTAGATTTTTTTTTTTGGACAGAAAATATTTTTCCAATGGAAATTTCATACTTCAAATATTTAAAAGAATTTAAACTAATTTTACACTTATTTTTGATATTTTGGGCTCAGTCAACATTTATTTAAAATTATACAGGGACCTGAAATAAACAGCTTTTATGTAGGACTATATAATATAAAATACTGAAGTAACATTTTCTTTATAGAAAGCATTTTGGGATTAAAAACTGACTGCAGTTTCTTTTGTAGGAGATGTATTACTATTAAATAATATTTTTTCATAAAATATTAATTTTCTTGTTTCACCTAACTCTCTGAAATCAGATGAACATTGGAGACAGTTTTCATGCCTCTTTGAAATGCTTTCCTTCCCTTAATTTTAAGAAAGTTCTTTATTTAATATATATTATTTTTTCTTCCATTTCTGTTATAAATTCAGCTATGATGCCCTTATTTCAAGATATACAAATTTTACAATGTTAAATCAACAAAGTATACACCAAAAATGTCTGAAAGCAAAATTTTGATAGCTCTGTTGCATTTCCATTGGCTCCTGGAAATAACAGAATGGGAACAAAATTTTTATCCTGTGACATTTGCAATAATTAGACCTTTTCACACTATTTTTATATGTCAGTTTAAGGTTATTGACTGCATTGGCTTTCATCATCTCCTACTACAAGTAGGACAGATTTTATGAAAAAAAAAATAAACAAAGAGTAGAATTATAATCGTCTTTCAGGAAATACCTGAGGCTGTGGTATCATCTTCACAATATCATAATCTTCACACATTTTTCATCTTTCATTTGCCACTGTTTCAGAGCTATATCTTACACCTTCTTGTCCTTAAACCCTTAGTTACAGGTTTCAAAAAATTTTTCATATCCTCCTGGGATAGATCAATACTATCTTCTTATAGACCTACATTTGCAGCTCTACAAGACCCACTTTTAAAAAAGGTGAGTGGTGTAGAAGGCTAGAAGGCTAAGGGCTGTTCGTTATGTGTTCCCTTTTTTCAATCAAAAATGTCAGAAAGGTGACACTGTGAGAGGCACAGTGGCAAAGCTGTTCAGAATCAGTCAAGATTCCCTCACACTTAAAGAAATCTCTAAACAGTGAACTACTTTATACAGATAGTAATAGCCAAAAATTCTCTTTAGCACAGGAAATAGTTCATAGAAAAGCTGTGCACATGGGGCTTTTTTGTTAATATGAAAGTGATTGAATAGCTCTGCAACTCCCTAAGCACTTTGTAGCAAGTTAAGAATGAATGTAGGAAATGCTTTGAAAAGTTAGAACAGATTTTCACCCCATTATTTTTTCAGCACTATCTCTTCCAGCCTCAATTTTCTAACTAAGATTAGAAGTGAACTTGTCAACATTTTGCAAGATAGATTATTTCTATCCCAACTGGAAATCTTGTGAGATAAGTTGTTCTCTTCCTTCATCCATCACTGGTTTCACAGCAGACATTTACATCTACTAGATCATAAACTCTGTGTCAAATAAATTTGCTGTCTGCTGCACAGAGCAGAGCATTACCTGTGCTAATGATTCCACCCCAAGGAATGCAGAGACGTATCACTTCTTATGCTGTTAAATTAGCTACTGCACTTGTACATGAATATGTATCAGACAACATCGCAAGGGGCGCAGACATTCACATTGCTTCTGGAGAGGCATGGATTTGATGAATTGGGCACCTAGTGGATAAAGAAATGGCTCATGGTCATGCTCAAAATGTTGTATTAAATGGGTGGATTTTCTAGTGGAGATCACTGACAAGTATCGTTCCTCAGGGATCGGTACTGGGACCGGTGCAGTTTAACATCTTTCTTGGCAACACGGACAGTGGCATTGAGTGCACCCTCAGCAAGTTTGCCAATGACACCAAGCTGTGTGGACACTGGAGGCGGGGGATGCCATCTAGAGAGACCTTAATAGGCATGAGAAATGGACATGTGTGAACCTCATCAAGTTCTACAAGGCCAAGTGCAAGGTCCTGTACCTGGGTCTGGGCAATCCCAAGCATTAACACAGGCTGGGCAGAGAATGGATTAAGAAGAGGATTTGGGGTGAAGATGAGAAGCTTGATGAGACCTGGTAATATGTGCTTGCAGCCCAGAAAGCCAACTGTAACCTGGGCTGCATCAAAAGCAGTGTGGCCAGCAGGGCAAGGGAGGGGATTCTGCCCCTCTACTCTGCTCTCTCTCAGTTGGAGTACTGTGTCCAGCTCTGGGGTTCCCAACATAAGAAGGATGTGAGCCTGTTTAAGCAAGTCTAGGGGAGGGCCACCAAGATGATTGGAGGGCTGGAGCACCTCCCCAGTGAAGACAGGCTGAGAGAGTTGGGTTGTTCAGCCTGCAGAAGAGAAGACCAGAGAGACCTTATAGCAGCCTTCTGATGCCTGCAGGGAGCCTACAAGAAAGCTGGAGAGAGGCTTTTTATAAGGGCCTGTAGCGATGAGCAAGGTATAATGGCTTCAAACTGAAAGAGAGTAGGTTTAGATTATATATTAGGAAGAAATTCTTTCCTGTGAGGGAGGTGAGGTACTGCAACAGGTTGCCCAGAGAAGCTGTGGATGCCTCATCTCTGCAAGTGTTCAAGGCTGGGTAGGATGGGCCTGTGAGCACCTGGTCTGGTGGTGCAAGATATCCCTGACCACGGCAGGGAGGTTTGAACTAGATGATCTTTAAGGTCCATTCCAACCCAAACCATTCTATGATTGTATGATTGTATAATTCTCTGTTGGAATGAAGCAACCCAGGGACTCACATTATTTTCTCTGCTCGTATACTAGAAATGTTCACTTAGATATCAACATCAAGATAAATTCCTCACTGAAATACAAAATACTGAGGAATCATGATGAATGTGAAAATGAATATGCAGAAGTCAAAACATTGTAATGCAGCATCCTGGTCTTATGTGCTTTCAGAAACAAATGAAATTACTTTCTTTATCAAAAGAAATCCAGTTTTACTTCTGTATTTTCCTGTTATTGTGGCAGAGCTAAGTTAAAGAATGAGATTTAGATTTCATTCAAGGTTATGTGTCATCAGTAAAATATATCTGATTGTGAGCATGTTATTTTTATTTGTAATTATACCGAAAATGCCTAGTGATTAATGACAAAACATAAAAATAATTTTAAAAAGAGCATGAATACTGTTATAGAGGGCACTTGTACTCAGTGACTAAATAAAATTGTCTGAAAAGGCAACTCAACACAGCATGATCTATGTTTCTCCTGTCACTGTTTCCTACCATTGGCTGCCTGCCTCCTCCAGACATGAGCATCCCACTTTTGGAGAGGCAGCATCAGCTAATCCTGGTGCTTTGCTCACAGATTCCCTGGCAAAGTAATCTGAGAATCTGGTCCTGAAGACAACAGCAGACTTTGAACAGGCTTTGTAAGTGCAAGCAATGATACCTAAAGAGCATTCATACCCTAGAAGTATTTCAGTATTTCTTAGTATACCTGCCCTTCGGATTCTTCAAAAAGTGTTATTTAAAAGAAAAAAACAAAACCAAAATAATTTTGGTTCACAAAAACAAATGCCATAAATAAGAAGCTTCAACAGGCACTCAGCTCATGAAAACTGGTATTTTGAGGCTTTCTGCTGCCAATTCAGAGCCTCTGTCTCAGGCTACATCTAACCTATAAAATTAAATGCAGCCCTTTCAAGGCACTAGTACTCATTTATCTGTTTTATTAAATTGTTAAACTGTTTCTTTGCATGACTTTTAGCCACAGTTTACAAGTACTGTTCTATGCAACTTCTAGATATAGGTAGAGAATAGACATGACCTAGAGACCACTGTGGGCATTTTGCCCAGTGAAAGAGAACAGATCCATGTACCTATAATTAGTACCTATAATTTCATATTAAGGATGTGACCNAAGGTTATGTGTCATCAGTAAAATATATCTGATTGTGAGCATGTTATTTTTATTTGTAATTATACCGAAAATGCCTAGTGATTAATGACAAAACATAAAAATAATTTTAAAAAGAGCATGAATACTGTTATAGAGGGCACTTGTACTCAGTGACTAAATAAAATTGTCTGAAAAGGCAACTCAACACAGCATGATCTATGTTTCTCCTGTCACTGTTTCCTACCATTGGCTGCCTGCCTCCTCCAGACATGAGCATCCCACTTTTGGAGAGGCAGCATCAGCTAATCCTGGTGCTTTGCTCACAGATTCCCTGGCAAAGTAATCTGAGAATCTGGTCCTGAAGACAACAGCAGACTTTGAACAGGCTTTGTAAGTGCAAGCAATGATACCTAAAGAGCATTCATACCCTAGAAGTATTTCAGTATTTCTTAGTATACCTGCCCTTCGGATTCTTCAAAAAGTGTTATTTAAAAGAAAAAAACAAAACCAAAATAATTTTGGTTCACAAAAACAAATGCCATAAATAAGAAGCTTCAACAGGCACTCAGCTCATGAAAACTGGTATTTTGAGGCTTTCTGCTGCCAATTCAGAGCCTCTGTCTCAGGCTACATCTAACCTATAAAATTAAATGCAGCCCTTTCAAGGCACTAGTACTCATTTATCTGTTTTATTAAATTGTTAAACTGTTTCTTTGCATGACTTTTAGCCACAGTTTACAAGTACTGTTCTATGCAACTTCTAGATATAGGTAGAGAATAGACATGACCTAGAGACCACTGTGGGCATTTTGCCCAGTGAAAGAGAACAGATCCATGTACCTATAATTAGTACCTATAATTTCATATTAAGGATGTGACCTCTGAGTGTGGGCTCCATGTCAGAAAGACTGGAAATCAAAACCTGAATGTAAGAAAACTCCAAGTACCTGTATAGCTTAAAAGAGGATTTTCTAAGACATGTTTCAGCAGGTGTTCTTCCACACATTCTTGTGAATGGTCACAGAAACTGAGACATTCCTTGAACAATTCTACACTTATTTGACTTAAATTTTGGATAAAAAAGTGTATCATGATGTATTTCCAGACCAGCTATGCTTTAGGCCAACACTTAATGGAAGAGATGATAATTTAAATTAGGATATAGGAAGGAATTCACACAGTGGTGAATGTTACAATCTATATACAGAGGGAGGTATCGATAGAGAGAGATCAGGATGCATTTTCTCCTCTTTCAAATGACACAAAGTATATGGGATAGAAGAGAAAGACCAAGAGGTAGATGCAACTGAGAGAAAGCCTGTAGCCATATGATTTATAGCGTAACTGTACACCAGCAAAGCTAAGGCTAATCTATCTTTCTTTTATACTCTTCCATCTACTAGTCTTATAAATTTCCCTGCTGCTTGCTAAAGAAATTTTAATGGAGCCATATGACATTTTTTTACATCATAAACTTACTTTTTTCTTTATATGTTCCATTGATTACATGCCATTTCCTCCCTTTCCCCCATCTCTAGCATGTGAAAAAAGCAGAGAAGAAAAGACAGCTCTCTGTTCTCTTCCATTATGTGCCCAAATTGCACAGCTGTAAAGACAAAACTTTCCAGAAAATTGAACACAAACTCAAATTAATTCTCTAGTCTAGTAAAATATTAAATGGAAGTCTCGGTCACACCTTTTCCTTTTCCATAATGGCATTAAAAATAATTTTCTTGTGGGGCTCTCATCTGTATTTGGATTTTCTCTTAGCATTGAAGTAATTGGAAGTCTTTTTTTGTACAAAGATGACAGCTATTGTTAATGCTTCATACAGAAAGAGCTGCTTGTTGAATAGTATATGAAATTGCTTTGTTCAACCATTTCTTCTCTCATTAAATACTGCTAAAATGAAATGAGGCTATAAGATTATATAAGCTATCATTCTTAAAACCATTCAGTAGCAAAAGTGTCAGATGTTGTCTCGCAGGAAATTTTTTTCTGTTCCCCAGGGAATTGGGTTGGTGTGAGGACAGGCGACAGCTAAAAGGGGAAATCCTGTCCTGTCTGTAGGCTCATCACAAACCATTCCTTCAGAGTCCTGGACCTGCAGCCTCTCAGCTGCAGAATGGATGTCAATGTACTTCACAGCTGAGGTGGAGCATTGATCTGCCTTGGTTTTTGTCTGTTTGCTGCTACCCCTGCACCTCCCACCCCAAGTAACAGCACAGACTGGCCCAAACTTCCTGGCCCTATTGGTTGTGCCGTCAGCAGTGATCCATGTCCATGCCTTGGGAGAGGCATCACTTCTGCCTGGGGAAGGGGAGAATGTTTATTTTTGCCCTCTGACTGACCATCCATGGACTCCACTGTGATTGAAGAATCTGTGGCCAAGACCCTACAAATTGCCTCTCTTCTGGTGCTTGAATCTCTGCAGATGAATTACTGTGATGTGACAGGAATCACCCTAGGGGATCACAGGGGAAGGGACACCACAGAATATATATGGCATGCCTTGTGAAGGGATTCCTATGGGAAGGAGAGCAGCCCTGTCGCTGGTAATCCTGCCCACTCCTTGTCCTCAGCACTGGGCTTGTCCATTCCTCTGCAGGAAGTTCTACACTTGCAGATGCAAGAGAATCAGATTCAGCTTCAAAGGGACTATGGGGCCATAGCCACTTATCTGCAGACCAGCTCCATAAGACCTATGGGAGTTTGGGTGTTAACTGTAGGAACCTCAGCCTGGTTTGTGCCATGAAAGCCATGAAGCTGGCTGTCATATGTGTACTTCACCCTACCATTGCCAAACTATAGATGCAGGCAAGTATAGTCTTCCTGTAGGAAGATTCTTTTAATTTAATCAGGCTTGCAGCTTCTATTTCTCACCCAGAGAACAAGATTTCTATGTACCATGTACATGTTTAACACATGGGCTAGAAAATTCTGCACATACAAAGATTTATGTTGCCATGAGGGTAAAAGAAAGCAATGGAAAAGTACATCAGGAACTTTCTACTATCTTCAGGAAAAATAAACAGTTTTAATGTAAGCTTAGCCAGCAAGAAAACAAACCAACAAAAAGAGTTCAAGCAGGGACTCATATGATTGCAATCCCTGCTTGCACTTCTACCTTCTTACTGATGTTGTTAATGAGAAACAGAACTGGTCCTTGATTTACAGCTTTTTTTTTCCAGACAGTGAGGAGTGCAAGGATTACCTTTGCTTTCTCTCGATCACAGTAAAGATGCTGTTTACAAATAAAAAATAGAGCATCTCTCTTCTTTCAGATCAAGCACAATCGTTACAAGACAGCAGCCAACAAACTCTCTGCTGCTTTTCTCTGATAACAAAGGATAGTTATTACCATGAAACTCAGACAAAGCTTCATGTTGACTAGATGTCTGAGTTTCTCAGCATTGCAATTAGCCCCAAGCAGAAACATTAAACAGTGGAGTGGGGATAGAGTATGAAAGTCCCTCATCCACTTCTTTCAGTTTTCAATATGATTTATTCTAGGGAACATGCCTTGAACCTCAGTAATTTTCAGCTTGTCCTCAGACTACATTTTTTCTCTCTCTCTTCTAATACTTGGCTACTTTCTCTGCCCCACGGCGCTTCATCTGACTCTCTTACTAATGTTAATTTCATGCTCCTAGCAATAGTTTTTCATGACAATTGAAATCTGTAGTATACAAAAGAGTTCAGAATCCCCATTGTCCCAATCCTTTTGTCTTTCTCACTGTTTCTCCTGCAAATGATCAACTTTATTAACTAAAACATGAAGAAAAAATATTTTTTTCCTAAAATAGCCACCAAAATAACAATATTTTGCAAAAAATTACCAACATTGTCTGCACTTGTGAATCATATTTCTTGAACATTAAAACAAAATTTGCTTACACGTGAAGTACATTTTCTCATAATCTTGCAAAGTGAATGTAGCCAAGGCTCTCCGGGCATCACAAGCAGAGTGGCTTTCACAGAAATGCTTTGCAATGCACGTGTCATTCTGCATGTTGCAGCCTGGGGACTTTCCTGGTTTGGGCAGGGGGTTTCAGCAACCCCAGGGGCAGGGAGCAGAGGCAGTAGGTGATGGTTTGGGGCAAAAAATGTTGATGGACACCTTCAAGGTGCTGTTAGGTGTGAGGGCAGTGTGTCTCTCTGAAAGGCTGGCTGGGATTGGCATTACAGTCATTACTGAGAGGTAGGTACATTTAACACCCGAGCTTTGCTGTCAAAACCTTCAAGGTTAGGTCTGACCTTGAGGGTATTCCCACAGGCTGGAGGCTTTCATCCAGGCTCACAACAGATCAGAGAGGAATCGTGCTGCGGATTCCACTGAGTCTTGAACAATGATGTTCACTGACCAAGGAAGCTGATCGGGGAGACAGAAATAGACCTCTGCAGCGCCAAATGCACTTCCACCACTTTCCAATAATATTCCTCTCCAAAACATGTCTAGTTTTACCCTCATTCTTTGATCTGAAATCTTTCCTCTAATCTTCACCATTCTTGGCTTCTCAGATGATCTACGCTTTCATATTGGTCTTACATCACTTGAAAAAACCCATTGCCCCAAAACAACTGCTCTCAACTAATTTCAACAGTTCAGCTCTCCTTTCCATATACCCTCTTTCTGCTCATGATTCTCATGTTCCAGGTTTTTGGATTTGGAGATCTATAGAGGAGGATCTTTTCAAGCTCCAAGTTCACTTTGGAATTGCATAGCATGTCTTCTAGCATTTCCTTGGAGATGCAGTAATTTTTTCAGTGTCAGCTTTATGAAAACTTGTGCCCCATATTTATAGACTCATTGAATTATAGAATAATGTGTGTTGGAAGGGAGCTTTAAACATCAAGTAGTCCAACTCTCCTGCCATGGGAAAGGACATATTTCTAGTGAAAGATCTAGTGATCGGGTTACTCAAAATCTTGTCCAAGCTAGCCTTGAACATGTCCAGGAGTGGGATATCCACTGGGGATACAGCCTCTCTGGGCAACCTTTGCAGTGCTTCACTATCATCACTGAGAAAAAAAAAAATTCCTTATATCAAATATATCACATAATACAGTCCTGAAAAATTCTGTCTTTGTGACAGAAACATTGTATATCAAATGATGGACAGCTGCAGAATTAGCTCACGCGTTATCATGAAAAAACTATAAATGTTACCTTAATGCTATTATAGTTTTAGTGTTATAAAGTAATATAGTAATGATATAAATAAAAATGGTCTTACTAACTCACTAACCTAAAGCCTACCATTTTTTTTGAATGCCATGGCTATGTTGAATGAAACAACATCAGAAGTGGAGATAACGCCATTGAAATTTGGCACATGGTATGAAATTTTATTGTGGAGGTGGTATGCAAAAAAAGCTATGCCAGATCCAATATTTCCATAACAACGCTTAGGTTTTAACCATGTTCTAACTCTCTCTCATTGGCAGCTTTTGAAGTTGCCCAGTGGATTCAATTTGGCAACCAAACTGCAACAACATAGAAGTCTATTGTAAAAGCAAGGCATTTGAAAATTGCAAATCTTGAAAAGCTTCAAAATTAATGATATGCACTGTCATTTTATTTGTATCTCTGTGGCATTCCTGCAAGGAAAACAGAAGATTTGATAGGAATAGAGAAAATGCAATATCTTGTCAGATTGATAGTTGATATACTGTAATTTTCTGCCTTCAGCTGCCCCAGATGCTTTGGAAGGAGACACAAGAACCTCAAACTAGGTAGGAATAAGATTATTTTCCCTCCATTCTCTTATCATCTCAGCATGATTCTCCTCCTAAAATGCTTAGCAGTTTAAGATTACTTTAAATCCTAAAGCATGATATTATATCTTTCCTCCCCTACTGATTTTGTTTGTATCTAACTGTTAGTAGCTGGAACCAGAAATCACTACAATTTCAAATAGCCTTACTGACTACATAAATGTCCTATTACTCTGTTCTTGCTGATATATCATATTGGTGCAGTTTTTAATGAAAAATTATGTTTATCAACAAAGCTTTGTTTTGGCCTTATAATCCCCCTACTCTTCACCCCCTCAAAACCTTTTTCAATCACTATTTATTTCACCCATCAGTAATAACAAAAATCATAGAAGTCATGTCAGAAACCCTTTCTCGAAACATAAAATGCCATCCTTCTCCATGCAATTTATTGGACTTCTGCTGTTTACTTTTGCAGTTCTACATTTGGGTTTGCATGCAAATACATTTTACATGCCACTTCAGAGGTTCTCTCATAAATGGCTTAAGGTACTTCATATTATCAATGACATAAATTTGCATGCATAAAGAATCAATGACAGGAAAAATTGTAATACGTTACTGAAAATCCTATTATGAAATAAAATAATTATTTTGAAACTCATTAAATCAAGTCTCAATATCAAAAGTATTACCAAAAGGATGACATGACATATTTCAGTTTAATTTTAAAGACGAAAAAGTATAATTACCATGCATATTAATACACAAATCTAGTGAAGCTCTCATTGAGCATTCACCATCTCTTATGTTAACATGATTCACCTTCTTCTATGCTTCCCAGTAACATTTTATGTCTAAGCCAGCTTTGCCATAAAACTGTCTATTTCTATTACTCACAAAGCAAATACGTAATTTGGCTCAGAAATCATAGGAACTAAGAACCCCTTCACTCTGAGTTAATTCTTCTCCCCAGAAATCTGTGGGACCATGAGATTTCCAATTTATTTCTTCAGAATGTGATTATTTTGAGCAAGCTGCACATAAACACACATCACAAATATTTGTAAAAAGGCTTTGGAAACTAATCTCTACTGCAGTTGGGATAAGAAATACATAAAGCTAGACAAGACAGTGAGCACCAGTTGGACATTCACTTCCTTGAAGGCTTTTTGGACTTAGATTCCTGTAAGGAGTTCAGAACCCTTATTTTTGCATTGGGTCTCATTGGAAGCCATAGTGGTTATTCCGCAACTTCTTCATGAAGTTAAAACAGGCACAACCCTCACCCCCAATTAAATTTTCACCCACATTGCAAACCCCTACCCAAAATTCCTGCATTTTCCTTTGCCTTTATATATTTGTATGTGTATACTTGTGAATGAAAACATTTGGAATAGAAGCATGTATTTTCACCTGGAAAATTTTTTGTTAAGTTTTGCGTATCACCTTTATCTCAGTTTCTGAAAATAGAAAGTTGCAAAGGAACACTAAAGAATATTGAATTCCTGAATCTAGAATTAAATTATTGTGTTGAAGTGGGCACTGGAGACAACTGCTTTTGTATAGAAAACAAAACAGTCCTTAGTCTCAGAAATATGATATCTGAAATCCTTATCTAGCATTATTGCTGAAGGAAGGTGCCAAGGACCTATCTTAAATCTCAGTACCTACAGCTTTTAGATGGTTAGATTATTTGTTTCTTCTTTTTTTTTTTTTTCCCTACTCTATGCAATAAGAAATTCTGGTGGGTGTTCAAATGAAACAACTCTCTAAGCTCACCTGGAAACATTAATCTTCTGGACATACTGCATAAACCACTAATCTCATGCTTGTCATTTAAAATGAGGAAGGGAGTACAAGGAGAGATGAAAGATGCAGGCAGATTTTTAAAGCCTTAGCTTTGCTATTTTAATTCATTTTAAGAATAAATAAGATCCCTAAATCTTACATTGCAACAAACAAAATGGCCAGAGTAAAACAATGGGCTGGATGATCCTTCTGAATAAAAATGAATGGGATTCAACACAATGCTTCAGCATACTGTCTACTAATCTTTCACTTCCTCATGTTCAACTCCTTATCAGACACTGCTGTTAACATCATGACTTTCCTTTTTTTTTTTTGCTTACAAACAGAGCCAAAGATACAACAAAACCTTTAAAAGTATTTATACTGGTCTGATGTACATTGACCCAACAGCCTACAGCCATTTATGCTAACCTGTAGTCTGCTGTAATCTCAACCTGACAATCCTTTTTCATGTTGCCTGACACTACTTATGAATCTTAAAAGAATTTAGAAATCTCTACTTAAAAATATTTTTACCTGTTTCCCAAACAATTAGGTCAGAATGGAAAAGCAGTGCTCATATAAGAAAGGAGACATCTTTGGATGAGAGCTTAAGCTCTCAGTGTTAGTGGAACCAGTGTTAGTGTTCCCCTAAAGCCTATGATAAAATCAGATTTAGGTCAGTATTGTTACTTTTCACTATTCAGTCATATATTGTATAATAATCTGAACACTAAGTCTTTTTTGTTTTGGTTTGGTTTGGTTCTTTGGGTTTTGTTTGTTTGTTTTTGTTTTTGTTTTTGTTTTTGTTTTTGTTTTTGTTTTTGTTTTTGTTTTGTTTCGTTTTTAATTTACTGAGTTGGAGTCTCAGTAATCTCCAGTAAGAAGGAAGAAGGTTTTCACCTTTTATATTTGCCTGTGTCTCATTCATGTGATCACTGTCAACCCAAGCTGCTTTATTTTAGGGTAAAGGAAAATGTGCATCCAGCACCAAAGCCTTCCAGGGATTCAGGATACTGTAGCCTGTAATGGACATGTTCCAAAATGACAATGGGAAATTCCATCTGATTGTGTGATGTTTGCACCTGTATCCATGGAAAATGTGTTATACAGAGCATGGCTGTGCTTGAGCACATGGCATGGTGTTATCTGTACTGCCCAGTCAGTCTGCTCCGTGCAGGACTGCACTGCTGTCCTAGCAGCAGCTGCCTCCCAACCTCAGCTCAATCTCCTTTTATACAATGATCCACAAAGGCATAAAATAACATCGGGAAACAATAAATTGTAGTACATTTCTTCATTCATTCCTTCATTTTATGCCATTCACTGGAGTACTGAGGCACCACCATAAAGGCTCCAGGATCAATGGAAAATTAACCCTTTAATGACAACCTTTTTTTTCGGGTGCAAATTATGCTCTTTATTTTGGTTTCATCCCTCAAAAGCCTTTTTCTTCCCCCACACTTTAAAGAGTTCTAATGACTGAGCTTATTAGAAAAAAAAAATAATGAACCAGAACATGGAAATCCTTCTTAGCTTTAGCTCATATGTGGATTGGGCCAAGATCCAGTATCAGTTACCCACCAGAAACCTGGTGCTCACTTCAAGGTATCCCCAAGTTCTGATGTGTGAGGGATGTAATACAGTTTAGAGTCTATTCATGTTTTCTTACAGTTTTTCATTTAAGTTGGTCTGGAAATAGAGTCTGTTCTAACTGTTCTATTTGCAGTAAGTAACAGAGAAAGATCCACATTTGCTTTACTTACATTCAAATAATTCGTTCAATATTTGACACCTCTCCTAAATTAAAACAGTGCCTGTCCTAGGTTACAGTGTAAGATGTGCCCAAAAGCATGTATTCTATCACCATCTTCATATGCTGTTGAAACCAGGTGGGGCAGTGTTTTCTGGTCTCCTCCCTCCGGGAGCTATCTCTGTTTAATGGGCAATCAAGGACCCTGCCCATGGCTCATAGATAACTGCCTCTGGACAATCTTCTGTTAATGGGCCCATCAATGCCTTGCTCCGTGACTCATCCTCCCATTGTGAGATGCTCCACACCCAGGAGCACTCCACCAAGCATTCCATCCTGGATATAATCTGGGATTTCAAACACCACAGACAGCCTTTTCCCACTGGATTCCCAGAGGACAAGAGCTACAACACAGCTACCACTGGGCCTTCCGAGGAAGACCAGACCCTTCTACAGGATCACTGCTTCAACAGAATCACATCCATCACTTCAGGAGGACTGCAGCCACCATTTTTGTCAGACTGCTACTGCCACCCTGACTAACAGGGTGTCAGGTCATATTCTGACTCTATCAGTTTTAAACCAGGTTGTTTTTTTTTCCCTCTTTCCTTTATTTTAAATTTTCCTAATAAATTGTTATTCTGACTTGGTGTCTCCCACTGGTTTGTTTTCAAACCAGTACAGTGCCCAAACCTACTTCATTTAAGAGATCACAAGTCCTCAAATCCGGTTGAGATATCGAAAGTCTGTAAATCCCTCCTTCCAAGTTGTGCAAAATAAACATGACGACAGAATTATGAAAATCTGTCTGTACTTTCTAAATTAAAACCTGTGTGTTTTATTTCTCTGTGCATGTCTGGGGAGGTGAGTGATACAGCTGAGTATGAAGGTCTATCCCCAAGGGAAGACAAAACCCATCTGCAGACAACAGTGACTGAGTTTTAGGTTCAGCAGGTTTTTCAGGATATGCTACCCCTGGTGACATGTGCTCGCAAGGACAGCCTTGGTGGATGGCGCACAGCACATATTTGTCTGCTAGGATGCCAACCAAAAGTGAAATGGTATTGCTGCCATGTCAGAACAATGAGTGAGGGCAGGCGTGGCAGGGATTAGTACTGTCACTGACACAGACTTCAGCTGTCAGAGAGGGATACAGCCTGTTGTAGAGTAGATGGGGAGCAGGAGGGCAAGTGAATTAAGAGTATCCCATTAAGAATATAAATATTCCACTCAGGTCTCATAATGTTCATAAACTGGGTCCATCCTGCTGTACTTCTGCCTTTCTCTGTACCTCTGGGTGCTTCGCAGGCAGCTCACATACGAGTCTGTAGGCTGCCTGTGAAAAAATTTCTGGCATGTGTGACAGCGTATCACAGCAGAGTGGATGCAGAAATTATCTAGCCTGGCACAGGCCTCCCCCAGGACTCTGAGGACAAAACTGAGGTCTTGATTTTCACAGAGCAGTATAATAAAGTTTTACGGTGCGTGCATGCAATCTTGCATTTGCAAATACCTGAATGTATTTTTAATGCATTATCAAGAGAGCTAACTGCTGGAGCATTTGCATATGGAAAGCCTCCCACTTATGCAGGTTCCAAGTTTTTCTAATCTAGGAAAGGTTCTAGCTATCACAAAGAATTAAATTTTATTTAATTCTTTTTAAAATTAGAGAAATAGTAAAAAAGGAATCAGGGTACAAAAACCAGAAGACACTGGAAAAGCTACCATGTTAGAGGTGTAAATATGCTTAATGTACCAATATAGCTTAAACATTAATATTTTAAATTTTATAGAATTTGGCAAAACTTCACAGTTTTACAGAATGCAGTCTCTGTAGAATAGTGTGGGAGATTTTACTACTGTTTGCTTTTGCTGGTCTACTAAAAGTATGAACCTCTATTCTGATTTAGGATGATGTTGGGGGAAAGGTGAATCACAGGTCTTTTGCTCATGTAGTCACTTCTGTAGTTCAGCCAGTGACATCACAGCAATGAAAGGAATCTGTTCCAAGGTCAAATACAATTTTTATCTACATGGTTTAGAAAATACATGTCAGAACCAATTTTTAAAGTTTAATATTAGTTAAATATACAATATTTTAATAAAATAATAAAATATGTTATTCTACTGTTTACTAGATGTATTATGTTTGCTTACTCAATAAATTACTCAATAATTTATTTCACTGTTCCATAAAAAAAAAACCAAACACACAAGAAACTTTCAGTGTTAAATCCCTGTACTGTCAACAGAGGTAGGAAATTAAAGATCCACACTTCGGTCAAGCAGGCAATGGGGAAGACATAGAACTGCTAACTAGTGGGTAGCATAGCCCAAAGGCTGAGTTGTGGAAAAAAGTTCTTTCAGTCATTAATCTCAGTATCAATTTACATGCCAGTATTAAAAAAAAACGCCAACAAAATCACAAATAACAAAACAGAACTACAGAACCACTTGTATTTTGAGAAGAGCTCAGTTTTTATTTACTTTCAAAATTAATCTGTTTCTCCCTTCCTTTCTCCGACAGACATACCAGCAAATGTCAGAACCCTTCATTTCCCTTTTTTATTCCCAAGAACAGGACTCACTGTATGCAATCACTCCTGAAAAATCTGTCTTTTCTCTTAGTAAGCTACAAAAAAAGCTAAGCTTTCTTGAAGGCAATCCATATTGTGGAGACCAAACATGTTTGACAGGATGCCCTGGGAATAGCTGTATCCATGACCATCAGAAACAAGGTCATATTGGGGCCATGAGATTACATATTTATTGTGCCACCTTGAAATACATGGTGCCTCCTTTTTGTGCTTAGGACTCCACCTGTCGTACCCCACAGCCCTTTTGGCATGCAGACACTGGAACCACATGGACCCCTGGCAGTCCCATCCAGGAGTCACCCATCCCTTGGGCTCACAGACACGGCCATGGCCGGTGTCTGCTTCATCCAGCGGAAACACGTTGGCACAGTGGTGGTGGCACACTGGGGAAGTGCTGGTGTGTCCACAAAGCCAGGAACATTTCACACAGATGTCTCCAGTGCTAATTGAAATATTGACTTATTGACATTGTCACTGCATGGCAGGGTTCAGTAGAAAACCCAGCACTTTTCTCACAAATCAACAACAGCAGCAGCTTCCTTTTACTGACATGGCCATACCTGAGTTACAATCCCAAATCAAGAGATGAAACAATAAACTGTTTTGAAATATACCAGAGCTATCTCTCTGTAACTAGGCTGTAGCATCATTGAAACTAAAAATACTTTTAGCAGTGCAATACTTTCTATTTGCCCCAATGGCTTCACCTGCTGAGCAGTGAAAAACAAAGATGTATGATTTAATTGGTCAGGTATGCATGTTTCTATATTCATTACTCCACAAGACAAATTGCCAAGCAATTAAAAAACAATCGAACTCCCTACAAAGCCCCCCCACCATTCCATCTTTTCCTTTACTCTCCCCTATGTTGCTCCACATGAAACTGAAAAAAAAATTTGGCAAAAATTTGAATATTATAAATAAAATTGATTGCTGTGCCCATTGCTGTATGATAGCACAGATATAGCCAACAGAGGTTTGTGAAAGACTCAAGGTGACTTTTGTCCCCGAGGTGTATCTGCAGTGAGTTTGTGCTGCCATGTGGAGGCTGGATAATCAAATTCTGGGTAGAGAATAAAGATGACCAACCAAAGGTGCTGTATTAGTCCAACTTGCAGTCCACAGCTGGAGTAAGAAGGACATACATGAAGTTGCTCCATTGTTGTCCATTTCTGAGCCTCATAGCACTACCCTTCAGATTTCTGGGATATGTGAAATGTTTCATATGACTTTATTCCTACAAACACATCCAAGCACTTGACTCCATTCACATATTTTGTGCTTTTGGATTTAGTTTCTCCCACAGTAATTGAGAGAAAGGGACCAGATTTTCTTTCTTTCAACTCTAACTAACTTCACTGAGATGAAATAGATTATTACTATTTGAATTTGATTTTTATTTTTGAATTATGATTGAATCAAGAGTATATTTCAGGAAAAAAGTCAAATCTGTAAACACTTTGGCAAGAAAATGGCCATTGGGATAAGGCCATTTTAATGGGTTTAATAATTAACATTGAGGAGTCTCTCTTTTTACACAGTTTCTTTAAATTTCTCATATAGATTTAATTTCTCGAGACTGCATTTTGCACTCTCTGCCATTTTAACTAGGACATAAAGTAAGGGTTTGTTAACTTTCTTTTGTGAAGGTACTGAAAAAAAAGCTCACTGCTGTTCAGGACTCTTAACCTATGACATTGGTCTTCCTGACATTTTGAAACAAGATAATAAACTGAAGGCCTTGTGAACAGACAATTAAAAATGAAAAGTAGAGAACCACTAGCTTACGCTTTCCTTTCTAATCTTGAGCCTGTTGATGACAGCAGTTATTTTCCTCATCTTAACACCACTAAATTCCCTCCTGAACATACTTTTACTTCATCTATAACCTTAGATAATAATTGTTAGCATGGTGACCAAAGAAAAGGACAGAATCTTCCCAAATGGCGCCCTGAAAGCAATAAAAATACCAAATTATAGGTGTGCATGTGAGAAATCACAGATATTAAAACTGTAAAAGCTGAAGAGAAAATCCATTTGGCATAGGAAGCGTGGGCAGTGGAGCATGTCATTTAGTTATACAAAAAACAGAATTAGTTCGAAAGAAGAGAACTGGTTCTTCATTTATTCCTAATATCTAAAATGCTTGTACCTGTGAAATTGAAATTTAGCTAAGAGACTTTTGTTGTTCCTTGCTTTTATCAAGTTTTGGGATTTATTCTTGTGTTAATATTTCTGCTTAAAGAAACAGTAATCAACTAAAGGATGACTGTGTGTAAGGTTGTAAAACTGACACAGAATTTAGAATTAGAATATTATTATTGCAACTACCAAGAAACAGGGAAAACACCCAGAATCTGATAGTGATCTAAACTCTGTGATGGTGGTAGGAAGAGACAGAGACAGTCAAGAGAAAGAGGCATTTCAAATGCAAACGAATCCACTCTATTGTACACACGAGTTAATAAATATGACTGTAGGGGTTTCAGTTCGAAACTGGGCGGAAACACCAATTTTGTAATGGTTTCAGTTCACCTCTTTATCTTTTGTGAGATAGGAGATCTGGAGGAATGCAAAACAGGCTCAAACCTTAAAGAAAATGAAAATGTTTATTAACAGAATTAAAAGGGAAAAGAAAATACCAAGAAACTAAAACAAAATCCCTCTTTTTACTCCCACACCCCCCTCCCCCTTTCCTCTTCCCCAAACCAGCACAAAGGATGACACTACATAATTCTTGGTCAGTATTCACAATTTTTTTAAGAATCTCTCCACTAGTTAAGGAGAAAGAGGTTTCCCTTTGCTAT
>VZTH01008953.1:129410-421952 GCA_013397815.1 Aleadryas rufinucha | reverse complement strand
GTTCCTCAGCTGCCAAGCTCTGAGGAACTCTCCCGCCAGCATGCCGGCATCCAGGGGCCATGCCCCTGGCACCGGGGGGGGGGTGGTCTCGAGGCCGCTCTGAGGAGCGAAACCTCAGTAGCCATTTTCGCCCCCCTCCTGTGGGAACGGCTAAACTCCCAAAGAGAGGGCACTTCCTGTCTTCTCCAGTCTTTAAATATCGAAATTTCGAAAAGCGTTACTGGTCAAACAAGCTGTCCATCAGCTCAGGCTCAACCTACCACAATGACAAAAATTGCCTAGTCTTACATGATCTAAAAGATCATGTTTCATGAACATAAAAATATCCTTTATGTGCTTTTTCTATCTGTGGTCTTACCAAATAAACAAATTTGTGAGTACTGTGCTAAATCAGAAAGTAAGAGTAATTACACCCATATACTCCAATGATTACCTCTTTCTGCCATCTCAGCAGTAAAGTGGTGTATCAAGAAGAAATAAAAATGCAGTGAGTTATCATATATGCTCTAGAAACTCCATAAAGGTAAGCAAGAAGCAGCTGTTAGCAATCACAATCACAGGCAATGAGAAATTCCACAAGAACAAAGACAGGAATAAAATATAAATATTTTTATTACTGAGCTGTATCCAACTGCTCTAGTAAAGGAGCTATGAATAGCCAATGCAACATCATGCTGAGATAAATTGCCTCAGCAACATAGATACACAAAAAAAGTTTTAATTTGTCAAGTGCTAAAGTGTGGATTTTGCAGCTTAGTGATCAGTAATACACCGTATTTGACTTGCGTCTCTTTTTTTTTAAATGTTGCCTTTTCACACTGACTCTGCACCCAGTCCTGTCAGTCCCACTCACATCAGGCTTAGGCTGAGCTCTGGGCATGACTGCATGGATGCCCCTTGTGCTATGACTTAGCACATTTACCAGCTGATCTTCTTTTAGTATCCTGCAAGATAAAGCCACTGTCATGAAAAAAACAAACATGACTTATGTTCTCGTAAGACAAAGGTCAGGGATTATGTATTGCCCTGTATTTTTCTGACAATAAATGAATAATTACTTATAGTAATCTTTAACATGTTTCTGCTGAAGGTACTAAGATTTCAAAATAGTTGCATACATACATTCAAAAACTTCATGTTTTACTTTGTGCGTAACAACAATGATGTTTAAATCATTATCTGGAATTTGTTTATTTTTTTTTTACAATTTTGCTCTAAAAATGTTTTCATGTGAATAAATTTTCTCATGGTTAGCAGCTGCTTTTCTGCATATTTCACTAGCTGTGAATGCAGCAGTATTATATCCATCTCTGATTCCTATTCAATATAAAGAAAAAGAAAGTGATGTAGGAAGATAATGTCTCTTGTCTCTCTAAAAGCAGGTTTATCAGGGTGAACACTTACCTTCATATATCACCAATAAAATCATCAACAAAATATGTAAATTTGGAATAACTAAGAGCTCTGATGATTTTTTGCAGGAAATTATTATTAACAAATTTGGGCATATTATCCAAAAAATTATCTCCCAGGAAAGAAGAAGCCAACAGACTTGGAATGTTGAGATTGTCTGTATGAAAGGTTTTGACCAGTGAGTTCTCTTTTGTAATTATTGCTTGCATATTCAAGTGCTCCCCATTAACAGCAGCAATTAATGACAGAATATAAATATCATGTTTGCAGGATCCAATCTGTCATTTGTTACTATAACATTAAAACACTTAAAGGCTAGGTATTCAGGGTAATCCAGAACTAGCTATAGTGATGGCAGAAGTTGTAATGTAGGCAAAATTCAGCCTTTTAGCCATTGTACTGAACAAAGCTCTTGCTGTTGCTACTGTAGTTCAGTTGTGTTAGTTCACAAAATGCAGAAACTGAAAGAAATTTGTTACAAATAATATAAGCTTGTTATGTTTCTATATTAAAAATAAACTGCAAAGCTTTAAGACTCAATTAGCATATTGCTGGTCCATTACCTTTCTTTAGTAATTCCATTTGCCAAGAACATTATAAAGGCAAATTTCAGTATTTTTTAAATTGTTCTAATACAGTGTTAAAACAAGAAAAAAAAGTGTGGTAAGAATTCACCATAGTTGCAAAATCATGTTCCTGAGAAAATGCAGAATCAATCAACTGTATGAAATGTTGACTGGGAGAAATTTCTCACAGAATGTGAAAGTATTCTATTGATAGATTTGGCCCTCAGGAAAATTTGATTTTGTAAAGTTATTGTAACTGGAAAGGATGGCAAAAATTTGCAGTACACCAGCAGAGTCTTTTAAAGAAAATAACTTGAAGAAAGCCACATCACAATTAATTTCTTAGTCAAACCTGGTTATATCTGATTTCAAATTTCTAGCATGGTAATTAATTAAAAATGTTGCACTTTTATCTCTCAACACAAGTTGTTATGCTAAATGAGATATCTGCCTTCTGATCAATTGTATGGCATAAACAGGAAAAAGCCTTTGCATAGTTTAATTCCCATGCTGGTGTCAAATTGTATGACTAATGTAATTATGGTGCTATTTCTAAGCAATTTGGATCTGTAGGTAGGATTAAGTAAGCCAGAGGGACCTTCTGAGGCCATCAACACAGCATTGACTAAAGGCAGAGCTCATTGGAGAAGGAAAGCTGTGATCTGTGGGATACACGGGAACCTCTGCCAACTCCCACCTGGGAACTGAGAGCGACACTTCCCCCTCTCCCACCCGAGTTATGGAGTGATGCATAAGTCTTACTGTCTCCTCCTTCCCCTTACACATCTCTAATACTTCCCAATAGTGCAATGAGGTTCTCAAAGGAGGAATCAAATAGTCTTCCAAACCTAAGGACAGATGCATAGAAAATTCCTTGCCTCTGCTGCTACACCATCTCTGATTAAATTCACAGCTGACCCAGATCATCTGTCTGTAAACACTGGTGAACTGGCAAACACTTTTCTCCTGACATGGAGACTCCTTTACCTCAAATGAACTCCCCACAGAAACTGTCAGCTTGCCCCAGAAAAACTTCTGTTCTCAGAGTTACACTGGAACTTCAGACAAGGAGAATATTTGTTCAGAAGGAGCAACTGAGCATATCTGCTTGGAGATCCGATAGAGGATTTTTTTTCTTCTGTATGGGGTGTGTTTATCACAGGCATCTGTGGGAAAAATTGCATTAGCCTGGAAGCACATGGCCCACGATAAACACCTTCTGTGGGGATTCTGATGATAAATACTGGCAGCACATATCTGCTACAATGGGACTATCTTCTTAAGCCTCAGCTAGCAATCAGCTTAGTTCTGATACGGAGGGATTAATATATTCACAGGATTTGGTACCAGCCAGTGTGACGAGAAATGGCACAAACTGGAAAAGGAATCAGCCACAAAACATGGAGATATATATCTATATGCAGCTTCACTCATTTAAGGGTGTATAAAACAAAAAGAACATTTCTGATCTTATTTTGAATTAATAAAAGCAATGCATTTTGCTTTTAAAATCATCTAAAAATTCATACAAATCTTTCTAAGTCTTGAAAATTTTTTTTTAGTAATCTACTGTGGTTTTTCTCAAACTTTGCTTGCATCTAACCTCTGAGGTGCCAGTTTGTTGAGCAGCCTTGGTGCTGACCAATTTAGCACTGCATTCAGGCTAAGAGAACTGAGATTGTTCAGCCTGGAAAATAGATGGCTTAGGGGTGATCTAATTGTGGCCTTTGAAGGGAGCCTACAAGAAAGCTGGAGAGGGGCTTTTTATAAGGGCCTGTAGTGATGAGCAAGGTATAATGGCTTCAAACTGAAAGAGTGTAGGTTTAGATTAAATATTAGGAAGAAATTCTCTGCTGTAAGGGTGATGAGGCACTGGAACAAGGTGTCCATAAAAGTTGTGGATGCCTCATCTCTGCCAATGTTCAAGTCCAGGTAGGATGGAGCTCTGAGCAACCTGGTCTAGTGGAAGGTGTCCCTGCCCATGGCAAGGGTTTGGAACTAGATCATCTGTAAAGTCCCTTCTAACCCAAAACTTTCTGATTTTGTGATTTCAGGGTACACCCACAATAAGCTGCAGAGATTTAATGCTTAATAATTTTTAAAGGATTTTAAAATTTTTGAACAAATGTATTTCTTCAGTGCACATGAGCATAAGTGGGATCTGGTTAAGGCCACATTGCATTTAGCTTTGAGTAAAACATGCATCAAGCTAATTACTCTTTCACAGAGGCACATCCCAAGCTTATTAATATCTTCTACTCTCTGCTTTCTGACTAGAATGAATCAATGATCAGAATAACCATCTTTGTGACAAATAAATTTCTACAGCTGTAGAAATGAAACAGGTGTGACTGGCATGTATTCTTCTTTGGTCTTTTGTAATGGAACTGCAGTCTCATTTTTTATTTAAGGACTTTGTCAGTAGTTACACATTACAAGATAAGGCTAGAATTTGTGTGTCAAAGAAAAATGAAAAAGCTTATTATGTACCTGAAAAATATTGTTGCACTCATAAAGAAAGAAAGGTTACAGAAGGTGTAGCCCATGTGTGTTGATGAAATCAAGGAGCATTAATTAGACACACATTATTTAAAACTATATAGCAGCCTAACATGCTATAAAATTAAGGGCATGACAAACAGCAGGCTGATTGCACATCAGGAAAAAACTGATGAAGTTATGGTCCATAATTAACAAATACCTTCAGAGTAAAGCTTTCTTAGGCCTTATAAATATCACCTGAATTACTGACGTAGCTTTCAAATCGTTCCACTGGGGAAATTAATTAAATTTGATGACGGAAATATAGGAGGTATAGCTATCTTTAGTATTTCTGGGTTCATTGCAACCTGCTGAGTTTCCAGCTGCTTGAGCTGTATTTCCAATAGAGAATCCTTGAAGACAGAGCTGCAAGCTGAAGAGGAACATAGCAGAAGTAATATAGACTTATAATCTTTCATTAAGTCAGTTTGTGCTGTTCCAATTTTGTGGTTTTTTGTTTTTTTTTTGCTACAAAAAGAGAAAAAGACCACTCTGTGTAGATTAATCTCAAATCCTCTCAGTGAGGACATTGATAGAGCTTCAAGTGTGTGATCTCCTTCCAAGGAAAAAAATGGGATGCTGTTGCTGTTGAGCGCTAGCCGAGTGCAAGAACCAGACTGGATCGGGTGAGGCGGAATTCTGATTTTATTATTTAATTCTAAAACTTATATAGACTTTTAAAAGTTTCTCCGTAGTGGGTCAATTCAAAACCTCCCCCTAGGCCCATAGGCCAGGTAGAACTGTCCATCTTTCCAGAGACAGTTTCAATAACATCCAAACCTTATCTTTATTTATAGAACACAGGGAGAAGAAGAGAAAAATTCCCATGGGAAAGAATCTGTGCTACCACAGGATGCTGTTTCTTTTTCCGAGGTTGAATTCAGCTCTGTTTTTATAGAGTCAAGGGAACTGTTACTTCTCCAGAATGCAAGCTTCTGGCCACAATAGCACAATGCTTTCAGTACAGCATGGAACTGAGCTCCATTTTCTCTCTTTTTCACAGTTCTCTCCTTTTCCTTACACGTGCTTGCTTATTGTGAGGCACAGATTATGGAACTTAAAATAATGCATAAAAGTTCAAATGACATTTAATTATGCAGGATAGTTTTGAAGAAATAAGTGACAAATGCTTGCTTTCCAGTATACATAGAAACTGATCACTAGGAGAGTGAAATAAAAACATATTTGAGATATGTGGCCTATATCTTACTGGAGTAATAGAAAAGTTGTGAATGATGTAATTGAAGGGGAGGGATCTGGGGTGGTACTCCTGATTCTGAGTCTGGTCTTTAATCAGCTTGTTCTACCATGAACTTTTATTGTAAAGAGCTTAGATTCAAACTCAGAGATCACAGCATCAGGCAATGTTTTATTTATATAGCCTACAACCGTGTGCCTCTCTATAGACCCTTTCAGTGAGGTTTATTATTATTAATGGTGTTATTTTTAACTAATTAGTAAGGACATCACAAGAATTTCTCTAGTTTCTACGACTTTCATTTGTCATTGGACAAATCCTTCAGCATATCACACTGACTCTGTCATGACAGCATTAAATGGAAAGATCACTAGTACCTTTTGGCTCTCCATCAAAAGGCCACTAAATATTCTTTTTTAAATTTTCCACCTTGATCAGATGGTAGTAAATCCTTTGAACTTCAGTGCAGACACAAACTGTCATAAACCATTTTTTTTCTTATCTTGTGTTTTCTAGAGCCCAGAGCATCATGTTGATGCACTATCACATGAAGTGTTAAATTACACTAATGTTCTAATATTTCTGAATAATTTGTGTTTAGAAAATTTATATTATAATAGTGAGCAGTATGAGTGTATTCCAAATGCATTATAGCTTCCCTTAAAAAAACCCATTTATGGCAGGGTTTATAAATTGGCTGCTTAATTTGCATTTGCTTGAAGCACAGCCTAATATGTCGTTATTAAAAACCAAACCCCAACATTTCTTTTTCCTTTACTAAATGTATTTTAAACTGATTTGGCTGGTGGTTTTTCAGAAATGAGAGAATGAAAATACATGTTTTTCTGCTGTTTTTCAATGCCTGTCTGATACAAGACATACAAAACTGTCTTGCAGTTTCTTTTACTTCTGTTAGGTGAAGAGAGAACAAACTGGCAGACAGATCTCTGAAGATTCAGTTAATGCCCAGCAACAACCTACGCCTATTAAAAAACACCAGTCTTGTATAGAGTCCATTCTTAAGGTCTGACCAAATAATTTTCCAAGGATTGCCTAAAATATTGTGTCTCATAATATACTAATTCAGTAATTCTCTTTTGTAATTAAACAAGTTGACTGCAAACTATATAAATACAACTTGTCTTCTGCTGCTGTGCATGACAAGATACTTATGTGGCCTAAATTAAAGGATCCAGGTGTGCTTTTCAGCACAAGACAGATTTGCTTTCTTGCCAGCATCCCAAATCCCTGCTTGAAAGAACTCCAGTGACGTCCTCACTTTTACACATTACTAAACTCTCCTCTCCACAGAGGGAGACTTTAGTATGGAGTTGGGTGAGACAATAATATGCTTAACTAACCTAGAGTCTGTGGAGAAGTGACTCCAGAAATCAGTTTAAATGCTGGCCCAATGTGTATTTATGTGTACATATATGAACAATAATAACCTGGAAGATTGTTTACATACAAAGTAGACCTGCACTTAAACAAGTCACAGGTAGGAAAATGAGATTCCTTGTGAGACTAAAGTACATTTTGATGGTGCAAGATCTTTGTTTGTAATAACTTCAAAACTTTAAACTTCAATAGCTTTGTGTTTGTATTAGTTTTTCTCAGTAAAAAAATACGGAAAATTGTGGTAGATTGGACACTTTCATGGCAGATTCAACACATGCTCCAATGAAGCAGCTGAAGAAACAGAACAAAAAGACATTCACTTGTAAGACATTCTTTCAAATTGGAGTTAAATCCCAGAGGAAAGGCTCCTAGGGCATGTTACATGGCTGTTTTCTGTGACTGCAGTATGAAGGACAACATAATTGTCACTCTTTTCTAAGCAATAAAGCCTTGATTCAATGCTATGTCAGTCAATGTGAATTTTGCCACTGATTTCAGTATTGTATGACCAAAACTTTCCTAACCAATAAAACAAAAAGAATGCTTGGAGGAGATGCTCAGAGGCATAAAATGCTGGTAAAAACCCAATTGCTGGATGGACTTTTAACAGGGGTTAGCTGGAAAATGTTCACTGAACATTCCTCTCTTCTGGTCTCTGGTACATGTCCCAAGATCTGCAGACAGCCATGAATTATAGGATTATAATGCACATAACTGTAACCTGACTACCCACAGAATGCCTTTTTTTTTTTCATTAAATAAGTGCAAGTTATATGTATGGTTTTTTCTCTGCCCCAGCCATAGGTCTGCATTTCTGTTTCTATATCTGCAACTTCTTTAGCAAGTAAAATTTTTTGCTAGGCAATTTACATGCTTCAGGATGCCTACTTGAGCTAACAGGATCTGTGGACAGTAACTGACCAGTTAGTAAAGGATAGCCAATTCTGCAGCAGAGCTCTTTTTGAATATGTACAGTACATTCTGTGGAAGCAGGTTTTAAGGTTAAATGTAAACATGTTCTCTAACATAATTAATAGCACATTTTATATAGCACTTTCAAATATTTTGAAACTGAATTATAATAAGGAGTCTTAGTTAATGTAAAAATGTGTATATATATTCAGGAAAAGGTAAAGAAAAGATGTAAATGTACATGCACATGTATTTTTAGGAAGAAGAATGAAATCAGATTTCACAGTGACTGCACAAACATTTGCAGTAGGGAAATTCAAGCAGCATTTATGGGCAGGTCCATCCAATAGACCCTGCATTTCATGAGACATTGTCCTTCTTATATTTCTTAAAATATCCTGCTCAAAAGACATCTAATAAAAAGGAAATATAAAAGGTTTTTTGTTTAGTTTCAAAATGTTCCTAGCATAGCTACTGTAATATCAATCTGGAAAAAAAGGGTTTTCAATTAATCACAGACATACATTCAATTAATACAGGACATACTTAATAAAACCACATATATTAATACCTCCATAAACTAGAAATAATTAATTTTGCAGTACTTCGGAGTTCTTTCATAAGTATAAGCAAAATATGTGTGAATAGCAGCAAAATATTTGCTTTTTGACATAGATGAAAAAGAACCCTAAAAGGCTTTTTGAACAGCAGTCTTAACAACAGCTTTTCTGTGACAGTCAAGATTTACTAAAAATTCACTCAAAATATCTATGACAAATACAATAATTTCTGTAAACTTGCTCAGAAATGTTTTTATCTCAGCTTAAAAAAAAAATTCAAATCATTGCATGATTGCTCTCAAAATGTTAGAGAAGGCACTGGTAGCTGTATGCTATCTACTCATTGCCTGCCTCCAGCTAGTCACTAATGAAAAAATGCTTTATTTCCTACTTGTGGAAAACCTATTGGCTGATCACTGTCAAATGCAATGCAGTATTTGTGGTACATCAAAGACTACTTATATATATTAAAATATGCATTACTGGGGATTGTGTTACTGTAGAATCTTCTTCCTAAAACGCTGATCACTGAGCACCAAGGATGTAAGGATGATGCCACAAGTTCGACAGATTTTCTGCCCTCATGAAAGTGATTTGTAGACAAACATATCTTGATGATTGAAAACAATTTTAATTTTAAGAAGCACTGGAGTTAAGAAAAGTGTGTTAAAACGAGATCCATACCAGAATGAGTCCATCTTTAATAAGGCTTAATCCTTAGCAAATTAAATAAAATTGAAAATATAAGATTATACCCAATGGAAATGCTCATCAAATCAAGTATCCGAAATGAAAATGTAACATATATTTCTATTTCTAAGGTCAGGCATCCTATTTTACAGGCGACCAGTACTAAAACACTGAGATTTTCTTTGGTTTTTAGTTCAGCTGCTGAGGGCAAGCAGGAAGGTACCTCCCTTAACCTACCACTCTTTACCCAATTTTTGTTTAGTTTTTTTTTTTTTTTTTTAATTATACATTGCATGTTTGAAAAGAAAATTTTCCCTTCAAGAAAGACGGTTCAAGGCCAGGCTGGATGAGGCTTTGAGCAACCTAGTTTAGTGGAAGTTATCCCTGCCCATGGGGCACGATGATCTTAAAGGTTCCATCCAACCCAAACCATTCTATGATTCTATGAAAAATGAAAGATCATTTTCAGAATAATAAATAAGACTGCTGATTTTTGAGACTCTGTGGCATTAGTTTTCATCTCTCTGCTGATAGCACATGTTGCCCTGCAGTTACACAATAAAAAATATAGCAAAATCAAAGTGTTGTAAATAGCTGTGCTAAACCTTCAGTGAGTCGTAAGTAAATAAAATCTGAAAGCAAGCAGTAAAACAAGGCTAGAAGGTCACTCCTAGACCCAACTTTATGACAGACCTGGAGGTAAACCATAAACAGCAATAGAATTGTCTTCAGAAACTATTAATAAGACAGATACCAACAATTTGGAGAAAAATGGGTATTGTATTTAAAGAATTACTCTTGGATGATTTTCTAAGGCAGTTTCTAACTCACCAGGGTCAAAAGAAGGCTTAAAATACAATATGCATTCCTAATTTCTTTTTTTATTTAATGTGAAAAGTAGCCCTTGGCAAACTTTGTTTTGTGGGAAGTTAAAACAAAATAGATTCTAGAGATGACTACTGTCTTCTGGGAAGGACAATGTGGAAGAGATGTGATCTTAGTTACACACAGGGACAGAAAAATCTATAACCATAATCTACAACACAAACTGACAATGCAGCCTATTTTTCAGTGTTTAACAAACTAATACTTGAAAAAATAAAAAAGCAGAAATGAGGTGAAATAGATAAAAACAGAAATTTAAGGCCAAAACCACAAACTTTTCAAAAGTAGAAATGTGACACTGAATGCTCAGATAGGAGCTAGAGGCTAAATATTGGTCTTTTGTGCTCACAGTGTTCATTGCAATGCCATTTTAATGTATCTGAGATGTCTGTCCCTTTTGGGAAGTGCATGGAGGAAGAAGTGGGGAATGTTTCAAAAGCAACCTCCAGAAATTTATCCGGATTTTGCTGTCAAAGAATCTCAAATATATCACTGCTGAAAAAATGATGGACTTTATAATTTAGGTCTTGCCTGATACTTCACAACCAGTAAATATGTCTTTATATTTTATCAGATTTTGGATAATATTTTGAGATACTTGAAAGATGTTTATCAAAATTTTATGGTTTTTTCCTTCTGAAGGTGTCAGCAGACATGTATTGTGCTTGGTCTTATGACTGGTCAGAGTGGGAGGTATGTCACTGAAATATGAAGTTCTCTTTTTTCATTTTTCACATTTAATTTGTATTAGAAATTTCAGTCATTGATTGGGAAAAGGTTGAACCTATCCAAAAGATTGGGATTTTCATCCTGTCAATAGTTTTGATTATGAAAAGAGGCAGAGATACAAGTTTTGTCTGATGTTAAGACCTGTACTGGAGGTCAGATGGAGATTTTCTTTTCTGTGCTGTTCCTACACAGAAAGTACATTAAAGGCAATAAAAAAAAAATCAGGTCAGCTATGAAAACAACAAAAAAAGATTTGTTCTTAAAATCAGGACTTCTGCTGCTTACATATGCAGTCATGCAAACCTTCTGGTTTTTTAAAAAATTCAAAACTTTATATAAAAATAAGCAACAACAGATTTTCCCTTATGAGAACAGATTCTCTATGCTCTGAACCTCTCAAGGATTTTTCCCCTTTTTCTGAGTTGGCAGGTAGGTGGCAATGCTATGGCAGTGTACAGAGGCCTTAATAGAGGAAGGCTATAGTTCCTTTGAGACTTCCAGAGTTTTATGGGTTTTAGACATCTTATGACAATAATACTCTTTTCAACTTGCATACAAACTCTGGCATCTGGATAAGTACTTTGCAATCAGGTTGACAGTACTTCTTTAAAACAGACTTTAAAAAAGAGATGAGCAATCTGTATTCAAAATCTAAGTGACGAAGAGGAAAAATTGCAAATTCCTTTAGTAATTCATGACTGATTACACTCAGAAAATGTGTATCATAAATCAGCCTTCAGTAACCCGAAGTTTATTTATGTTCCAACAACCGGACTTCTGTTTGCTCAAGTTAGCAACCAGAATTGTCTTTCAACATTACTTTAGACTATGATTATCTTCAACCTAATGGAGATTTTAATACAACTCACTTTTAAAAAGTTTTTATTGATTTTCCCAGATGTCTTGTCTTTACTGGAGTGCAGTCATAGAAATTTTAAAATTTGATTCCTTATAGAAGACTAACTAACACACAGTAAGTGCTGTTTCACTAATGAGAAATTGTGTTGTTGATGCACATGGCAGCATTTTGTTCCAACCTGTGCAGGATGGAATTCTATGTGTGCATGAAAACCAGTAGTACCTTTATATTCCTGATACTTTCTTAGTTTCCAATGACCTTTCAAACATAAACTTTTAATGGTGTGGCACATTCATTGTTAATTCCCCTAATGCACTTCAAATCACATAATCCAAATTACATTATTTGAATATGTGAATATTTTTAAATAATCATCTTTTTATGATCCTTAATAATAGCAGATGCATTTTTATGAGATGTGCCTAGCTTTCCAATTTTTCTTTCTGTTGAATTGTTGTATATTGTCCACTATTCTACTAACTTATGCAAAAGAAGAAACCCCTCCAAACGTTTAAACCATAATATTTTAATGAAGTCAAAGCTATTATTAAGCTTTTTTACTGCCCCAGGGTCCTCCTCCACAAACTGAAGTGACTGTCTGAATTTCTTTGTTATGTTCTCCACTTTCATTTCAGGCGTTATGACTTTTGCCCTCAGACAATTCTTTTAAAGTCACTTCTGAATCTGTACCTACACTGTTTATTCCTTTCTCTCCCCTTTTCAAGACAGATTATAAGCTTTTGATTTGTCAAGGTTTTCTCAACACTTTCAGCATTTTCTCTACAGGGACAAAAATTCTACTCTTCTTCCTGAGGCAGATTCCTGCCCAGCAGTTGGAAGCATCATGTAAGTTTTGTGTGTCAAGTTTGGTCAGACTATTAATCTCTCAAAAGATGCATTTTGAAACAGTTCTCTTTCAATATTTTTGATTTATTTGTACTGTCTAGAAGCAGAAAAAACCATGTCTGCTGTAGAAATCTATATGGATACTTGAAAAAGTGTCAAAGAAAAAATTCTAGCTCATTTACACTACACGCTTCACTCAGGGATATATGTCTTCAGTTTTACTTGCTTAGTAACATGGGAATAATGAACATGAATAATTTCAAATAAGCCAACCCTCTCAGCTCACCACGAGTTCCCTTCAAAGCTATGAGAAGAACTATTCTAATCCCGAAGCCCCTGACTTATTGAGTCGCAATTATATTTTTTATTTGTATAAAGATTTTATCCATGTGATGTGAATATTCAGTGATATTTGCATTCCTGCAGATCATGTGTTTCTTCTTGCTCAGCCTTATTACTGATACACTTAATTGTGTTGAACTCTACTCCCTCAAAAGGTATGCAGCAGCAGGAATATCCTGAGGCTATTCCAGGACAGCTTTACATGAAGAAAGCTGTCTCTATACCATGCTGAAGAGATATTCCCTTGTTGTCTAGGTCTCTGATGTTTTAAGGAAAGAGGCAGAGTTTTCTTATATGTATCTGGGTCAGCAACTACACTTATTTTCCCCAATGAGATTTGGTTTTCCAGTCACTTTACCTCCTAGCATACATTATATTAAAGGCTGCTGTTTTCTTTGAGCAGCAACACCCTTAGTACTGAGGTCTCTTTATTGCCCTAAGAGGCAAAAAGAGGATGGATGTAATCATGGGCTGATCAAACTGTAATATAACATGACTCAACAGATGCCAACTCAGTTTTTGAAGCCTGAAAGTGATTAATCTATATGTAAGGGGGGACAAAGAAGATAAGAACAGTAAATTCATGATAAAAAGATGGCAAGTGAGACCTTATCAATGAAAGAAAATATAGCAGGCAATGCAATAGATCAAAGAATTCAGATAGGACAAAATACTCCTTCAATCTGGAATTTCACAGAATTTCTCATTTTTATCAGTATACACAAAATTCTTTCTTCAGCAAGACAAGGATTTTTAAAAACATACATCAGGTAGCACCTGTGTACATTACATGGTCATCAAGCCATGGAAAAAGTCGTTAATGCATTTGGAGCACAGTTTCAGGGACATTTGATGTTGACATGATTTTTTCATACTGTCATGGACAAGTTTGGGGATTCAGCTTGGAAAGTTAACACCTTGGAAAGGGACAGTGTCTGTGGCTGCATTTACAATAGCTGTTGACTTTATCAGTGGTTCCCAATATTCAAAAATAACTGCTCTTTGCCTCAGCTGCCATTGTGCTCTGATTGTCATTACTGACATGTATGAAACATTCCCTGATACACTGAAAACAAGAAGCTGAAGAAAGCAAGAGATAAGTTATATTTTTTCCCCTAAATTTTTCCATCCTTGCTTTACCTTTCCAACCCCCAGTTCAGCACTCTGGCATCACTGGCATCTCTCTGGCAGCATTCTGTCATCTCCTCCTGGGTGCTGCTGCACACCTTCCCCAAAACACATCTGCCTGCCACATTAGCTACTACTCTCTTTTCCTCCTCTGACATTTATTCTGAGTTAAATTTACAGTGTTAGACCAAAGAATATTACGGATCATATTTTCATATAGAGCCCTTCACGAGGTGGTGGTGATTTAACTTGTCAAGCTACACAAACCACCAATAAATGAGAATAATGAGAATTTCTTAAAGTTGTTTTATAGGTAAGTAAGTTTTTTCCAATGTTGTTGTCTTCAGGGATAGTATCCTGCCTTGATTCCTGTAATAGTGAAGGCTACAAGAAAGACCCTAGTGAAAAATGGAATGTCTGCTGCTCATTTTGTGAGAGGAAGCTTGGAGGCTTGGCATCTCCAGAAGGTGTGACTGTGGATGGCTGCTTCTCCATGCAGAAAACCCACACATGCACTGCAAGCTACTGCAGTAGTTTCCTGACCATCCTCCTCAGCAGCTCCAAATCAGGAAAGTCTAAGATTCCAACCTTTTATTTCAGAAAAGCTCTATCACCACACATTTACCAGTGTCCAGTAGCAAGACTGTGCTTGTTACGACGGTTTCCCCTCACTCAGTCATTACGTCCATGCAATGAAATGAGAAACCAGCCTATCAGCTAGATAACATCTGAATCAAGCATTCTGAAGGATCAAGCATCCTATCATCTGGTTGTGCGGAGAAATGTGTGCATGGAGACTCTGTATGTATCTGTAGGTAGGTACACACAGCCATACAGAAATAGCCTTAATCTGAATTTTGTTTATTTAGTGATGAAAGCTGTACAATTAGTTGTGATAGTAATTTTAATCCTCATAAGTAACAACGTTTATGGAATAAATAAAATATGCTAAGTATTTAATATAAGTGCCACTTTACTACAATCTAAATCAAAGTTACTATGAAAGAAAAATGTTAAAATTATCTTAGAAGATTTATGTATGACGTTGTAGCTGAAAATATGTATAGGAAACCTTCATCCCATTCTTACAGACAGGTAAGTAAACACATTTTTTTGCATGTATTCCTTTAGTAACAGTTTTGTACCTGGGACGGAAATTGGATATGGGGATTACTTCTATTTTGCATTAGAAAAATGCCATCATGTCTCTATGTTTTCTATCCTCCTCTCTAATCTGACATGCTTTTGAATTAAATAGAGAATGCATTTATACCTTTTTAAAAACAGTAAAAAAAGGGGGTTAGGAAAGCAATGGTTATAATACTCTGACGAGTGTATGAAATTCAGAAGCAGAATTTCAATGAATAAGAAAAAGCCACAAAGTTCACTTTCATTTTATGCCACAAGTTCAAGTGTAATAGTGAGAGGTAGTGAGAAGATATAAATCCCAAGGTTTATACCACATATATTGGAAATTATATACTCAATATCTTTTCTTATTTCTTATTAAGGGACACCAGAAATGCACAGAAAATGTAGTACCTGCCTGCTGTTTAATGCAGCTGCTACCATAATCCTTTATATTTCAGAATAACAATTGCTTAGATGAAATCTATCCTTCAAAAAGTCTTTGAATGATATAAACAGGAGCAATATCTAAATTACTCTTTTTTTTTGTTTGTTTGTTTGCTAAGGTTTTTGCTGTTACTAATTAGCTAAGGTATTAATGAAGCATCCATGTATACAGTACTGGTACCTATATATGTATAACATATATGCCTAGATATGTAATTTGTATCATATGTATATAACATTGAGATATTTTCTAGTTTTTGATCTTAAAACTAAAGACAGTTTTAAAACCAGAAAACATTGCAACAGCCACCCTCATAATTACAATGTGAATTCTGATCATGTTTCATTCTTTTTTTTTTGCCTCTGGACAAATCACAGATTTTCCTTGGGGTCAGCAGGGGTGAAAACCAGGTTCTCTTCATAAGAGCATTCTCAGAAACATCCCGTGCCATTTAAATGAATTACTGTATCCTTGCAATGAGAAACCCTCACAACTCAGCTACCCAGGCACAAATTTTTTATTGTACAATATAACCAGGCTTGGACAAGAGAGATTGCAAGAATGCAGCTGGGTATAGAAAGAGCTCCTGGTTTACATAATAATGGTGACAGTAATTAATATGTTAAAAAGAGCTAGATTAATTATAATTTCCCTGTATATAAATAATTTTCTTTCATTGCTGCTATGGGAACAAAATTTATGATAATTTATTTTATTGAATGTGAAGTAGATGATTGATTTCTGTTGCAGAGATTTTAGCAGAGATCTGTCCTGCCAAACTTTCTACATTCAGCACATCCATTTCTTGTGAGCAAGACATAATGAAGGAGATCTATACTCCTTCATTATTAGAATTAATCAGGAGATTAATCTACAAGGACCAGAAACTGAGGTCGGTAATATAGCTGTATATAGCCCTCTGAAACATGACAATGCTCCTGTCCAAATGAAGTCCAAACTTATCTGGCTTTGAATTGATGTTCCTCCCCTCCTCTCTCCCTGAAAACACAGTGTGTATATGGCATTTTTCTTGGAGGAATGTCTTTTTTTCACAGCTTCTGTCATGCTCTCCATTTATAACTCGGCCTTTTACTAAATTTTCTTAGAGCAACAAATACTTCTTGACCTGACCCACAGCACATTTTCATTTGCCTCAGTCACCTGTTCCATAGGCTTCCAGAGGAGGCAATATTGATACTGAAATTCTCCTGTCTGATGCCATAGCAATTTAAAAAGTCATAGAGGTGCTTGACTGGAAACTCATGCATTCAGAAGCCAGTGAATTTTCGGGGCTGGAGTGTTGTAAATGCACAGCAGAGACACATGCAAGCTTCTCTTCCCCCCTGCTAGCAAGCTAGTTAATTCTAAAAGTTCTGATGTAGGAAAATAAAATAACTACCCTTAAAGTTCTGCTATCACTGACTAGCTTCTTAATGCAAACCACATAAAAAAGTCCACCACGAGAAAGCATGTCAGCCTCATCAAATCAAAGGTTACAGCTAGCCACTCATTAAGCCCTGAATAAAGGATGCTGTTCTGAACTAAACTTATATTTGATCTTTATTTCTTTGTTGATATCATCAAGCAGTCACTTTCTGAGGGTTTCCATAGTAACAAGTAAGCTTTTTTTTTTTTTTTTTTTTCATTTTAAAGCTCTTTCATGCACCTAATACAGAGAAACAGTGGGATAATTGGCATGGAATACTGTTCCTGTTTTCCTGGTATAATTCAAGTAAAGCAGGGTAAAGTAAAACATGGTTTTCAATGAAACTGGAGATTTATTTTCCCTCCTCTGTAAGAATATTAAAAAACTTTATAATTTACTTACATCTTTGGTTTCTGCGTTTGCTCTTGTACATAGTCATTCTGAAGAAATTCCACTTTCTAAGAAATAATTGCCTTGATCACAGACAAAAGAGATCGTGCTCCTGCTTTGCAGTGAGACAGTTGCTCACTGCCAGAAGGTAACCAGCAATCTCTCGGAGAAAGGCAGGGTAATACCATTCTCCTAAAATCCAGGGGAGATGCTACTGGCTCTAACTATTTTCTCTGTTACAAAGCTCAGAGACAAAACATATTTATTTTCATACTTTTTTTCAAATGTATTTGATACCAGCTAATAAAATCCAGAACACATATAGAATCATGTAATCAAAGTGGGGTAATATGATATGCAATGGTCTGAAATCAAGATTCCTTGAAAAAGCCCTGACATAACCAAAATTGTATAAATGACCTCATAAACTAATAAAAACTAACTTTTCATTGAGAGGTCTTAGAATTATTCACATGAGTATGTTAAAATATTTTGGGTTACATTTTCAAATTTCAATTACATTTTCAAATTACTATTAAAACAAAATCAACACATGTTGATCAATTAAATCCTGGCTTCAAATCTGAGCTCATGAATAGATTATTCAGGAAATATATTAAATTAAATTAATTTTTTTCACATCTATGTTTACTTCTGCATTACCTTTCAATGATTTAATTTGGGGAAGGCTATTTAAATAACATTCTGCTGATGGCTCATTTTTATAGCTACTTCATTGCTCTCCAGTCTGTTGAATCACAAGGTCATGGGGATAAAGTGGCACCATTTTATGATCATCTGCATATATGTATATCACCATTTCAAAGAATCCAGATATCTTCCTAAAGGGAACAGGAGGAAGGGAAGGAAAATTTTGCCTTGTCGGGGAGATAGGAGTTAGTTTTTGCCATGCTGAGTAGATGACATTCAAGAAGATGCCAGTGGCAGTAATGGAGCTGAAAAGAAGTAGAAATTCCAGTTCATTTAGCAATAAATCTTTCTTTAATAAAATTGAGTGAAAGTATTTATTCAAGTTTTAAGTAATTAATATTTTGAGCTGCCTGACATCTTGATCCCAGATACCAAAACCACATAAGTGTCAAAGGAAAAAAATAAGTAGAGTGACTGAAATGTTTTGAAAACTGGTAATAGTATTTTTGTTCCTGCTTAAAATGCGTATTGAGACAGCAGCTCTCTAAACTACTCAAAGAAAAAAAAATATCTTTGGCTTACATAAAAAACAATAACATGTGGTGTCTATGGATCATTCATGTTTCAGTCAAAGAGGAAAAATTAGGTAGCATTCACCTAAAACATTGACCTACAGTTATTTTCCTAATGAAAAGCAATTAAAAGAAATTAAAAGTAATGTCTCTGTCAATGTGCCTACCCTAAGTTCATATTTTTTCTATCAATTTTTCATCTCTCAGATATATCAGATATATTTTTTGTATCTCCAGTATAACCATATTTAGCTTTGTGCACCATTTAATTTTCCTTTCAGTTGTTCAGTAGTCACATATCCTCATATTGACACACCTCTAGTTACTGAAGTGAAATCTGTACTTTATATTGCTCTATTAAGCTAATTTCCTCCTTCTGTCAAAATCTGACCACATTTACTTTGGATTTGTATCAGCAAAGCTGAGGATAAAGTGTAGCCTGAAGAAAGTGAAAACAATGGATAATTTTTTTAGATTTCTTTGGTATTTCATCTACAGTTGTCTCAAAATGCCACACTTGAGATTACACCATATCTGTTGTTGAGGTCAGCAGAAAGGTGGGAAATTGCAAAACAAATCAAAAATGACAGGAAGGAAAAAATTAGGATAATTTTTCATTGCTAAGCATAGCAGCAGACAAAATATCTGCTTCGTAAAGGAAGACCCTCCAGGCCTTATATTCAAATAGAATTTTACAGTTCATATCCATTGGAGTCAATATTTTTCCAGCAGTTTGTAGGAACTGAGGATAATTCCACAGTTGTCCTGCTCTATTTTTCGTCTGAGTTAATCTGCAGCTGAATCAGGTCTGTGATCTGACTTAGACTACAGAGATCTGTGGTCTCCCTTTAAATTTACTGCTTCATGTAGCAATCTTTTCTTTTCCTGCTCTCTTCTTTCATCTACCTGAAGGCTCTCAACCATATTATTCAGTTCAAATTTTCCTTCTTTCATTGATTTGGCAAGATATCTTCAGTTTTTTTTCCTCAGCTCACATTAGATTGTAACTAAACAGCTCAATTCTTTTCCTTACCATTAATGTCTATTTTTTTTTTCAATTTTTTATCCTGTGTTTAACCTAGCCATATATTACTAACTCTCCATGTTGTATTATGTACAGAACATACAACAACATGCATATTTTTCCCATTGGTCTTTTGTGCATTATGCTATTACAACATGTATTTATATAGAAATATCTTGGAAATGGTATAATGTAAAAAATTAAACTATATGAAAATTTCATAGGATAGGGATTAATTTATTTTAAATCAATGATTCCTGAAAGCACAACCTTTATTGGTTTTTCTTTGTGTTAATTGGAACTCTGATTCTTCAGTATAGTGAAGGGCATTTGTTAAAAATAACATAAATATACTCTGTCTGGAGAATCACTGTAGGTCTCTTCATGAAAAAACATTGCAAAAAACCCCAAAACTTGAATGTGCTGGCTAGCTTTGAGCAGGCACAGCAACTTCCTGTTTTTCTGTGTTACTGTTTTCTGTTAGAAGAATTTAAAATTCACTTTCACAGTATTACAGATTGAAGAAAGTCAGAATCTGGCATATAGCTGGTTAAATGCAACCAGCTTGGTGAGGTGGGAAGAAATGAATGGAACATATGAGCAAAAAAGAGGCACCTGGTCACATTAAGCTTATTACTTTTCTACAAAGATACATATTAAATGATTGAAATAGTTTAAAATATTATTTAAACTGTATGTTGGAATTAATTTTGTCAGTCATTGTTGCTGGTGGTAAAAGAATTAATAATGTCCACATCTGCACATCCCATAACACCTCTTGCATTTGTCTCCTCGCCGCTCTACAGGTCCCAGTAAGGAGCTTTTTGAATACTGCCAGAAATTTCTCAAACCCTTTTTTTTAAGAAGAGGAAAAGAACAAAATAAAGATGTTTTAAAAATATAACTGCTGAAATGAATTTCACATATTACTCATCAATAAACACTTTGCCTGGGTGGTATGCTCAATTTTATTTTTAATGAGCAGATCTTAGACAAAAAAAGAAGGTGGAGAAAGCTTAAAGTCTGTTCTGTCTTTCCTTGCTTAATTTAATGCACCCAAAGAGTCTTCTTAGATAATAACCTTTTATAGCTTCCACCACAGTTATTTTTATGATGTCATCTAAGAAAATATTACATCTATGAATATGAATTAGTTTTTCTTTAAATAAAGGATATATGTAAGGATCAACACTTAACCTCCTCCAAGTAATAACCATTCCTTGATAAAATTATTGATGTATGAAAATCATGTATGTGCGCCATTTATTGTTAAAAATTTATGCAGGTATCTGACGATATTGCTTTTTAACATGGTATAATATTAGATAAATAAAATTAACTTCAGCAAGAAATGTCACTTAGCTAATAAGGCAGATTTATAATAAGATATTCTGTTTATGATGTAAGAAGATGGAGCTTAAAGTATTGGCCAAACCAACCCTGCCTAACACTGGTGAAATACTGCACAAGCTGTGGCAACTTGGATGAGAAAGAGCAAAATTTTTACATCTCATGCCTACAACTGTAAGACAGAATCAAGGAGATATACAAATGTTTTTCAAGACACAACGAAGCTGTCTAACATTCCTGAAACATATCAGAAATAAAGACCAATGGCAATGCCAAAGAAAGAAAAGGTTTACTAATAGGTTAGCTGTAGATAAAAGGGCTCAGTTCCACTGCCTAAACATTCATGTCTAGCACTGCTTTGATGATTTATGGCATCTGAGACATTCACACAGTGCCAGAAAATATGGCACAGCACCTGTGGGAAAGCTATAACCTTCTGGAGCACCCTGCTGAAGCCAAGACCATCTACTGTGTCTCTAGGCAAATATCTAGGCAAGTGAACTCCACCCAAAGGCTCTATATTCAATACGTCTCTCTGGTGACTGCCATTATTCTCTAGCATTTGTATATTTAGGTTCATTGTTTCTAAGTGTTCCCATCTTTAACTCTCAGGTTTTGACCCTGCAAGACTGTGATTGACTGCAGGAGGAATTATATGGAGAGAGAAAATGATGTGTGACTGAATTTGTAAATATGCTCAGAGGCCACTATTTGTTAGTACACAACCCATAGCTGTATGTGTTAAGAACTTGTGTGGATAAAAGAGAAATCATGTATCATAATACTTTCAAATCAGCAATACTTCCCTTTACTAAAGACCGAATGTAATTAAAGTGTTTCGTAAAACTTCCATTATTTCTGTGGGGTTTTACTCTGCCCAAGTGTTTGTATCCAGGAGAATATACAGTTTGCAAGATTTCATGAAAACCTCATGTATTCATCAAATGCTGCATTAGAATGAAATTTGCTGCATTCACAGCATTTCCATCATCTAGTAATTTAGAAAAAAAATCAGAAGAATTTTTTTTCTGGAGCTGTTTGATTTTAAGAAAACTATTTGGCTGCTTCTTTTCTTTATTATGTTCTACATTTCTGCTGACCTGTTTTACTTTTCTTCAGCACTATCAGACAGTAATGACACTTCACCACAAAAGATTCTTTTTTAGATAGCAGGAGAAAGCCCCTATGGTACTGGTCCTACTTTCACCATGGGTAATTGTCTCTTATTCAATGAAGCTTTTTCACCAGAATTTCATTTGTGTCATTGTTATAGTAGCATTTATCTTTAGTCTTTAAGGAATTCACTGTCAAGCTTCCCTCATTAGTTTGTCCTCTTTTTATCAGATGTGACTACAAGAATTTAACAATGTGATCACAGCGGTGTTAAACAAAACCTGACACCTTCTTTCTCAGGTAGGAGCCCATACTGGCTCTTCCTCATGGCCCTTGCCCAGTTCCCGGCATGTTCTCATTCCTCCAACAAGAACACTAGAAATAGATTTGGATATTCTTCTGTGACTAATAATTTCCAAAGTTTAATATGTTGCTTTCTACAAATATAAGATTGGGATAAACGTGCTTGTCTAAAAGTAAAATTGATATCTATTATTAGAGAGGAATTTCAAAAAATGAGAAACAGGTTAGGAGAAAACACCCTAAATCAACCAAGTAGAGGTACTTTATAATTGTCCTCGAATACATGAAAATTAGACAGACAAAAAGCCATGAGTAAGCTATTTTCTCTGTCTTGATGTCGATAGAGTCATGGACATACACTGTAATGACAGAAATCGAAATCAGTTTTTTGGAAACCAAGTTTTTTACTGGCAAGCATAAGAAGGCTTGCTAAAGGCTTTATATCAGATTAGGAATCTAAGAGGAGCCTTCCTAAGAGAAGGATAAGATGACATCTTGTCGCTTCCTCCCAAGCCTTATTTGTGATCCCATATATCCATATCAAATATCATTTGTCATAAGATTCAGCACTGGACAAGATTTGGTCCATGTTAGTCCTTCAGCCTCCCTAATATTAATGGAATATTTCAGGAAGGGGGAGACTGATATGTCATGGGATACTTAACACCAGCAAGTGTGAAGCATTTAATGTCCCGTACCTATTTTTAAGGAATCCTGAAAAATGAATCTCTGCTCTTGACACTGGAGCAGTGTTTTCAACTGGGAATAAATGAGATCACCAGTGGTTGAACCCTACTCTGCACCTTTTGAGCTACAGACTCTGGTCTGACAACTCAGGCACCTATAGATGCACATTATGAACACCTTTCAGAATGACACTGTTACTCAACTACATTTGAGTAACTTCCACAAATTCAGAGCAGCTACAATACATGTATATGCTGTAAGCCTGAACCTTCACTTTACAATTCAGAATGATGGTCTTGCACCAAGAGTTGCCCCACAGCATTCTCACCAGTTCCAAAGACTGACAGGGGCTCTAGAGCTTGATACTTTCACAGCTTTAGCTCCCTCCTTATTGTCCACACTGTCTTATATAAACCTTAAGTGAAACTTGGCCAATTCTATTCTGTCCTCTATTCCAAAAGCAAGTAATATAGGTGTGAATGCCTGATAGTTCTTCCTTTTCTCAAAAAAGTACTGTACACAGTAAGTACAGTTCCCTTTATACTGGTAGAGATAACATAAAGCTTTCTGTTCCTTCATCTGAGGAATATTTAGCTGTTACTTTAAACCGGGTATAATAAAATATTGCTCTCTGAAATGTCTGAAAAAAAAATTAAACTTCAGGCTCAGAGTTAAATATTCTATATGGTAGTTTCTACAGTGGAAAAACATCTTCCCTTCTGCTTTGGCAAGTGGAAAAGATGGTAAATCAATCTCAGATAAATGGCATTCTAACTCCTTTCACTTGCTTTACACATTCCTTGGATCCAAGTGTGTTCCTCCCATCTTAGATTAGTTTGTTTCCTAATTCATCTCAGTTCTTGATAGGTTTGTTCTTGGCCAGTTTCCTTTTGGTTTTGAGCAGTTTTAATGTTTCGTTTTGTTTTTCCTAAGTCCTACCTTCTTTTCATCTTAGCTTTAATTTTATTTTATCCAGGTTTTAAATAGCCCTCACAGGTTTTAATTTGTTCTTCTAAATGCTTTGCTTGCTAGTTTCGCTGGAACTTTCATCATCTTGTATTTGATCTTGATGAGGTTTTCACCATCCAGAAACAATACTTAGTTACTTTCATGCTATTTCTAAGGCTTTGTTTAATGATTGAGACAGTCTCAAGAGGTGGTCTGCTTCAAATTTCACAGACTACGGACCAAGCACACCTCCTTTCCATTAAAAACACTTAGCTTTCTGTTCCAGATTTTTGTCCAAATACAAACTGATTCCACACAAAACCATATATTCTTCAGAATTTACATTAATATAATAAAGAATGCAAGTGATGTTTAAAGAGGTGGTGTCAATTTTTCTGACCATTAAACTATGTTTTAACAATTCGATTTATGAGCATAATACTAATAAACTTTCCCTATATTTTACCTAATCCTTTAAATTATCATAATCCTTAGTATAATCCTTGCACAACATATCAAAGTTAGAGTTCACAGAATTTCCTAAGTAGAGGAAAAACATAGCCCTGTAGTTGGAAACATATTCTCATTAAATACCAAATTTTAGAAAAATGACTATCAGATATAAGGGAAAAATTTTTATCAATTATGAATTGACAATTAACAATTTTATCAATTTGATTATAAGCACACTAAGAATTTAGTTAGGTCTTTGAAACAATCTTAATGTGTCTAGAATTAGCATTTCAAAATGTCATGCTTTTTAGTCACTTGGTAATATTTTTAATTGTTGTGGAAAAATGTAAGAAAAACACTAAGTATTAGAAGTTTTTCTTCCTTGTTGTTAAATCTGAAATAATTCATGGTGCCTATTACAGGCACCAGTTTCTATCATCTCCGAGCTGATAAATCTTCAGGATACTGGAAATATAGAAGAGTAGACAAATGCCAGATGTGGGGCCAAAGCATCTGGCATGAATTAAAAAAAATATTTAGGCTTTTAACAGGCTACCAACTGCTTAATTGTATACCAAGTGCTTAATTGTGGATTTAATACAAAATGTTCATACATTTAATTCTAGAGAAATAAAATGCTGAATATTGGTGAGTTTTCATGAGAAATTTAAGAAAGCTCTTACTATCAATTTATCTGGATTCTGCTTCTTACAAAACCATTCCACCTCAATACAGAGAGTTGTTTTTAATGGGAATTACACCCACTGTGTCATATTTTCCAAACAGATGATATCTATTTCAATTTGATTGGAGTGCCATGCAGTTAAATGCTGCCCTGTTTTCACATTGGTTTTAGGTATCACACCGATGAAACACTTCACCATGCTAAATTCAATGGGACAGACTTTCAGAAGAGAATCCACTCCTGCATAACCCAAGAATATTTCAAAAAACCACCTCAAATTAATGTACCTTGATTCTCTCTAAGCACCCAGAAGTACTTGAATACTTCAAACAGATTTTTCAGGCATAACCATTTGAAGAAACCATTTGCTATCATCACCATTGCACTATGAGATCCTATTTTAAAGTTTTTATATTTTTATTGAAACAGATTTAACTCACATTCAAAAGTCATTTTCAGTTCTTCAGTGTGGTGAATGTTGTCCCCCTCTGTCCAAAACGGAACAGAGAGAGCTTGCGAAAGAGCCTCTTGTGAATAAATGAGGCCCTTAGAATGTCAATTTAGGGCTCATAGCAATGCAAACTGATGATGTTTTATGGCACAGCCAATGAACAGTTGCTGCTTCAACCTTTCATTTCAGATTAATGCTTTTTTAACAGCAATCAAGAGAAAGCTGAAAATTTTCTGCTTTCTTTTCACATTGTATGGGATCTTTCTCAGTGTGGGGGACTCAGGACACTTTTAGTCATAATCAATCAATGCAATAGCTGGATTGAGAGGGAGAATAAGGTCTTTAAAAGAGATGAAAAATAGAAGAAGATTGATTTTTGGAGTGATGGAGAAAGCTGTATTGTAGCAATTCACCACCGGACCATTCTAAAGGATGCACTATTGGCACAAATACAACAATATCCTTTGAATTACATGGGATTGCAAAATACCAGAATGACTCCAACTTCACAACTGCTCAAACATTTTGTTGTGTTTTTTTAAGGGTTCATGTGCATGTGTCTGTGTGGGGTGTCAGTGTGGGGAAAGGGCTAATAAGGAGTTGTTAAATTAAAATTATTAGTGCATCTGATGTAATGTCTGCATTAGATTGGTGGATGGCAGGGGAGGAGATACCTTTTCCACAGTCTAAATTAGACTGCATGTCTTTGGTGGGATTATGTACATTCTGAGTGTGCTGAATGAATAGGTTAGTATTTTAGAATATGCCAGCTATATGTCAACTTCTCCAAACATTACAACTGATTCAAAGACAATTTCTGAGACAATTGTATCCTATATGGAAACATGATTTTTTTACACTGTGCTTATAGTAAACCAAATTATTGGGTTTTATAACATGATAGTGCTATGTAGCATTTAACATTTTTTCACTGAAATGCTTTAAATATGTTCACCTGTTTTTGGTAAGGATATCAAACATTTGAAACACATTTTGCATTAAAAAAACCAAACCAACCCCCCCCCCACAAANAAAAAAAAAATCATGATTAGTTGTAAAAGGTACCAGAATATGCCTTTTCATGATAAGGTACTGCCAGATCAAATGCATTGTCTAGTAAGGAATGTTTCAAAATCACAAGAAGAGGAAATTGGAAAGACTACTACTTCTCACTCTGAGGTTTTACTATTAAATATCTGATTTTATTGTGAATTAACTGAAAATGCACATAGGTACTCTGTTCAACGTTCGAGACAGAATTGTGTTCTCAATGACCTGAAAACTAATTAAAAAGAGATGTCTGTACAGTAGAGGAGATAAAGAATGCTTCTATGCCCTTGTGGATTTAGCAGGAAAAATGCTTTCTCATACAGGTAAAGTGTTAAGAAGCTAAGTGAAAATGTGAAGCTAAGGTATCCAAGATGTTTTATTAAACTCCACTCTAAGATCATATGTAATGACGAATTTAGGTGACAAGTTTTTTATTCCCTGTTCTATGGCACCTTGGAAAGGTAAAACCATAAACCATTCCTGACAGTATGATAATAACAGCTTCTGTAGTCTTCAGAGAAGATACCAAAACTATAGGGATATCTAGAGTAATTTTTTGACAAATCTGTCCCCAGATCACTATCATTCTTGAGATTTTTTGTTTTTGGTTCAGCTATACCAGATGAAATATGTTGATATTTTTAAATGAAGTTTAACTTTCACAGATAAGAAAAAAATCCTTTTGTGATGCTGCAGCAAAATAAGAGAGGGATTTAAGAAAGACAGTGTTACTACTCACCTATAATTTCTAAACTGAAATTCCTGCCCATATCTTAGCATATAAAAGGCTTAGTGGATTATTTTGAAACTAATATTCATAGCATTCAGTTTAACTGATGTTGTACTGAGCATGTAGGTCACTCCTGCCATTACTGAAAAAGTAAGGTGGCCTCAGAAGCTTGCACAAGGCTGGTCATGAGTGTTGTCTATATTGACATCTAAACAATAAAGGTAAGAAAAGTTCCAAGTCCTTTCAAAAAGTGTTTCCTCCCTCCTGCAGCACAAGAATTTATAGAAAGGAGAATTACACTTTGAATACCATAAAATGAGAACCTTTGCTGTGAAGTATGACAGGAACATCAGACTTTGTGGGAGGCTAATTAATATCAGATAAAACATTAATCCACCAGGGTTTTTTGCACACAATAAAAAAAATGCTATGAATTTTACCACATTTTACACTAAGTCCACATCTCTCATTTAAGGCCATTTACACATTATTGTTTGGAATGAAGACCCCAACAAGTCCGGATTCAATTTACTTTACCAGTGCAATGCAATTTTGCAATCTTATAAATCAAACATCTGGACTACTCCACTGACAAAGTGATGAGTCCAGATTATCATTTATTATGAAGGAGCACCATACTTATGGCCCAAATATTTTAAAATATGAGGTTTGAAGAGTAAACATCATGCTGTACTTGGAATCAAATGTTATTAAAAAGAGAAAATGATAATATTTTGATTTGATTTTCTTATTGACATAGAACTTCGACCTGGTCACATTTGCTGGTGGTTTGACATTTTCACTGTGGTTTTACTGGCTTCATCTGAGTGAAGGACTTGGCAGTGTTAGATTTACAGTTGAACTTGATGATGCTAAAGGTCTTTTTGAAACTAAATGATTCTGTGATTCTATGGTTCTATGACTAAATGAAAAAATAATTATGCTTTCATATTTTCCCAGGAAGAAAGCAGATTGATTGAGCCTAACAACAATTCATAGGTGCTTGCAAAAGGCAAAACATAAAAAAAAGAGATCATGTCAAGCATATGATGAAATCAACTTGTTCCAACTTTAATGTAAAACACACACAATGAAAACTATGATTGACATTTTCAGCAACTTCCAGTAAATATAAAAATAAAACCATGTGAAAAACTGAAGCAGGTTTAATTGATACAAAATTATTGCAGAAAGCATTGCACTTTCTCTGAGCTGTACTGTGAAGAGAGTTTTCTCTTTTGAGAGTTTCGTATGGCTTCTGTCATCACTACAGCTGAATATTTTGAACATTAATCAAAATACACCAGATTTGACTAAACGGGAAGAGAAGGTGTTGGAAATCAATACACTGGATGGAAGGGTCCAGTGTAGAAATATAGTACTGCCAAGAGGATTTTGGGCAAATTCTCTGAGTTTTATACCCACCCTGTAGAAAAGTGCCACAAACCCCACGATGTTCTGACAGCAGCAGAAGATGTGATGATTCTTATTAAAGAGATTAAGATTTTTAAAAAGTCCAGCAATACACAGGTCTATTCAGCCACCCTCATTCAGGCTAATAAGTGTTAGTGAAATACTTTTTCAAATGTTAATAGAAGCATTGCTTCTGAATAATATTCAATTAACAACCTTTAAACCATCTGACTTCAGGGAAGGAGAAATAGGATTATGCTTCTTATGATTTATCATGCAGAAAACATACAGTAACGTTCAAGAATGCAGTATTTTTTATCACTGAGTTCAATGTGAAGAAAATAATAAAATTTTCAGCTGTTGTAAATTAGAGGTTATTATATGACTTAGTTGCCTGCATTCATGGATGACTGAGTTTCATGATGTGGGAAGTTCTATGTTATGCAAAGTAAATCCAGGGAAATCATCATGATTATTTTAATTTAAATTAACTGAACATTTGGCTCACAATTGTTAATTTTCCAATTCAGTGAACTTAATAGCCTAATCTTTCCAATAGAAGTAGGAATTTGATCTGTAAATTGTATCTCTGGCTGAATATATGACTAATCATGCCATTTCACTGCCCAATTTGGTCTCTTTTGGTAAGATCATCTTGCTGGAAGTAGTCTTGAAATTTTCAATGGCCTCAACATTTCTAAGGATGACTGAACTAGGATATACTAATGTGCAGGCCTTCAGAAAAATGCTGAAAACAGGTGTCTAAATTTGAACAAAGAAGTTTTTATGAGTTTACTCAGCAATTGCACCTAAAAAGTGATCCACCCTTAAACCACCATCTAGGATCTGTCCTGAGACAGTAGCAAATATAGGGCATCATGTGTTAAGCAAAATAAAATACTGCAAAGGAAAGCAGAATTAACTTGTCCTAATGATAAATATATTTTTAAAAGTTTAATTCACAATGCAGGCATATTTTCTTACAATCTAAAGTTATAGATAATGAAAACAATAGCTTTAGCATTTGAAAATAAATCACACGTATTGCAATATCATTATCACAGCTTATTATACACTGAGATTGCTCCATTCCACCAGAACAAAATTGTCATTGAATTTTAAAGGCTTGCCTCACTGGAAGTCTTGGAAGCATTTCATAACAATCCAGTTTAAAAATACAGCAATTTAAAACAAATGCATGAATTTGTCTACAAAGGCACCACTAAAACCAAAAAAATTCCAACAAGCTGAACAGATGAAGTATTCAATCTCTTCTAGTAAATGTTAAGTAATTTAAACAAATGGATAGTATATTATTTAAAAATTATCTTTATTTTTATAACAAAGTTACTTGTAACAAACAAGTGTCAGAACCAGACGCTGCATAAAAAAATACATGCTTCTTCCAATCTCCAAGCTTCCCTTTAAACTTGATTTACATATCAGTAGGACCGAATCTGTAAAAAACTGGAAGACACAGAGAGGTAGCCCATGCTAAACTATCCTGTGTGTAACTGATCTGTATAATTCAGACAAAGAAACTAGAAGAACATAGGTGGGATAGGCCCATTTATTATAAAGTGATCTTTGTGAATGAATGAACAAATTCCTTTATAAAATTGGATGTAAGATTCAAAAGCTGATTCAACACATATGAAAAATGGGACTGTATTTGAAATGGAGACATAAGTTGCAAATTAAAACCCAGTCATGACCAAGACGATAATGTTCTTTCCTTAAATTTTAAGTTCTTTACATTGACAGATTGCAGACCATTATAGAGACTTATCACCAACATATTCATAATTTCCTATCTAAATTAGCAATTAATTGCACTCCAGTGAGCCTCAAAATCTGGAATATGAGAAGTCTGTGCTCTGATCATGCTAATAGCAACCTGAGACAAATCATCCAAAAGGAAAGTAAGGATGAAAGGTGATTTTCCTCCAAATAATAGGGTGTTGATCATTGGCTATTTTGTTTGGACTTGATTTTTAATGTCTTTTTTTGAACAGTGGCTCATGGCCTGTTGTACAAAACCACCCATCCATTTTCAACAATGTGTCCTGCAGCAGATTCTTTTCTTCTGTATTTGCCCCCTCTTCCCAGAGATGATATACTGTGCTCATTCTTCTGCAAGTTGAGTCTGCTTTTCAACTCTAACACAAAGAAATTTCTTGCTTCTTTACATTAAGGTGTCATTTCTATCCATTACACAAATTTGCCAGAATGGGCAAGATAGATGGGACCATTTGTGTTCAGTAAGTGAGTTTATTTTTCCCAGTTTTTACATGGAACTGTCATTCATATCCATGTTTATTTTCTCAGTGATTAGATTCCACTTATTTCCCATATAATTTTCAAAATTCTCTTTTTACCCTCCACTTATTTCTATTATCAAAGTAAAAATTGATACAAAAGGCTATTTTCTCAGTTTTTGCTCATTATAAAAAATTTGTCTTACATAAATTTAAGCATTTGTCTTGTAACTGCACAGCAAATTTGACCTTTTTTTTCTTTTTTCTTTTTTTTTTCCCCTCTTAGTAATGTTGTGAATCTATAGCTTTTCTTATAAATGTCATGCATTCTATAAAAGGAAGACTTTTGAACCTGATGAAAAAGGGAGGAACACCAATATTCCGGAAAAGATGGAATGAGGCAGAATATCTAGTTTTGTTAGCAAAGTTTTAGTTAAATTTTGCCAAAAATGGCATGAGGTATTTTCTCTTTTGGTTCAGGTCAACATGGAGTATGGCTTTGAGATAGCCTGTTTCAGTCAATTCTAAATCATTTCTGTCTGCATAACTACGCAAATAAAAGTGTCGTCTTCCTTGTCCTTCCTCCTTTAATTTCTTTTGCTTATCCTGTCTGAGTCCCTGAAGATGGAAGGACTCACGGTTTGTGCATGTCAGAGTCAAATGTCCCAGAGGACCTAGATATTACATGAAGTCCAGGCTTGAGGGTGCTCAAAAAAATAACAAACAGCAGGCAAGTATCTTCAGGGAAATCAATGCAGCTTTCAGGTAATTATGCATGTTCCACACCCAAACTTTCTAAATCTCTCCCTCTGACACTTGTGGATTTGTTAAATAATAGTAAGACTCTCCAGAAATTATTTTTCCTTATTTCTCTTATTCCACCTCATCAAAGAACCTCTCATTTTTTAAAGGAAATGTCTGTATTGCCCAAAGAGCGCACTTCAATAGATCAGAATGTGTCAAAACAGAGTTTGCTTTTGCAACCTGCCTGAACTGCTTGTATGGAAAAGAGATCACGGTCAGTGATTTTTATGTGAGTGGTGGCACAGAATTAGTACAAGGATTTATAACACAAGGCAGAGGGGATGACCTTGAGTTACGGCACTTTGATCTAAGGAAAAACTTAAAAATGATAAAATATTTAAATCTCTGGATCTTGTTCAGAGGACCAGTTCAGTCTCACAGCTTTGTCTCCAGTGCCATCTGCTGACACGAGCTTCCATTGCAACTCCCGAAGAAAAAGGTTCCTCCAGAAGCAAATTCTGCTGAGTTTTGTGGCTGCAGTAGTTGATGTTACCAGAAATTTCTTTTTGAAATGATTAATTTCACTTACTTTTAAGACGTTGTGTTGTTTTTTGTGGGCATGTGGAGGTTTTCAGTGGAGCTACTTGTTTGTATTGCCATCACACATTGCAAATGAAGATTTTTAGAAGTTTCTGATTCTTAGAGCATTCAAATGAGGAAAAAGAGGAGCTATGTGAAAATACTAAAACTACTCCAGACACGGAACAATCAGGTTGCTTAAATTCAAATGAATATGACCAAATTATGCCCTGAAGTTTTAATTTGACATTATAATTGTTTGATCTGTTGTTTTTCCGTTAAGATACTTCCTGACTCTCAGAAAACCTTTTACACCCAAGCAAGATCTTGGCTTTTAATCACACTGCAGTTGAAGTGGTTTGTCTTCTTAAGGTGGCACCTCGAAGGTGGAGAGCATAAAATGCAAATACTGAATTTTCCAATATGAAAAATGGACAACACCTACTGGAAAAAGGATGTGTCTGACAAGCATCAGGACAAAACTAGCAAATATATTACTTTTGTTCAAATTGTAAGGCATGTCATCAGAATTTTTACACTGCTCTGACTTTTATGTGCTTACTCGTGAAATTGGAAATACTGATGTAAGAGAAATCTGAGTCCTTATGTGTGTTTCTTCCTTTGACCCACTTTCTACATTGTTGCATCCCTCCCCCTTTGCCTTTTGCTGTCTTCTCATCACAGAAAAGTGAGGAAACCTTGCCATCTTGTGGTCAATGATAGTTATTAGTCCAACAAAACCACAAAATAGACTGCAAATACTACAGCAGTCAACATGTGAAGAGCTGCAAAGTCAGTGAATTTAAGAAAAAAACCCAGAAATGAACAAAAATTTGAAGTTTAAAGAAAGCATCATATGTTTTTGCCAGTTTTTTAGAGGTTACAAGAACAGAAATGCCTCAGCCAAAGAAAGACTGAAATAGGGTGTGATGTACATTTTTTTTGATTCCGCTGACAAGCTCTGTTAACCAGTGGAGACAAAATGAATATTTTCTTTTGACAAATAGTTGATATTTGCTGAGCAATCCTATTATCAAATTCACAAGCTTTCATCAAAAGTTTAGACATAGATGAGCTACAAAAACCTGTTTAGTCTGCTATGGATCAGCAAAGTATCTGTTTTTCATTTTGCCTGAAACCCCAAACACAAAATGTTTAAAAGTTGCAGCTTCCACAGGGAACACAGAAGACACAGGCATCAGATTTTACATCCAGATGCTGCTCATAACATATGGACAAGTTATAGAGGCCACCTTCCTTCCTTAAGGGTGGCCCCCAAGGAAACAGAATGTCCAGATGGTATACATTTGATGAAGAAGATCCTCTATCTGCCTTTCCACTTATCACAGTGAACAGATAAAAAGGTCATATCTGTGCTCTGGTGATTTGTGTCTGCTAAAAAAGTCCACCGTCAAAATTATATTTCTGATTTATGCAAGCAGCCAGTCTTATATTCCCCTGGCCGCCCACAATACAAGAGACATAAATTCAGAGTCATGTGCCTTTTACATAGTTCTTTTTTTCCTTGAAGAAGTTCAAGTTTTCTCCACTGCTATGATCTTGTAATTTTTTTCTCCAAGTCTTGCAACAAAGTCAGTGGGGTTTTGCATACAAACACATGCAGTGGTTGCCACTGTTCTGTTAAGACAGAAAAACTCTCAAAAAAATTTGCTATTTTTTTTCTGCTCTTCAAATGACAAGCCCTCATCCAAGCCCCTGGAATATTGAGGCTTACTGTCAGTGATAGGTAATTGAGGATTTCTGGATGTTGAAGACCCCTTAACAACCCATTGAGGGTACCTGAAAATGAAACCCCCTTAGGAATTTTCTCTTGCATCAAAGCCTATCATGAAATAGCCCGTGTCAATACAATTAAACACTTTTATTCCAACACAAAGTAGCTGCAAGCAGAGTACCTATAAAAATGGTCCTTGACTCAAGATTTTTTTCAAAATATTCCTTAATATTGCCAGATAAGTGATAGTTGACTCAAGCTTAAATCATTCCAAGATGATTCTAAAAACTTGTTCTCTGGATGATTTAGGTCCTGAGCCTGGAAACATTCCCTGGTTCAGCTTAATTACCATTAGGTGTGGCCAAACATTTTTGCCTCCATATTATAGCAGTGGATTTGTCTCTGAATCCTGAAGGCAAACACTGAGTTATGCATTATTTTCTTATTCATAAAAAGCACATTATGCCCTTGAATTGTAATGAAGTTTCTGTCTCAAACAAGAAAAAAAAATCTACTTCTTCTCTCTTACCTACTTGAAGAAGAGAGAAAATGGCTGAGGAGAATTTCTTGAGGAGAATTCAAGAGAATTCAAGTTCTACTGAATCAGGAAAAGAACCATATATGTGGCATGGCTCAAAAGGCTCTGGTAAGGTTTTTTTCTATTTCCATTATTTGTATTATTTTTACAATTTCTATTATTTCTGTTATTTCTATTTCTATTTCTATTTCTATTTCTATTTCTATTTCTATTTCTATTGCCTTAATGTTTATCATAGCACTGTAGCTAAAATTAGGACATGAAAGCCTAAAGTTGATATGCAGCATTTGAGTTCTCAGTTGAGAAAGAAAAAAAAATTAAAACTGCATATTTGTTAACAATAGAGAAGTTCTATATTATTAAATAAAGAAAAGACACATTGTCAATAAAATGTTGAAATACTTCACAGTAAGAACAAGATCCATTCTACCCTACCTGGAGTCGATGGCATGAAGGACAAGATAGCAGATTTATTTCTAGGGAATTTGCATGATTCATGACATTTCTCTTACAAAATTAAAGGCATAGCATTGAAACTGAACTATAGGCAATTTGTTTGCAATCAAAGGAAACAATCATTATAATGAAGCAAGTCATAAGTAAGGATGATAAAGGTTATCTTTGAATTGAGGTTTTAATTAAATGTCCATCCTAGCAATTAACTTCTTTGCATGAATATTAAGAGTTAGGTAGACTGAACGTGGGCAGCAATAGTCAAGCCTCAAAACCTGTCTTAGTTGTTCCACCAGTGACATATCTGAAGAATTAATTTGAAAGCTGTGAGACTTAATTTCTTAAGAAAAAATATGAAGATAGTGACAACCATGAATAGAGATAGAAATAGAAGAATATTTATTTAGGAGTCTTTTATAACCATTGCTGGTTGTATATAAAAAGCAGCCTGAGAGGTTCAGACAGTATCTACCAGCAATGTCCCTGTGGTCTTGGCTACAAATAATTTCATCATGGGAAGTATTGAACAAGAAGATGGCAGGATCTGCCAGGCTTCTGCATGCCTGGAGGAGAGGTGGGTAGATGGAATAGAAAAGAACTGAGTATGGCTCTGGATCCCTCCTCCGCCTTACCTCACCATGTCCCCAGGGACTCTACAGAGCATCAGATCTGTACTAATTTTAATTTATTCTGTCCCTAGGGAACAGCTTAGTGGCCATTTATTGTGGAAGCTAAAGGATTTACAGCAGTGCATGCCAGAAATATGGATCCAAAATTTCTGTTCAAGGCATGTGTTGTAACAGGTTCCCAACCATAGGGAAAGATTAGGTCCCTAAGTTTTCATCTGATAAATATCTAATTGTAGTAAAGAAATGTCTCCTGACACATTCCATCAGGTTTGCTTATTTGAATGATTAGGAATCATCATGAAATAACAAGCAAGCCATGGAACTTGACTAGACCACATACAGACTCACAGGCTAGCTTGAGGATGGCTTTTGATTATATACCTATGCACAATTGCTCTTGTCAAGAAATTGAGAAAAATTCTCTATTTCCTCTACTTTCAACACATTTTAAGAAGCTTTTATTCAAAGACCACTTTCAGTAACTAAAAAACTATGCTACCACATGAATAACTTACAGTTCTTTAAACAGAATCATTATGTCTGTCTTTTAGGCTAGAAAGAGTTTTGTTTGCTTCTAAGAGGGAAAGTGTCCTAAAAGAAATACATTTTATGAAAGCACAGAAAATTTTCCTGAATATTACATAGGACACAGTTGTTTGAGCACAATGAAAGTAAAATCTGAATTCTGATGGACTAAAAATTGCCATGTTACTACTAAACATATGTGGCAAAATTATTTACTCCCTGTTTTACAGTACAGACTGCAGAATACTAGCAATATCTTAAGAAGATCACTATCTTGGAGTAGCACATGGAATTTGAGCAAAACATGACTATGTTTTGATTGTTTTGAAACTTTTGATTAAGTCTATGTGCTTTCTGTAAGGTAACATTATAATGCAGTTATTTGATCACCAGGAGGAAGTCACTTGGGCAATATACAGTGAAGCAATCTAAAATACAATCACCAAAATGAACAACAGGTTCATTTCTCGTTCAAGAGCTTCTTCATAGCAACCTTAACTATTTTGCTTTTACATGTATCTATGTACACTTCAGGATTCTTCAGTACCTAGATCTCCAAAATGCTCATCCAGTCCCTTGCTGCAATGCCATGGGGTGAACACCTGTAGAGCATAATGTCACATATGGGAATGCACAAAGGTAGACCAAACACACATAACTGCAAGCCTCTGTACAAAATAATTAAGTTTGTGGCTGACAGGAGCGTAAAACTGAATGACTGGAAGATATTCAGCCACCAGACAGATCTTCATGCTTCCATCCGTTCCATTCTCTGTAAACTTTGCCTTGGCAGTGGTAACACATAAACAACAAAAAGAGCTGAAAGATTTCAGTTCTAGGGCACCATTCTCTGGGCTTTTATAGCAGTTGAACTGTGATGTTGAGGCTATTCTCAATTAAATAGTCCATTTAATATCCTCTGAAGGAGGTAAAGCTTCAGAACAGAGGGAAAGGATTGCCTGTTTTATTAAGTTTTGAAGGATGGAGTCAGGGGATTAGATAGATTCATAGGATGATTTGGGTGAGTGACCTTAAAGATCACGTAGTTCCAACTCCCTTGCCATGGACAGGGACATCTTCCACTAAACCAGGTTGCTCAAAGCCCCATCCAACCTGGCCTTGAACACTTCCTTGAACTTGGGGAATAGACAACTTCTCTGGAAAATCTGTTCCAGTGCCTTATCACCTTCATAGTATAAATTCTCCTCCTAACATCTAATTTAAATCTACCCTCTTTCAGTTTAAATCCATTGCATGTGGGCAGACAGTGTCAAAATTATAAATTCTGCTGACCTGACAGAAATTAAGTCATCTGTTCTTCCTTGTAGGAGATATTGTACATACATATTGAGTATCATTGTTTAAAAACCTATGAAAAGAATGCAGAAGATTCTTAGTACAGTTAATGGGTGTCACTGTACTTCAGCAAACCTGTCACATTGCGAGCAATGGGGGAAAAGATGGTAAAAAGAAGAGAATCCCAAATAACAACGACTGGAGAGGGTGGTCAGCAATGCATAAAAGGAATCCAATAAATTAAAAAAAAGAGTACTTTTTTTCCTCTCCCCGCTTTGTAAATATCATAATTATGAGCTTACACATGCCATGACTGGAATTTGCTACTGAATTCACCCTGTCAGATACAAATGCTCTGGAATGTCAACTTTATTTTTGAAAAGAAGTTGTCTGACTCATCTAACTGCAGAGGGCTAGCTAATAATACTCAGCTGACTTTTCAGAGAGCTTGAAACAATGGTTCAGATAGGGGCTAATTGCCTCGATCACCACACTCATGACTCTCTGAACCTGCTGCTCTACAAGTTAATTATTTTTCAGTGTAAGACAAATACAGAATTCAGTGTGGAGAGAGTTCATTCCACTATGGCCAGATGCCAAACATCTGCTTCACTGCTCTATTTCATCCTGTTATTTTCTTTGTTCCTTTTCTTTTTTTCCCCCACAAATAGTGCCTCTTGAATTTTATTTCCTCTTTAACTTTTCCCTATTACAATTAAAAAACACGGTTCAAAAAAGAGTGGGGACAAATATCCATTTTTAAGCAGAATGTAAGTGGAACCAGAAGTTCATATTTGGCCACTACACAGCTCAGGAAATAGAGGAGATGCCAGAATGGGTCTGGCTGAGATGCTGAGACACCAAAGGTCAATATAAATGTCTGCTTCCATGTCACACAGAGTATAAGGAAAGGACACATGGCTTATGGGTAAAGTGATCTGTCCTGTAATAGTGAGATTGTGTTGATGTTTTCAAGAGAGAAACTATTCTTGCTTGGAATTAAAAAACAAAGTCTACTGTGGAATGCATGACCTCTCTTTGGCTGTTATACTTGTGTGCTGAAGACTTAACAGAGGATAACTGTTTCCTACCATGGAACTTCTTAGGTGTCCAACACACCTGAAAAATTCTTTGCATAACTGGACAATAATTCAAGAGCTTATTTTTAACCCTGACTTGTAAAGATACAGCCTGTTGGCCGTATTAAAAGATGTAACTTGATGAGGTGGTGGAGTACCTGAAGCTTGTCCCTGAAGGTTTACTAAAAATGATGTAAATTGTTTCAACCCTTGCAATAAAGTTCTTCCTGCAATTTGCCTCATGAATGCCTCGTTCTCTCCTGACAACTTTAGGACATAAAGTCCCTTTCTGCAAGTTGTCACAGGTTCCCTTCCTGACAAAGTGGGGAATTAATTGTAACGGGATCTAACTTGGGAATTAATTTATTACAAATTTAATTTTTGAAACTCACTTCCAGATACATTTGTGGTTACGAATCATTCATAGATTCCTCCACAGATCCGGGCTTTCTCAGCCCCCGAAATTCTCGATACTGATACATGAGCAACTGCAATTGGAGGTTGTATCAGGTGGTGGCAGCAAAGCACCTCCCAAGGTTTTGGCTTCAACGGTGTTTGTGTGCATCCAGCATTCTCACTGCTCATCGTGTGTTTCGCTTTCAAGTACCACCTATGCTTAGGAGTAAATATTGCACTGCATTTGTTACAGCAAGAGGAAAAATAGCAAGCACATGGTTTATTGCTTGTTTGTCAGACAAAAAAAAAGCCCTGCTGGTATAGGGTGTAATTCATAGCAGAGTAAAATAAAACAGAAGGGAAACAAAAGGTAAATAAAAGCAAACAAAACACACAAGTAAATAAAAGAGTGGTAAAATAAGTCTGTAATCCCCCAGACAGTGAGAAATTTCTTAGGGATTTTTGTCTAGGTATTAGTATAAATTCTAACATAGACTGAGGTAATACGTATTATTTTCATAACTAACATTTTTCTCAGTATCATTGGCATAAAAACGATTGCACTGACAAAACAGGCAGGTCTCTTCCTGTGCACTTACTAGGGCTCAGCTGCAAGTGAAGAATCAAATCTGAATCTAGAACCTGTAGGGCATAGAAGATTTTCATTATTTGTAGATGAGATTTCATAGTTTAAGAGGTTGAAGACGGATGGCCCTGTTCAGTGCTGTTGCTCTGCATTATGCTACAGCTCCACAACTGTGGGCAAATAATTAACAGCAAGGTCAGGTATTGCCTAGGAGAGACTTGAAAATGGATTTAGGAGAAAAAAAAACCTCAAGGAAAAGCAATATTAAATTATACTCAAAAATAAATAGAGAAAAGAAGAAAAAGATTTTAGAAAAGAAAATTAAACGAGAGAGAGAGGGAGAAAGGACAACAGCACTGAAAACTGCTAGGTAGCCTGAAAACTGAATACAGTTCATAACATGTTGCACTAACATGCACCAAATTAGTTTTTAGTGTTCCTTTCCAGTTACTAATCAGATAACTGGCTTACCAGTAGCTGAGATTATTTGAATTTCTATTGGGTATGAGAGTGAAGTTTGGATTTGAACTTTGGAAAAAAGCTCTGATTCTGCAAACAGCTTTCATGTGACTGGACATACGTATTGGCACAAAGTTTTAAGGACTTTTAGGGGACTGTGTGAGATCCCCATTGGTCATGGAGAAGAAATTGAATGTCTCAGACAGCCTATACTAATTGATCAAGAAATTGCCTGTATACTTTCCCAATTACACTATCTGTTCACCTGCACTCAGCAAATTTCACTACATTGTCAAGAAAGGATCAAAAGGACGTGCCAGCTCCATAGATTGAACGCATTGAATCCACCAGGGCTTGCCTGTATCCCTCCGTCTCCTAATTTTTTATCCCAAGCACACACACTCTCTCCTTCCTGACTCTCATCCTCTGCATTTTAAGGATGCATTGACAATCTTCACACACGCTTTTGATGAAGGCTCTGTGCCATCTCCTTCCCAGGACCTCTTTGCTCTAATACTACCAGTACCCGTTTCTAGGATATTAAAGTTTATCTTGCTTACCCTTCTCTTCCTCATGAATATATCTGCTGATCAGTTCCTTCCATAATATTGTTCCTACCTCCTCCAGCATACTGCATCCAGGTCTCTGACAGGATTTAGTGGGTTTCTGCAATTCTTACAGTTTGATATTTTTTTTTTTATTTTTTCCTTTCTCCAGTGGAAAATGTCATTTAAAATGTCATTACAGACAACTTTCCTGAGGCCACTGAGATGATACAAAGTGCTAAATATCTTGGATATGCAAACTGCATCAGTTCATTCCTCGGTCTATGGGCGATGTCATCAAACCAGCTATTTACAACAGCTGAAAGGTCTGGTGAACCAATTCAAGACAAAAAAAGGATTCCATGTGGTCTTCTGCTCTGTGCTTCAGATTTCTTTTCCAAATGAGCAAAGTCCTTCTGACTGTAGCTCAGGTCACTTGCATGTGCCTTGGAGTTGGTGAGGCATACAAATATGCATAAACGGCAGACAAATGGAGTGATGCATTCAAAGTCACAAAAACTGACTTTGGCTGTCTAGTGATGAAACTCTCCTATATCTGAAAGTCTGCTAGAGGTGTTTGAATAGATCCATTCAATTAAATAGAACTAAGTATTATGTCTCTGTAGGTGGCCCACTTTAAACTGTCACCATGCAGTTCCCTCCATGAAAAAAGCTGCCTTGAGTTGTGATTCAAGTCATCTTTGAGCTCTGAATAATTTATCCAAAAAAATTTGTTCTTCACCTCAAACTGCTGTGGCTTTGATAGCCTCTGCATCATTACTTCAAATATCCAATATGTCAAGAGAAAATATTCCCATCCTCTGTCTCTATTTCCCCACTGCTTCTCCACCTGCACGGGTTGCAGCCATGATCCCCGCACAACCACCTCCAATATGCAACAGCATCCAGGGTAGCTGTCACCTTAACTTAGTATAAGTCAGCTCTGCTGAAAAGTCAATAAAACAGTGAGGAAAAAAGCTACTCTGAACACAAACAGTCATTTTAAAAGCAGAGGAGTAAAATATGTCAATCTTTCTTTTATCATTTCTATGCCTAACTGCAAAACAAGTATTTGAAAATCAAGCCAAAAGCATACTCTTCTACCCTTCTGATTTACCAAAGACCTCAGGAAAACTAAGAAATCTTCCAAAATAACGGTGGCACAGGGCATTTAATGAGATTTTTAAAGAAAATGTACATATACAATTTTATCTAGGATGATATTACATCCAGACTCAATGAAAATCCATAAACTCCAAGGAAAATATGCTTTAAATCTTAGTGTTCCTTATTTCACTACTTCTTTCATTTTGTTTTGCATACATTAATAGACTGGTCTGTGCAAGGAATCCCAACTTTTCTTAAATTCTAAATGTAGGATATGCATATGTAGTTCATATGATGAAAAAAAGAAGATTAAAATAAATTAGAGAGTAGCTATGAAGAAATTATGATGACACTAAAAATATGCATATATTTTTAAATAGCATTGGCAGAAAATAATTCTAAAGCGTAATAAAAAGAAACCAGAATTGAACATTGGTAGCACACTCAGTCAGTACCTGGAACAACTCAGACAGAAAAGAACCAAAGTGTTTCAGATAGCTGCAGTTAAAACACTCCAGACACCCTGGAGAAATCCCAGAGCACAGCCACAACGAATGAAGCCCAGTGATGCAATTTCACATGGTTCAAAAAATTGTCACATTTGGGGATCTCTGAAGTCTTGCACCTGGAGGATGCAGTGTAACCTATTACCATATTGACTCTTTCATATACCGTGGGGAGGAAGCTTAAAATCTGATAGATACCTAAAAATAGAACTAATCTAGAGTCCCTAATTTAGGGCATATAGCTTAAGAAGAAGTTGGCTAATTAGTGTCTAAAACACCATGCAAAACATACAAGTCTTCATGTCACTAAGAATTGTCAACAGAAATTGGTAAAGATTTACAAGCTAACAATTAAGTTCCAAATCGAGAATGACCTGACAGTCATTAAACTCTCTACAACAACAGGCACTGCTGAGAACCTTTGCAGACAGTGACTAATAGGGATAAAATATATTTGCAAGAATCTAGGATGAATTCAAGCTGCCCTCAACAGGAAAGAAAGTCAGGAAGGAAGAGAACAGCATTCCCTTTTTTCTCTTTGAAAGCTGTCATGCTCTCAGAAAACATAGCTGCTTTTTTTTTCTTTCTTGGTACTGCATGTTCCATCTATCTCAGTCTTAGCATCATTGCAGAGACAATTCATGCACAGAAAGCATTTTCTATGCAAGAAAGAAAAGGCTTGTTTTCTATGGGCAAAGGCAGACAACTCAGTGGTGTGGCATAATTATAAGCAGTCTATTTTTGGAGATTTGAAGGAAATGACAGATTTTTTCTTATTTAAGGACCAGAGTCTGCTATAGGACTGTGACAAATTTCCCACAGCTGCATTGAGAAAAATATGCATAGCTCTGAAGTATTACAGACCAAATGTTGTGAATGATTTCAAGGTCATATGTTCTGAACGATACTTTGCCTTACTAAGCTGCATTACTGCAGTGACAAATTGATATAAAATATTTTTGATCTATAAACTTTAAAATTGTTAAAGGAGGGATTATTAAAATTATTATAGCAGTGAGAAACCTATATGATGCTTTCTGTCAGGACACTGAAATACTCAGTACTTCTTTCAACCTTTGCTGTTAGCTCTTACCAGAAAAACATCACATCAAGGTCTCCTTATTTTATTAACAAAGTTTTAACAGTGGGTACTTGAATTTCAAAGGGCAAGATTATTTATATATTTAATTATCCATTTTTTAAACCTCAGCTTAGGAGTCCTGTGGTTATAGGCAAGGTAAACTTAAAAATGATACTAAGGAAGGTTTGACCTTTAGTGGAAATCCTGAAGACCCTGAAATCTGTGATGTAAAGAAACAGAACACACTACTCTGTGTCATTTTCAAATCAAAGCAGCACCTTATGATTCACAGAGTTGTATTAGCAACATTTATTCCTTTGAGACTGGAGGTCTCTGCTTTTCTGCCTACTCCCTAAGAGACTACCAAATACAGACTTGGTGGCCATGAGTGGGACATACATGAGACATTATTATCCGCAAGGAATGTAAATAATACTCCATGTAATAGCAGCTTTCCAAGTTTTACATAAAGTCATTTTGTTATCTACAAAATACACTGTTAATTCCATTATACCTTTGTAAATCTGGAAAGGTTTCTGTAGAGGTTTTCATGATTGTAAACTTGATTCAATTCTGCTCAGGGAAATAATGTATTCTCTGTTGTCGTGAGAATAGCAAAAAGCTCAGGGTGGCACTGGAGATGATTATCCCTATATAGCATGGATATTGCAACCTTGATCTGGTAGATAAGGTGTGAAAAAAGGACATTCCTTCCTCTAACAATGCTCCAAGAAGGACCCTGACCTTTATTTGCGACAGAAACAGAAGGTGCAGAAGGATAGAGTTCTTGCTGGAGGAAATGCCTTTGGTAACTCCAAATGAAGTACCAAATCTTCTGTGATGGGCAGATTTAAAATCTGTACTTCTCCTTGGTATTAGCAGTGGGTTCACTTAGACATTTCCTAGTACAGGATGCCAGCTGCTATAAATCCCTTTGCAATGCACTTTAAGTTGTAGAGGAGTGTTAGGTGATCAAGTCAGCACTACGGGATCCCATGGGAGCTGAAATACAGGTATTACAAACTTTCCTTGTGCCCCCTCTGGATCCTATACTATGTCTGATTCATCCATTTTTGAAAGTAGTTGCATTCCTGTTTCCCCAAATAAGTAACTAAATTCATTAAAGATTGCAGAATTTTTGAATGCCAGAGTAATACAGGGTCATAATAAGTGGTTTGTCTAGAAAAAAAAGAAAAGTCAGGGAAAAGCCATCTGTTCCTGATGCAAAGAGTACCCATTCAAATGTGGTAAGATATGAAGTGTTTTATGCTAAACAATTCAGCATGAGAAGGTGTGGGGCAAGAAAACATGGGGATACTCTACTAATTAGTGAGTAATTAATTCAGAGGGTAATTTTCTCCCACTGAGAACAATATACTTGTCTCAGTAGGATTTTTAGAAAAATAGGAAATAATAGGCTCTCATAATTGCAATAGGTAGGTATCCACTTTGGTGCTCAAATACTTAATTACTTTCCTGTTTTCCTGGTGTTAAATCTATACCTAGGCAGCTCCAAAACTTCTCCATTCTGTAGCCATTACTGCAAGTGTCAGTACTCAATAGGCAGTTCTGGCATGGGGAGATCTGCCTTGCATTATGAAGGAGGCTACCCTTCAAGCCAAAATTTGTTTTAATGTGAAGAGAGCAGCCTGTGAAGGTTTTGTCATTGAGAGAGAGAAAGAACAGCCAGCAGCTGTGGTAGGAATCAGTGCTCCTCTACCTGCCTTTTCTTTCAGAGAGGAGTAGAAATTGTAGGGAAGAATGACTGTTCACAACTGGATGGAAAGTGAACAGAGTCAGGGAAATATATATACATGTCTTGGGCATCTTTGGACCAAAAATATTTGGAAATACAGGAGTTTACTCCTGTGAGACAACTGTAGCAAGTGGACTCACACAGAAACACATTTAAGTCACGTCATCAGTAGGTCTTAACCAATTATTCTGCAGACTTCTAGTGCCATCATATTGGTTTATATGTAGGTCCCAGGCTTATAAGTTTGTTTCCTTCCAGAACTTAACATTACCAGGAAGTTCTTACAAGTTTGGAGGAATGATGGCATGGCTATGAACTGAAATACTAAAAATATATCTTTTTTCCTGTAAAAATTGGTGATAATTTACATTGATCAAAGATGATGAAACAATACATTTGGAGATCATGTATTACATTATATGATAGAACTGCACAAGTTGCCTGTGAGCTTTCCCACCTTACACTCCAGTTCTCCCCAGGAATGCACCGTAGTGATAGCACTGCAGTATTTTCACAAGAACACAATTCCATCTGGAATTATTACACATCCATTAAAAATATTTGAGCCTATATTTAGTAGGGTCATGGAGTGAGCTTCCCACTGCATGGGAGGCTTTGCATACAGCTGCTATACAGGAACTCTCAGAATATTAATATGAAGCAGAAATATCTCCTTGGAAATGCAGGCATACATATGAACATGATATTGAGCAAAATAAATTATCTGATACTAAGGATATGAACAACTGGGAAAGGCCATGGAGTTTTTCTGGGGGAAAAGATAGCTGGTTAAATGGTAGCCTAGTTTGATAGCTCTTCTGAAGTAGTCTACAATTTCTCCAGTTGTATCCATGTGCCTCACAAAGCTGTTTGAAGAGCATTTAACTGGACTCCTGCTGAGTTGTGGCTTTGAAATGCCCTAAATGTGAAAGCTCTGTATGAGTCACAAAAAACACCTTCATGAGAAAGGAGGTCAGGCTGAGGCAACCTAGCAATAGGTTTCGTCAGACTTAGCTGAAATACGTTATTGCACATTTAACAGGCTGTGTTTTATTTCTGCCCTTCTGGTTTAGGTTAAGCGTAAATGCTTCTCTAATAAAGTCAGCAAAGGTCATCTTGAAGCTATTATCGTCACAGGAAAAGTATAGGAAGCAACAATGTGCCTGAGCTTGCTAAAGCTAAAGTCTGCTTTTGGTGAATCTTGGTATTTGGGCCTATCCAGTATTTCCAAGTACTAATCCATGGGTGTTTTAGACTACTGAGAGTTGTTTTTTTCTTACTGTTATTGTGGTACTTGTCAGAGTTAAACTAATTTATAATATATTATTCTATGTAGGTGGCTGAGTTGCAAGCTGTACCATAAATAAAGCTCTTTGACAATTACCTCTTAAAGATAACATTGGGAAAGACTGGCTGTTGTAAGGAACAAATATTTTCTTTTGTAAACTACTCATATTGCACTGATTGCACTGATCATGTGGGATCTACGCATAAGAAGGTAAATTCTAGGCAATAATATTAATTTTGAGGGGTTCATAGAATCATAGAATACGAGGGTGGAAGGGATCTCAAGGATTATTTGGTCCAACTTGTCTTGGTAAAAGCACAGTCTAGAAAAGAGGGTCCATTATCTTGCATTAAGATACACATTTAAAATTTTTTTAGCAAGTTTGTACATATTATCCATTTGTAGTAGTCAGTAGTCTGGCATTCATTAGGATAGCATTGTATTTTTCAGTGCTATAAGAAAACAACATGGAGAAGGATGTAAAAATGATCAAAAGTTTAAAAAACCTGATATACTGAGAAATACTGAAATATCTAGTGTCTAGAGAAGACAAAAAGAAAAGGACATTAAAACTTCCAAATATTAAAAAATAAAGTGATCAATTGTTATTTAAGTCTGGATAGAACATAAAAACAAGCAATCATTTTAATGAACATAAAGACATTCTTGCATTACATTTTTAGGTTTGTTTTTTGTTAAATGCATTTCCCGGGAAGATTAAGGAATTCCCTTTTTTGGAAGTTTGATACCTGAGCCAGACATCTGCCAAGAATGAGCCAAAAGTATTGAACCAGACTCAGAGTAGGGAAATCAACCTTCTGAGAATCTTTCCAGGGCTGAATTAATGAACAGAATGGTTAGGGGAATGCATTTAAACTGGAACACTTCTCCTCCTTTTCCTATGGTCTAGAATTCCCTCTGGGACCTACCCATCTGTAACACATTACTGTTGTGGTCTGCTTCTGCCATTTTCTTGGGAAAGGGACTATATACTTCAGCAATTAATAGAAAAATTAAGGGTGCATAGCCTTCCTCCAACCCAGAAATCTCTCACCTGCTAAAAACTGGACAGGCGGAATGAGACTGCACAGTGATTTTTGTAAAGCAAGGCACCAAATAAGAATATGTGATATTGCTGTAATCAGGCAGTGTATCACTTAGCCAAGTTGCTTATAAAACACTTCACCCTGCCTGTCTTTGAGCCCTGTTTCACATTTAATGAATATACCAAATCAGATAATCTTTGAACTTAAAGTGATGTGATGTGCTTTATAGAGAAGCACTGTTAACCAAAGAGGTAATCTTGAAAGGCTCCTCTTTTTGGGGACAAGGAGAGTCATTCTCACATTCATACTGTGTAGCTTGAAACTGGAGCAGCTGAAAGATTGTCTATAACACCGGCATAGGGACTTGGAGTTTTAGACCAATTTTCAGTTTTGGATACTGAAGCTCTTTATTATAAATGGAAGACTGATTTGTGTAAAAGACAGTTTTCTCCTTCTCCACAGAAAATATCCATAAGGACTCAGGATAATCAGAAATTTCAAGCATTTCTATTCCAAGTACAAAACCATTTTATTTTCAGTAATAGCAAAATATGGCAGTATGTTTATAAAGAAACTACCAGCTCTCAAAGCATGGCACCATGCTCACACATTCAGTTTTCCTTTAAGACAAGATTGGAAAAAGGGGACCACAAGGAACACAAGTTAGCCAAAGTACTTTCTGCTGTACTGGAAGGTGCTTTAACAGTACATTGATGCACTCTTAAGCCTAAGTACTAACATTTAATTAATTTCAATAAGCCCAAACTTTGAAGTGACAGGAACTGACAGCTGTTACATATTTCATCTGGAATTATTGGACTAACTGCTTACTAGAAAAGGTTGACTTTCGTGAAACAGGAAAGTATAGATTAAAATAAAATACTCATTTTACAATAAATTACCTTTTCTACTAAGAACTACAACCTCGTAGCCAAATCAGTGAGGAAATAATGGCATCCTTGGTACACTGAAATGTACAAGAGCTTCAGAATACAATAATGAAAGGTCATGAGGGTTCTTTCACATAGTCTCATCATCAGGATGCTATTGCCTTGAGCACACAAGAACTGAATTTGCCTGGTTTTGACCCTACAAGTAAATGCAATGGTTTTGTTATTACAGTATCCTTCAACTCATTGTGGAATTCTAAGTGAACATTATTCTTGTTCTTCACAAACAGGCTTTTTTTTTTTCTCTGAAATAATTCAGATTGCTTTCAAACACAGGGAGACTGATAAAATTTTCACTGTCTCTCTCTTACTGCAATGAATGTTAACATAGAGGAACCAGATATATAACAATTACTGCTTACTATTTCAGCTGTGTCATCCACTTATAAACATTCAGGTTAATAAAAACACCTGCATGTAATGTCATGTTCCAAACAAAGACACTTAATCCTATTTGGAAAGCTAGTTTTAATGATTTACTTCTGTGTGAATGAAATATATTGGATAGAGTCTGTAGTTTTGGATTTGGAGTCAAATAGACTGGAGACTTACATAAAAAGGGTTGTAGGAGTAACTAAAAGACAAAAGCCTTAATTCTGCAGTGTTACCTGCAGTGAAGACCTATCAGTGTCACATTGTCTTGATTAAATTGGTATCTGTGACAGGCCTGGAGATGTGTGGTTTTGGTCACAGTAATTTTATTGTCTTCACTGTCAAATTCTGTTCCATTTTGCCAATTGATTTCTGCAGCTAATGTACATTGCCATGCAACAAACAGGCACAAAAAATATATCTTGAAGGCACTAAGTAATTCAATATTAAATAAAAATTAGTTCTCTGAAAAGCCAAGGTTTCATATACAGATTAATTTTAACGCAAACCTTCAGCAATTTGGTTATGGTATGGCTACAATATCTATCAATCTGTTGACTGCATTCAAATACATATGCACATTATGCAAGACTGTATTTATGAAGTATATAATAAAGTATTATACAATGCATTTCTTTTGGTTAACCTTGGATAGATGTATACTGAAGGTAATACAATTTCAGATTTGAAGATTGCTTCAGAGAAATAAATGTCAGTTAATGTTGCACATTTCTTCTTAATGACAATGCAAACAGGTTTAAGTATTCATTGCATTGTAATAGTACATTGGTATAGCTGACCTCTTTGTTACTCTTTCAAAGGAAAAAGAGTTTCCTATTTTATAACCAACAATTGTTAGTCAGCCATGGTCAAACTGCTGAAATGAAATTGTTTCTTGTCTTTTTTTATTCTTCTTTTTTCCTTTTGAACAAAACATCTTTTTGAGATGTACTGAATAATTCAGCAGAGATCACTACAGGCTTAAATAACATGCACATTTTGTGCAAGCTGTATTAGAAAGCCACAACTTAACTGAAAAGGTTTCAGATCTTATTCTCCATTCCCAGTTGTTGTTTACATTGAAACTCTTCTAATGCTCCAGATTTGGTGCATTAACAGATTTGTATTTCATACCTAGGAACACTTCTGTATGCACTTGGAGAGACCTGTCCCATGAAAAGGTCCGTTGCTAAAATGTGTGGTGGCATCACCTAAGCCCTTTTGTAAACTAATCCCAGTACTGAAGATCAGTGTAAGTGATCAGAGGTCATAAAACACGGGATAAGTCCCAGATAAAGAAACCTCAGGACTGAAGCTTCTGCTTGAGTTGAGAGTAACAGATTTACAGAATGTCATTCTTTGGCAATTTTTGTTGTTTAGTTTTTTTAAATTTCAGTTAAAATTTTGTACTCTTCCCAGGAGAAGCCACAGAGGAAATCCTACGCAGATCTTCTGCAAACAAAAAAGTATTTTAAGGCCAGGGAAAATTTATTTTATTTTCTTTTTGCAGACAGGATTTATTATACATGCATCATTGTCTTCCTGGCCTCCTCACGAGTTTCAAGTTAACCAAAAAAGTGCTCTGCTTTGGAATACAAAGAGTAGTAGTACAAATTTGCTTTTTAACAATAGGAAGCTATGACACTTTTTTTTTAATGATCTTCTGTTTAACTAGGAAGATTTATTATAAATGCAGATTTTTTTCTCTAATGAAAAAGCAAATGAGTGCATATTTTATGGGATGGAAGCTCTTCTCTCTTAGTTCATCCTTGCACAAACTTCCATATCAGAAAATGCATACTGTTTTTAAATAAACTCTATGGTATAGGCATTCACTGATTATAATCTTCTATATGTCTTTATTTACAAGTGTCATGTAACACTTGAAAAATATCCACATGCTTTAATAAAGACTCTGAGCCACATAAACTTTTAAAGTGTGTCAGGTAAAACTGTATTTGGGACAACAAAAACCAGAAGTGAGTGTTTTTGTAAAAACTCTGAACTGAATATTGCTGAGCTTTGCAGTTGAAAGTGAAATACTGTAGATAGAATGCAACATCTTATATTTTGACTGTAACACATCAGCATCAGTATACTAATGAGGGTTTCACAGCTGCAGTATTATAACTGAAGAGGCAAGAAATACATTAGAAAGACACAGGGCTGAATAAGGATATCTTCTGTAAGGAGATATTTAGTCATGTGAGGATGCAGTTCTCCTATACCTAATATATACAGTTTTTGAGGAAGTTGTGACAGAAATTAGGGGATATTAAAATTCTGTTTATTATTTATAATCTAAATATATTTTGAAACATGTATGCATGGAAAAAATACCTAAAAAATATTTCCCTCAAATTTAAAGGCAAATCTGTATTAGTGGTCAAATAACATCTGCTTATTTGACATATCTTTTAATTTCCTCTCTCCTGAAAGTTATTTCTTTTTTTTGCAGGTCAGGATCTAAGACATCAGACGACTTCACCCGTATTGAATGACAGCTGTTTATTTTTTTAAATTTGAAATTTAGTACAGCATTAAATACATTGAGGAACAATGTAAAGTCATTTTTAGAAAACTAATTCTGAAAGTTAGATATAGAAATAAAAATATTTTGCTAAATACTCTTTTGGGTTTTTTCTTGCTTGCTCACTAGTGCAGCTGTTCAGTGTACAACCGTCTCTGTCACTCCGCCTTCTTCCTCTCCATTCCCACACAAGTGTCTCTGCCCATTGCATCCCATTAGAAAATTGTTCCTTTTCTTTTTCCTCTTGTACTGTGTGATCTTACCTGCCTCCAACTGGGCCATAAGAGTTAGAATTCTAAACATAATAATCGACATTACTTTTAATGGCTATAGTTATAGAGTTATAACTACTGCTATATGAAAGAATTTATAATTTGTAACATTTTTAGAAGTACCTCACTTTCTCATCTAGCAGGCCAGCAATATAGTACATAGTCATTTGCTATAGAGCTGTGATAGTTTACAAAAATACCTAGGTAGGAGGCTTCTACTTTCCTTATCTTAACCTTTGTCTCCTTTTCTGCTGCCACATTATCAGGGATGGAAAATAAATGGTCTGTCCTAGGTAATTCAGAGAAATTCACATAAGCTGATTCCAAGTTGCTTAATATTTTCAACCTTTTTCTGCTTTTTCATTGTCATTTTATTATGAATAAAAAAAAAATTATCTGACCTTCTCTCAAAATCATGACGGTAGAAAGGCATGTGTACAAACGAAGTGAAGAAGTTTCCAAATCAGAGACAAATGTATGATATTAATAATAATCTATAGCTTTTGGATCCAAAGGTTTTATGCTTCATACCCTCTTCATTTCTCCATGTGATTAGATTCTCTCATTAGAATGAAAGCCATTTATCATCCTCAATGTACAGATAATACGATGATTGATGGCTTTGTAAGCAGCTGTATAATATGCAAATATGTGACTTTTTAATATTTTACAAAACACAGTGTGCATGCACTGTTGTTTTAATCTCTTTAACACATTATAAGCATGTCGTGTAACATTATCACAGTAGGGCCACTGGACCCTCTCTTATCAAAACAGACATGATTCCAATAACAATCCTGCGTAAAGCTTTTTGGTTTTTTTTCTGTTGGAATTTTTGTAGTACACTTCAGTAGATGCTCTATAAATCGAATGTGTCTCCAGCACAGATGCAAAAACATCATCATTACCACGAGTAGGTTCATTAAAATGCTCCGTGCTATTAAGATCCTACATACTCACATTTACTAAAGGCTTGAAAAATCCTGCCACCAGATAGGGGAGATGTTATCTTTCCTTCTCACCTTACTTTTGCTGCTGATTTTTATCTCCTATAGCAATGTGAGGAACAGATGCAAGGACTGTATAGAGCCAGTGAAGTGAAGTCTGTGGCTCGTGGGAGACAGCCACTGCCCCCAGCACAGGGAAGAACTATAGATAAAGCTTCATTCTGAATAAGGGAAGGAGGAGGAAGATGACTTCATGGACCCCAGCCCTTACGAATCTTGCGATTTTCATTTGGATTGGGAACTGGCAAGAAAACAAGAAAATAGCAAAGCTGGAGAGTTCTCTTTCACATTTGTCACATCTCTGAGGCCCAGGAGAGGAGCCACAGAGACAAACTATCTAGTCATGAGTAAATATCTCTTATGACAGACAAAAACATGTGCCATAGCCCAGCAGTCCTTCAGCTTTGTAAAAATAATTCTGGAAATTCATCCTAGTTTCCTCCCATTTTACCTTGCACGGTTCATTCAAGTAACTTCAAGACAAAATTAAGAAACCAATTAGCACTATAGACTAAATGTAATCATGGCTACTGATGAATTATTCCCTTTCCCTCGCTCATTTTTAATTTTTTTTATTTTTTATTCAAACTCAGCAGCCCTCGACACACATATGTGGTTTTCTTTTATGGAAATAACAAGAGTTTTATAAATTGATTTTACTGAGATTTACTACAGAACTCCCTCTGAGATGTCAAGATTCTCTATGTATTTTTAAGTATTTTAGACTCCCCTTTTCTCCAAGGAATTCTGCATGATTTCTAGCTTTCTGTTGAAGAGGGAAAGATAGTCTCTCTTACTAGAGGATGAAACCTGCTTTTTATAGACAAGGACATTTTGCCTTGGACTGATACTGCAAACTTCTCTGTGACATTATTTGAACATCCATTTCATGTGATGGGTACAGACTTTCAGTTACAAGAGAACGGGGGACCGGTGGGGCTCCCGTGTGACAGAGCACTCTCAAAGGCCTGTTCCTTCACTGTAGTGAGATATACTTGGAATGATATTTTGACACAAACATATCCCCAAATGTATATGTTGTACAAGAACACCTTGAAAATCCTTCTACTCAGTATGAATATGACTTTCAAAGCTGTCAGTTATGTTCTCAAAGAAGAATCTGCCTCACATGCCCTGTTGTTCCTGTCAGAGCACACACAGGGTTGACAGGAAGATAGTGTGCTTAAGACCATTTCATCCCTCAAGGTGGTGACTCAGGCACCTTGTTTTCCTTTTCAGTGGCAATAGAGCTACGTTCAACCAAACTTTTGAAAAGTTTTTGCCCAGATTCCTTCAGATGATGTCTGGCTGGAGCCTTCTCTTAAGAGACAACTAAGCAGGGATCTGCCTGTCACCAGAGGTTGAGTGGAGATGGCCCTTGCAGCCTCTGTCCACCGAGAAATCCTTAGTCCTTGCATGCGTGCAATGAATACCTAGCTTTGATATTGAAGGATTATTCACTAGCATCAGATACCTTGTGAAGTTTATGGTGGATGGTTGTCACATCTGTAACTTTACCAGCTGCCCTGCATCTCGCAGCTTTGTGGAAGGTCTGCACACCTGAGCCTGTGACTTCCCACACTCACCCCAATGTCACATCATTTCTTACCTCTCACCAAAACCCTCATTCTTCTACACTGATTTTGTACTAGATATGTCATTCTAAAACCAAGAACAGCAATGTGACATCTTTATATATTCCTTGTTCCTCTCACTGACCTTGTGAGAGTGGTGGTAAATTTGTAGTGTTTTGCAATATTTTATGTTTTACTTAGCCCTACCTATAAGCGCACTTAGCACTACCTGTTTTACTTAGCACTACCTATGAGACCTATAGTCTCAGCAGGTCATCAGAATTTGGTTTTTTTATTCTCCTTTTTCATTACAAAACCAAATGGCATACGTGCTTATTAAAAAACACCCCCGAACAACAAGAAAACCAAAGCCATACCAGCTCACCAAGCAAGTAAATAATAAATGGGAAAATAATCTCCAAATGAAGCACAAACCAAGAAAACACCAACATGAGAGCATGGGGTTGTTTTTGTCTTAACTGGAACCTTTGTGAATAAGCATTATATAATTTAGAAGAAACAGCAGAACCCTTTCATCCCTTGATCAAGGCTTCAAGGTGAACCCCTTATTTATTTATTTATTTATTTAATTTTATAATTCAGTGCCTGTTGCCCAAGGGATGGCAAATTGAAATAATGCTGATCAGACTGTGACCTACTAAGCAGACTGACTAAGGGTAACAGGCAAATGACTGTGAGCTTTCTCTCTTTTTCAGTATAAAACAGAGATGTAGCTTTTATTTTTTTTTTTTGTAAAATACACTGCAAAGACAAAGCAGTATATAAAACAAATTTTCTTATAAAGGCATCACTACTGGTTAAACTGAATATTGTTTTCTTAGTTAAGTCTTCTCACTTTTATGATACAAAATCACAAACAGCATTTGCTCCCATTGCAACAGTTTTCTGCGCACTGAAATGACAGAATTTCCTCCCTTCTGCAAGAAATATGTTTATAACACATATATCTAAAATAGTGTTTTCCTAGAATAAAATTTTTAGAATACTGAGCATTAATTGGCATACTGTTTTTCAACTGACAGCTCTAAACTGATTAAAATAGTTATAATGAGGGTGGCAGCACAGTCCATTACTGAGGTATGAATTACTGAGATAAGATGAAACTACAGAAACTTCCATGAAGACAGAAGAGTACCAAAGATGGTGAGGAAAGGCTAGACTCCAAACTCGTAGACCTGAAGCTGCAGCACAGTTTTTTTCTTCGGTCTCTGAATACAAGAGAGGGAAGACAGAAGAAGCACCCAGGTACTGAGAACAAGGCTGGGAGTTGAAAGAGGGAAACAAAATTGATCAGAGGAAAGCACTATCTGAAGTCCTGTGAGTGCCATAACCTATCTGGAAGTCTTACAAACATCTGAGACTCTCATATGGAAGATATCTAAGAATTTTTACTACAAATACAAATTAAAAAAAAATTGAACTCAAACCATATAATGACTTAAAGTATTATCGATTGATAAAGAGAAATGCACAATTTATCTTCTTTATAGCCCAAATTAAATGTCATTAATTAATTACATACTAACGGATTATTTTTAATACCATAACCATTTAAAGCCTGCTAAGAGAAGGATGAATTTGCCTTTCTAAGCCATTAACGTTATAGAATCCTGTCACCCTCCTATATCTTTTCCACATACTCCATCTTCTTGATCATAAACTAAAAACAACTACTATGTTTGAACTAAAAAGAGAAGGTAAAACATTCAGAAATGTGTGTAAAATCAGGTTTTTGTTAAGATCACTTTATTCTGTCAACTTTAGGTCATGAAATTGAAAAATATTTAGATATTATGGCTCAAACCCCATTTTATTTACTAATACTATTGTGATAAATGTGCCTTTCTTACTTGTCCCAAGATTAGTGGGAATTATAATAAATGCATTTACTTTTGACCATGGTTTGAGATCATTCATTAACCCATATACATTTTCCACTTTCAGCTGAGATTCAGCTGGATTTTAAATTCAGCTATTGCTTTAGTATAGGTAACATTTAAATTTCCTTCAGAATTCTATTATTTAATAGCTACTAACACAAGATTTTACCTCTTGCTTGAGCTTCAGAATATCAAATTTCTTAATTCAGTATTATTTCTAATTGGAACTGTTTATAAAAGCTGAGTCTTTTTAAATTCTCCCAACATCTTCTGAACAATTTTTACATAGGTAGTCTAGAATGCTCTCACTTTCTTCATTTATCCATCAGTTTGGGGTGTAAAATACCAGATGCTAAAGAGAGCTTGAGCCAACTCAGAAATGTACGCAATTTTAGGTTAAAATAAAGTTCTGAACTAAGATATGTAATGCTTACTTTTTAAACAGCTCTCACTCTTCCTCTCCTTCCTGGAGTGGATAAATTCACTCTCAGCACCAACTGACCTGATGTGGTCTATTATTAGTCAAAATATCTATATGTATATAGGGAGAAATCTTCAGGAAGCACAGTCAGCATGGTGGTGGTTGGAGCTCATTGAACATATATTTAAAATTCTTAGCTGTGTTTTTAAACATTTATTATTCTATTAGATTTGACTCTATATTTCTATTAGTCGGTCACTCCACATTAATGATGAGAAACCAGTATAACAATAGGAAAACTGGCTTGAAAAGTACCTTGTTCAGATTGGATTAGGCTATCTGTAATCTAAAAATTAGGGACAAACCAGTAATTCAGTAATTCAGACCAATTCTATCTTTAGTTGGATGCAGCCATGATAGTATTTAGCCTTATAAAAAACTTTCATTATCCGTATATAGAATTTAAACTCTGTGAGAGTTTAAAGAGATTTAGTTAATCCATAATTAAATAATAAAAGAGATAAAAACATAGCTAATTAAAAAAAACCAAAAACCACATCTCAAAAAATCTAATTAATAGGTAAGGCTATGCCTTCTCAGAAATTTTAAATTCTGACTGCAAAGTTATCTGGGGAGGAATGATAACCAGTGGAATTCCTCACTCTTGTTTTAAAGTTCAAAAGTGAGGTATTAGGTATTCACACTGTGTTAGGTGAAGAATTTGTGTTCTGCATCCTAGAAACTGGACTACAAATTTGAAATTCTGCAAGCCGTGCCTTATTTCAAACTATAGGATTATACCATCTTTTCAAGGTTTAATACTACCATCTTCCATTCCTAGTGAAAGTCACTGAAGTTCATGAGATTACTATAATAAGTAAGGTTTCTTCTTTTAGGGAGCAAATCTCTAAATTATTAGTCCTACAAGTGTTAATTTCTTATTCTATTTTTTACTTCTTCTCTTTTTCTGATGCTTAATATGAACACTCCTTCAACTTAAAGAACAGGTCTATAAATTATACTAAAATGTTTGATGATAATACTGCAGCAAAAGCTGTAGGAGTGTAGATAAAAATTAAAACCTGATAACAAAATAAGAAAGAAAGGGTTCTTGTGTTCCTATCATTAGAATTGTTGGTATGGGCACTGACAAGTCTGCTTAAGGCTTCTGAAAACGAGCCCAACAATTTACATTGTAATGTAACATAAAAGCATTTAGGCTGCTTGGTGCCTTGTTCAGTCATGAGGCTTCTCCCTGGACATTGCTCTGTGATGTACAGCTCCATCAGAATATCAACCTTGGCCTCTAGTGAATCAACCACTACACATCAGCAGTTTCATGCCACCTGCAAGCTTGCTGAGAGGACACTCCACTCCATCTGGGTCAAAACTAAAAGAATGAACACTATGGATTCCTGAGATACATCAGTAGTAACCACGCACCAGTTGGACTTTGTACCACTGTTCACCATCTTTTGAGCCTGGCAGTTTAGGCAATTTTCCACCCACTTTATACTTCATTTATGCAGATGTCACCAATTTGGATATAAATAAGTATGCTGTGGCAGATCGTGCTTTAAGACTTGTGAATATATCACATCTCCTGTGCATTTTCCTGCATGTTACTATAAAATGTGGCCCACTCATGCACTCAGATTTCTCCTTACATTGAACTGCTGTTGAAATCACCTTTCCTCAGTTTAAAAAGGCTGAAAATCTTCAGTAAAAGGAACCAACTGTACAGGTCCTATTCTGTAAAAATTGCTAAAGTTCTTAATGCTTTTAATAAAATTCAACAATGTTAATATTAGCAATTAATTTAATGGCTGATTTTAAACACAGAACTGATTCAAACTAGTATAAAAGTTTTTAAAAATAACCCTTTTTGGTACTACCACCATCCTGCTTCCTGGCTTCCATCACTCTCTTGTCATTCTGCATTCCAGACTTCACTTCATCTGCCAGGATCTTACAGAACTGCCACAAAGAGCATGACATTTAGCCTTTTCTGCTTAGCTTTTGCCAGTCAACGCTATTCCTTGTCTGAACACTCTGAATGCACTTTGCAAATAGTTGGGTAGTGTCAGGCAGAGTGCAATCGTGAGATTGACTGTTTCTTCCCCTCCAGAAAAGCCTGCAATTGTGCCAAGTGTAACTGTTTGCCTGCTTGTCTTATAGCCCATCTATCACTTCCTTGGTGTGGGACAGCCTGAAAACTGTCAGATAATGATTGAGCCAGGGCATTTGTATCACCCCTGGGAAAACACCTGTCAGCTGTTATGTACAACCCAAAGTTCAGTAAGCAAGACGACAAGGAAGGCAAGAGAATCAAGAGAGGAAAGCTAGTTTGTGGCTGTCAGAAAGCAGGTTGGCCAGAAATCATTGCTAGCTGTGCCAACCAGTGTCTCAATTGGCAGTTGTTTAGTGTTTGGACTGTTCAGATGCATCTTGCTGGTAGACTCGGATATGTTCAGTGAATCGAGTGACTTCAATCATGTTTTTTCTGCTGTACTGTCATTTGGAGGAGCACCATTTCCAAGAACTGATGGGTGGGAAATGACAAAGCATTATCGGGCAGTTTGGAAATCCTAACAAGCAGGTGGGTATTTTGCTACCTGCATAACTGAGCACTCCATCTCCTTTATTAAAAAGAGCAGAAAACCTTTAAATGAAAACAAAACACAGGTTAAATTGTAGGAAATAGAAATAAGAAAGACTATCTATTCACAGAATTCAGAAAATTAAGATACTCCTTTCCTGGGAAGAAATTTTTTAAAATTTAAACAATTGTTTTTATCTCTTTTCAGTTAAAATATATACAAAAATCAATGATTTAGAATTGATATTCAGGTCTTCTGGTAAAGTTTTTATCTAGAATTAAACTTTGGACATAGTCCTAATTCTGCAGAATATTTTCTACATGGGAAAGTTGTTCGTTAGCCGTGGCATGCATGAAGAACACACATTGATGAATAAAACCTTTCCAGCTCATTACAAGATCATCTAGGGCACTACAAAACCACTTATGCAGAGACAATAGGACACCTATATTGCTAGGTAATTCTCAACAAAAAATAATTTTCATCTGAGATTGATCACTCACTTAGCTAGGCTATGGGAACAAATAAAATTATGGTCCTCACTCACGAGTAGTTCAGGGTCGATTAAGGGCATGCAAAAGGTGAGATAGCCTTTTCCCCAGAATCACCCCACAGATAAGAGACAGAGGGAGGATTATAAGCATGGCTTAAACAGCCTTTTAAGTCGCTAAAACTACTTCCCAGAACAGCCACAATCTGGAATACAACACTTAGCCAGATGTTGGGGAAGCATGGATAATGACCGTAAAAATGGGCTGCTAATAAGCTGAGCATGAGCTTTTCCTGACAAATGAGCTGTTAGGAAGCAGTAAGCTTGTAGCAGGTGAATTCTTCTTGAATTGAAAGTTGAGGCAGTCAAAGTGCTCTGTGTCAGTACAGGATGCTGCCTGGGGAGCTGCAGACAGCACAAATGTCTCTCCTCCTGACAGTCTCTTCAGAAAAAAAAAAAAAAAAAAAAAATCAGGTGACCAAACATTAGGATGGTGAAACAAACATTTGTTTCTGCTTTAAAGTTCAGACTTTCTTAACTTCTACAATGCAGAGGATTTCTGGCTGCAGCAATGTTTGGTACAGTGACATGTTTCAGAGTGATTGTCCCCACTTAGCATGTGGTGGCTCAGTCCACAGACTGTTTTTTGTGTTCAGGATGACCAGGCCTCTTTAGGAGAAAGCTGAAATGTGAGCTCTGCTCCAAGCATGCACCAAATGTTTTCCCATACCTAATGAGGACAGAGGCTGAACAAAAGAAGAGCGCTTTAGATGACTTCAATCATGTGTTGTCAATGGCAAACTAAATCTTGGCTGGAGTAAATCCCCAAATTTCATACATGGAAAATGCAAGATTTATAGTGCCAGCTGCTTTGATTAGTGGTCCATTTCTGTTTTGCCAAATGCTTCCTAATATAGATGAAACTTTAATATCAAAAAAAAAGAGATCCCTTTTCTAAAGTCTAAAGTCTGCTAAATTTTGAGCCAGGGATAAGAGAGAGTGGGATACAGAAGTATGCTATGGAGAAACTTTTTGAAATCTAGGAAATATTTTTCCTTCTGTCTACCAAAATAAGATCTTACAAATGCAGTTAGTAAAACTATAACAATTGGCATTTCCTTAAATATTACATTAAAGATTAAAAAAGAGTTTTATGTTGGGGACTTTACATGTATTAATATGTAATATTAATTACTCTTACTTGTTGTCTTACTTGTGCCTGCAAGAATCCTTCTGTACTTGGCTTAGATTCATTTTAACACTTGTCTAGCAGCAATATACAAACCCCACCTTGTTCACTGGGTAAAAAGAATGCAGCTTCCATGCCTAAGGTTATTTTGGGCAGAGTAACTTCCTGTGTCTGCCAACAGGGAGCTTATTACGATGAAAAGTGAGTACGTGATTAAATTCTTGGTAGACTCTTTAGAGCAATGGCATACAGAAAGGTTACTTGAGTAGCACTTCTTTGAGATTTGTTTCCCATGCACATATTTATGTTGTGGTTTGTGCAGAGCCAGGCTATGAAAGAGTTTTGGTTTAGCATGGATATATCCCTCCTTCCATTCCAAATACAGATTTTGTAAAGGGGTGAATAAACGTCATCCCTGGAACCTTCTGGTGTTTATCTAGTAACATTTAACTCCAGACAGGAACACAGGACAGTGTAAATTACAATGCCCTCAACAGAGAAAGAGAAGCACAGAAAGGTAACATGTCTGTATATCCCCAAATTCTGTGTGTAATAAAAACTTAAAGCTGAAGGTACTGAGTTTAAAGGGCCTCAGAACTGAGGCTGTCAAGCTAACTCCCTGCAGTTGTCTCAACCTGCCTGCACTTTTTTCCCATCTGCCTGAGCTCTAACATTAGTATTTTAACTTTTTACTTTTTTTTACCTTTTTTTAAAAAACTTTTTTTGTTTTGCTTCTGTTTATTTTTGTATGGCCCAACTACTGTTTTATGCAGCTATAAGAATGAAACAGTCACTGTATGCAGAACAGGATACCTAGGACTAATGAAATGAAGCAGTATTGGTTAATGTAAGCTGCATAAGATAGGAGAGGCTTTGAGAAGTGGTGGCTTAGGAAGCTATGCAGAAAATGCAGAAGACTGTAGGCATAGGATTATAAGAGATGGGGCATAGGCTCACCAATGACCAGACAAAGAAATGTACACCTGGAGCTGCACAAGTCTGATTTTAGGGGGGAAAAGAGAACAAAGAAATAGTGTTTAACATGTTTGAAAGGCAGCCTATGTGGTACATTTGCACATTACACGGAGTTGCAACCCAATGAAGAAACACAAAAGGTGAGGAAATGTTTTATCAAACATAAAAATGGTTCATGGTGAGAACAAACAAACAGTCTTTGATTAGACTGCTGAGATTTCTGTTCAGTTATACTAACAATAAGTTCTTGGCTTCATAAAAAAGATGCATAAAGACTTTTGCCCATAAACAAGGTTGAGCAAACAGTTGCACAATGGGAACCCTAAGTATCTGTAGGTCTCAGGTTTTTCAGTCAAATACCATTTCCCTTTATGTGCTTCCTGAAAAAAAACCAGCATTAGTACTACAGAAGTAGCACTTCAGACTGTGTCCTGATATCAGCCAAATTAAGAAACAATGTTCCACCACTAGTCCTGGTGGGAAGGTGGCCGTAAATAGGAGAACCCTCACGAGATACTCAGGACATTAAATTTAGTAGGCTTCACTGGAATGCCATTAGTCTATCACAAAACCCCAATGTGTGCTATGATGAAGACAAACTAGAAAACTTCAAATCAAATACCACCACTCCTACATCTAACAGTTAATAAAGAGCAGTACATTACTCAACACTTCTCATGGAGTCATCCTTTTATTATACTTTTTGCATCACTGGAGAAAAAAAAAAGTGTCCTTTCTGCAGAAACCACTTCAGGGGAGCAGATTCCACCTGAAGATGATGTAAATGTGTACAACCCTTTGTGTACTCAAATAAGCAGATGGACAATCCCAGAAAGGAGAGAACCTCATAGCCATCATAGCTTTGCTATCTGAGGGCTCCTAGGAGCTGATACTTTACCATACTCCCCTTCCAATTATGCCAAATTCACATACCTCAATGCATTATAACAGAATAACTGTGAGAAACTTCAGCAAGTAAGGGAAGTGAGCTGGATATGAGTGAGGAACTACACATTACAAACTGGTGGGAAGAGTTTCAAAACTCTGCACCATAGATAACACTGGTGTTTGCCTTCAGACTTTCATCCAAACAGAGCTATTAGAAGTTGCTGAATAACCTTGAAACTGTTAATATTTGAACATATTCCTGTATTTTATTTTCCTGCATCTATCAAATATTTTTGGTATATTTCTCTCTCTCTCTCTGAAACAGTCAGCATATTTCAGACTGTAGAACTCACTTTCACATCCCTCAATCATCAACTTGCACTGGCCTGTCACAAACTTCCCTATCAGCCCCCATGACTGATTAATGGGAAGGAGCAGATGTCCAAATCTGTATCTATCATGGAAGACAGCTCTCTCTGTTATTTACCTACATGATAAGCATGACCCTTCCTCCTGCTGGAGAATGCAGTGCTGGAAGGGAAAGCCTGGTTCTGACCGAGCCATCTCCTTACATCTGTGTGCAAAAAGTGCACATACATCCATTGCTGCAGCTGCAAGGAAGTAACTAATTATAGACTGGTGCTACTGCCTGGAACAGCACAGAAAATCTGCCACTGTGATAAAGGATGATGGGTTCTTGTGGAAGGAAATTCAAGTTTCCCTTTCTTTTCAGAAATATTCTGCATCTTGTACAGATATTTACATGTATTTCAATCTAAATTGAGCAGGAAGTCCCTTGTACATAATTTCCACAGAACTTTAAACATTCCAAGCCTGAAAATGTACTGTAAATTGGTGAAAGATGATAATCAGAAAAAGGGGCAGTAGGAATCATTTACAGGTTGGGGAGAGGAAAGAAAAAACAAAAAAAATGATATATTGGAAACAAATATGTTGGATTACCCCTCTATAAGCTCTAATGGCTAACTTGCCATGACAATTAACTTGGCAGAAACCAGTTTTTCTCCTTCGCTTTTCTGGCTATTCAGGCAGACCTCAGAAACTTCACCATTGAAGACAAGATATTAATCTAGTTCTCACTGGCATGGCATTAATCTAGTTCTAATAGGGATAAGTCATCTTGTTCAACAGTGTCTGGAACACATTTTTACTTAACAACAAAAATATCTGCAGGGCTTGTTTTAAGATTTATTAAGCGAGTGAAGGCAACTCCTGCTAATATAAAAACAAGTGACCCAAGTAACTGCTGCACCCCAATAAGATAAATACTCCTGTATAAATTTTCCTTCAATCCAAATGCATTTAGGATTGCAATTTTTTAAATTTATTTTAATGGAGATTTTTTTCACCTGCTCACAGAAAAAGTGCACATGTAGAGCTGAAAGGTTCAAGGACTAGTCTACAGCTTTCTCTGAGATTCATTTAAACTTGATTTGCAGGTTATAATAACTTTTGATTAAAGATCAAAATTTAAGGGCCTCTTCTTTGACCTAGTAGATGCAGAGATTTGAAATAGGATGTGCTGGTATCTTTTATAAACCTTTTTGTACTGAGCTAGACATTCTCTTATGATACTTTCCCACCTTATGATATCTTTAAGCTAGTTAACACTATCTCTTCAGATTCTCTGTTTTGCTAATAATTATTGGCAAATAGCTGTTAATATAATCGAGTGGTGAAGATGGGGCCTGCTATGTGACTTAAGAAGAAACAGTTTGGCATTTGGAAATAAACCTGAAAGTTCACTAATGAAATACTTTCTCAATTCTGACCCAGTATAGGTTAAGATATTGTGTTACAGAAAACATACTTCTAAGCTCATGAATCCTTCTAAAAGTTTAAAGGATGCTGATATGTTTATTTGGGGTTTTTTTGAAGTCAAGAAATGCAGACTATTTTACCCTAATCAGTGTTTAGTGCATTTAGGGAAGAATTTCAGTTAACTAGAGGAGTTGGAGAAGGCAAAGACTTAGCTTTGCTTGCTGTGAAACACTTGACCCAAAAAACAGGACAAATCAACTTGTGTAGAAGCCCCTTCCATCAGTACTTTAAGTTTCACCCAGACAGTGTCTTTTTCTCTGCTATACTTTCCCTGTTACTTCTCAGTGGTAAGTCACACTGTTCTGTAGTACCTCTGTGCAGACAGCTCAGCTGTTGCAAGATCTTCAAGCAGACTCAGTGATGGTAGAATTGAGAAGTTTCCTGGCCACATCAGGAGCAGTGAAATGAGCTGAGCAGCAGATCTTCTCATCAGGGAAGCATTCATCCAACTCTAATAAAGGAATATCCTGCATATAAACTATTTAATACAACAGCTTAGCAGGACACCTATGATGTATAAGCTGTTGATGAGGTCTGAAAGCAGTAACTGACTTTTTAAAGTGACCTTTCTCAATAAATTGACTTGCTGCTCATTTGGCCAGACACTTAATATCTAATTCATTTGGCCTTCAGTCATTTGTTAATGAGCCTACTCTTCTTTAGAAGTTAAAGTGTAATTCAGAATTAGTCAATAAGCACAATGATATTGCCTTAGTTTGGAAACATTCTAAAGTAGGTGGTCAGTCATTAATTCATGTGGTTTTCACTGTCATTAATCATGATAAATTAATTCACTTTACAGCTATATGTGATATGTGCCTTAATTTGCAAGAGTTGGTGGGTAATTTTGCAATTAAAATCCAATTATCATAAAATGTTACCTAGTTTCTACTCACTATTATTTTTCAGACTTTGTTGCAATATTTTTTTGCATAAATAAAAAGAGATCAGCAAAATTCTTAGTTAAAAATGCCTTGTAAGCACAAGCACTTGTTCTGGGGAATGCTAATCAAATTCTAAGAGCAGCAGCCAGGGAAACACCTTTGCAAAGGCAAGTCAATATTCAAGCAAATATAAGAACATTTAAGGAAACTATTCCATCGATAATGCTGACCCAATGCACCATGAGCATATATTTTCCACCACACAGTTCTCCTGTTCTGGGGTGCAAGAGGATGGTGGGAAAAACATGCAATTGAAGATGTAGCAAAACATTAATTTCAAAATATTTCAGTTAAGATGAAGGTAGATGTGAAGCTTGAAATTAGCCTCCATGACTGTTGAAGTCCTATCTGTATTCATTTTTTACCAACCTAACATTTAATACTTAATAAAAATAAATTATGAACACCACTTAAAACATTCTCTAAATTAATATCCTATATACTGCTAGGGTCTGGCTGAGTGATTTTTCTTATTTCCTGACATAAATTTATATTTCTTGAGTCTTACCTCTAGTCACTCAGTTTTACAACCTAAGTAATGGAATTTCAAGTAATAGAATTGTAGAAGTAGTAGATAAACATACAGAAAATGCATATACTAATTATTCTGCAGTGTCTCTCTGTGTAAATTGGTTATCTTCATATCTAAACATAAGAAATTTTAAGAAACACAGAACAGAAACTTGACAAGGAAGAGTTTAAGCATGACTAATTTCATGTCAAGGAAAAAGAGTGGTTTTCTGTTTGGTTTGGTTTTTGTTTTGTTTTGCCTTTTTTTTAAGCGTTGTCAGACTCTGCATCTGGCAACAGAGAAAACATGGAAAGTAATTTGTTCACTGGTGAAATGAGCAAGAGGCTAGGATGAGACATAAGAATAAGACCTGTATTGCTTAATTTCCTGGTTAAAGCTATTGCTATCAGTGCCACAAGACACCTTTTATTTCTCTTAAGGGTGCAGTTATTCTTTTAAAAAAATATAAAATGGTTGACTCATACATGCCTATGCATGAATGACAGAAAGAAATGCTGCCTATCCTCACCTGTCCAAGGAATACTAACAAGCCTTGAGCTGATACTACCCCGAGTAGTAAACTTAGTTCAGATCCTCAGAAAAACAAATTCCACCTTGTTCTAAAGAACTCTTGAACAAAAGACTAAGCAAACCTCACTTAAAATTAGTAATTCACTTTGGGCTGCAATTTTGTATAGTTCTACACCAATAGTACAGACTATGTGCTAATGAAATTTTAGACAGTTAATCTCAAAGAGCATGTGCTGGATTAAAAAACTGGGGTGGGGAAAGACAGAGAGCAATCCCCCTCTCAAACCCTAAACATCAGACTCAATTTCTGATAGATTCTTTTTGCTCATTAAAACACCCCAAACAAAACTAAAACCAAACCAACCAACCAACCAAACCCTGCCCAACCACCCACCCCTCCTGAGTCTCTAAAGCTAGAAATCAGGGTAAAAACATTCATAAGATGAACCAGGTATAAAGATTTTTCACATAGAAAGAGATAAATGCAGTTCCTGACTAGAAAAGCAGGTAAGAAAATGGACTCACCAAAGTCAAATACACAGCTAAGTTCTAAGTAGTAAAATATTTCTGCCCCAAGCCTTTACAATCACATTTTTAGAAAGTTAATTGAACATGGTATCCTGCAAAGAAAAGGCACAAGTGTTTAAAATCTGTTCAAACTCTATTTTTCTGTCTTTGCCCAGAATGTGTGACTTTTTTTTGCATTCTTTTCCTCCTTTCCAGTTTAATAGCTGAATATTTCTATTTCTGATACCCTACACCTTCAAGATGCTGGCAATCTATTGTAAGAAATGGGAGTTCAATATGGGATAATATTTTAACGTTGAATGCTGAACTGTAATACCAAACCAACACACACATACACACAATCAAAGCAAACCAAAAAGAACTTAAAACCTTCCAATAAATTATATCAAAATTTTATGGAGAAAAGAAAAGAAAGTAATTTTTTTCACTAGCTTTCTGTCATACTGGAAGTTGGAGTATTTTTCTATTGTCATTTTGTTTCCTTTTGTTTTTTTTCTATTGATTGAAAAATGTAATTCCTTTTCAATATTGGAAAAAAAAAGGTTTGCATTTCAAAATCCTTAATGGGGATCCATCACTCCTATTCACTGCAAAAAGATGAGCAATTCTGACTGCAAAAAAGCTTAAAGCCTTGTAATTAGGGCATTCACTTAAAAACTGAGAAAGCCAGATTCAGGTCTCTCTTGTATCAGCCTGATCCAGGACTTAATCCAGGTCAGTGCCATAAACAGTAGACTCCGGTGCTTTGTAGTGCGAATATATCTTCCCAAAAATATGTCTCTCTTGTTTTAGGGAAAATGGGGAAAGTGGGGTGGTTGTAGAAGATCGTCTAGATCCAGGATGACCTTTATGGGGAAGGTTTCATTGCAGTTCTTACAATTCTGTTGAAGAGCCTCAGCTTAAGTGAGTAGTTTACAATTAAAAAACAAACAGACAAACAAAAAAACCCCCCAAACTCAAAAACCCAAACAATCCCCCCCAAATATTTCTCATAGTAACTTGTCAGAGGAAACTTCCTGCAGTGTCTTCTGCGTTAATTACTGGGAGCATGTATAACCTAAAAACAGTATGATATTAGAACTACAGATTTTGATATAAAGCAAACTGGGTCCATACATGCTATCATTTTTTTCAAGTACGTTTCTTGCCGCGCTGACTGCTAGCCGCCCGGTGGCGTGGCAGGCGACAACTGCTGTCCTTCTGTGTTGGACACTCCAAGAGTTCCAGGTGCGACAGCACACAGCAGAGATCTTTGCAGCCTAGGGCGCAGACGGTTGCCTCGGGAGCCACAGCTCGCCCAGAGGCTATTTGTCAGAGGCCGAATAGGCTGGCGAACTCAAGGTGGAAGGTCGCAGCAGGCGAAGGCGAAGAATGAAAAAGGAGGGCTCAAGGTACCAGTATAATCTAAGCCTTTTATTGAAGAGAGGTCTTGGAGGTGCCTAACCACCACAGCCTAGCCATTGGACTGCCTTGCTCAGAGACAGTTACATGGGGTTAAGTAAGGAGGAGGGGAAAGGGGAGGAACAAGGACATAACCAATAGGGAAATGACAAGGGGATGACAACTAACCAATCAGGAAACAGAGGGGGAGGAACTTATTCGAACTAACCAACCATAACCGGGACTGAACAGAACTTTCCAGAACTTAATAGAATAGGCAATGAGCTACTTATTAAACATAACTCAAACTAACCAATAAGGAACTGGGGGAGAGAGAGTGTTCTGGAAACTGGGGAGGAGACATGTTCAGGGGAACGCCTAGTAGGCAGTGATGTTAAATCCCTGTCTCCTCCTCAGATCCGCCCTCAGAGGTGGAGTCTCGGGTGGGGAAATCAAACCACTGAATGTCCGTTACTCTGAAAGTGGGTTGAGCTACTGCCACAGTTTCTTGTACAGGTAAGAAGCACTTCTCTGTAAACACGTAATAATATTTTAAAAATCCTTACTTTCTTATGCTGTAAATCCATGCTTAAATATCTAGAGACAAAAAGTTTTATTTGTAAAACTGTTCTACTCCACAAACATGCAAGAAAGCTGTCTACCAATATATTTGGCAATTTCCAAATCAACTGCTATACTGAAAACATTCAGTATGTAGCTTGATTGGCAACCCTTCTTCCTGCTTCCCAGGATACAGGTCTTTAGCATTTTTAAATATGAGCCCTGCAGAGTTATAGCTCTCAGTACAGAAAAAAATATGTTGATCAGTAGTCAATTTTCACAATGAATAAAGGTCATAAAAAATGAAAAAAGTCTAAAGAGGCTTCTATCTAAATAAATATCTGAATCAAATGCAATCAAATGAAACAGTTGGCAGTACAGGTGCATTAAGATTTCACCGAGAATTACTTTGGCAAATATTCATTTTAACTCTTATGGATGATCTAATTACATTTATTTTTGTCTAATCACATCAAAATATCTCTCAAAAGTTAAATTTCTCTATTTAACAGCAAAAGCACCCTGCAACATCAACCTAATGGTGGTGTCATTTGGTTTATGAGCAGGGACAAAGCTGTGTGCAGAGGCTGAGCTCCGGGCTCCTAACGTGGCTCAGGGAAGTTTCAAGGAGTACAGGGGTCTGTGTGTGGCTGTCCTTACTGCTGGCATAAAGAGATAGGTCGGATAACTATTCCAAAGAATAAAAGCCACGAAGGTGTGCAAAAGGGATTATAGCTCCTATGTGATTTCAAACACTTCTCATTTTTCCGTTTGTATGGTAAAGTGATGCAATACCTGAGTGAGTTTGGTGTAATCAGGTTTATTCTTGAACTCTCTGAAATCAAATGTGATTTTGCTGACGAGAATGACTTCTTAAGGCTAAAACACATTCTGTGGGCATAAAAGGAATATTGATCTTCATGTGAATGAGTTCTGTAACCCAGAGATGCCTTCTATTAAAAACAACCCACCAAAACTTATTTAAAAACACACATATAGATGTGATTTCTACCAAGATGTAGAAAATAAACGTTAGCAAGCATCAGCTCTAGATGTACTTTGAAAGAGAAAATTAATTTGCTAGAACAAGTAGCAGATTTTGTGGTTTTTTTTTTTAGTTGAAATGATTTACCAATCGAATAATGTTATAGACTTTTGCTTTGATTCCTAGGGTTGGTATTTCTAATAACAACTGGAATTAATTCATTTTGATAGAAAATTTGAACTATTCTTTACTCAGTGGCAGTGGTTGAGATGTTCAGAATAACCAGAAAACTTACTTCATTTTCTACATTTTTTGTCACTTTTAAAAGAACAGCTGAAGTGACTGCATTAGTGTAATGTTTTAGAGAGATAACTGATAAGACTTTCTAAATCCAGGCAACACTCTTACGTGTACTGAAAAATTGCAAGCATCAGAAGAAGAAGTTTTCAATCTGCCAGACAAAGTTTTTTCATGATTCAGGAAAAGAAAAAGCCTTGCTTGCTGATAATAATGGGATAAGTCCCACTCATTATTCCTAAAACACATCCCGTTAATTAAGGAATAGAGACAATTATAATTCTTGCAGTGGCTTTATAAACATAATTTCATGTAAATAATAAATATCAACAATAAACCTTACTTGTTGCACTTGCTGCAAAAGCAAATAAATAAATCAAAAAATGAATAAATAAAATTTTATAGTAGGCTTAAGAAAAAAAATCCAGCACTGAGTACTTACAGTAAGAAAAAGAAAACCAACAAATCTGTCCAATTCTGTGCTTATTTAATATGAAATCCTATCATCAAATTAAAAGTTCCAAGAGATACAGACTTATTCTGTCAGGTGTCTGCAAGTTCAACTGGGCCATATTTATTCCTAGGAGAGAGCATATGTAATGAGTCTGATGCGTGTGGGATGTATCAGCCCACCTTTACTTGTGTTTCACAGATGGTCCTACAATAAACCCAAATGATTCAGTACTTTTGCCTTTCAGGCAGAATGTCCTTTGCAGGGTTTATGTGTAAATCAGAATGTTCCCAGATGTGTTGGACTCTGTGCACTCATGCTGTCAAATTTTGTCTTGACAATGCTTTGAGCAGGTAGGGAAAACTAATGCAGCAGCAACCTTGACAAGAGCAAATACCACTAANTCAGTGGTTCGCTTTTGTACTATTGCATTTATTTTACCTTTTCCCTATTAAATTGTATTTCTGACTTGGAGTCACTGGTTTGCTTTCAAACCTGTACAGCAATAATCTGAACCAAAGCTAACAAGTAAATTGAGTAAGATCTATCATAAAAAGAGAAACCAAAATAAAATATGAGAAGGTTAGAGCATTTGGCCTGCACATCATGGTAGCATACTGTGTAATCGGTCAAATTTGACAGGCTAAGTGGATGGCCTTGCTTTAGCTTATTTACTTATCTATCTATCTATAGTAGTGTTCTATAGTAGTGTTCTAAGCATTGTTTAATTTTTTTTTTCAAGTAACTGCAAATTCCTAAGAATAAATTATTTTGAAGGCATTCTTGATCAGGGAAGTTGGACTAAATGATGTCACAAAAATCTTGTGACCCTGTGATTCCATGGAATACTCCAACCAAGATGTGATATTTGAATTCTGCTCTGTGGGAGAGTCACTGCCACGCAGATCACTTCTCCAGCTAGTCTCCTCAGACAGTCTTTGAAACACCCACCTCCTAAATATATATATATGTCTCTCAAATAAATCATCCTGTTGCTTCAGTGAGCTTTAATATTCTCGGAAGGATGCAGTCACTTAAAAAGGAGAAAATGGTGCTAAAGAAGGCCCTGATGAGGACAAATCTTCCTCTCTTTGTGAGGAGCATGGACAGAGAGCACAGCCCCACTGTGATGTGCTCTTTGTGAACTCTGAACTAGCTAGAACACTTATTTTCTCATGGTGATTTCATTCATAGTTGCTGCATGTAATCATACCTGCAGGTCACAGAGGTGTGCATCAGTGTGGACAAGTTTAAATCTAAAGTGACAAGGTAGAGCACCCTCCCAAGCTTAGTGGGAAGTAAGTTCTTTTTGGATCCTTGCCTACTTTAGTGTCCAAAAGCAGCAGTAACTCTCAAAGCAGAAGTTCAGTATAATAGCAAGTCTGCCAACTGTCCCTATCATCTAAACACAGATGTGTTCAGTGGAGAATGAAATCTCAAGGTTATGAATTTTTAAAAGTTTTCCTTTTTGCCTACATCAACCTTCTCTTTAACTGTTAAAAAGTTCATCTTCACTCACTCCCTGATCTTTCATAAGACCTTGAACTGAGGAGAAAGACTATTTAGTACAATTTGAGAGAAATATTGAGTGCAGTAACAATAGACATTTGCCATATACCTTTGGTAGTACTCTCATTCAGCAATATATCTGGACTTTTTATAAAGAATAAAGAAGGGAGACAGGTCCAGCAGTGAAAGTAGCGTTTTGGAAGAAGTTACTGTGTTTTAATATGACAAAACGTGTTTGGATGAGTCATAGGAACCTCGTGAAACCTTAATATCTCTTTGAGAGCAAAGTATTCCTTAGACTTAAAAGTTTTAAGTGTTACCTATCATCATTCAGCTTTATGTCTCTTGTCCTGGATCCTCTCAATTGCCTGAAACTCAGCAAAGAAGGGCAGATAACAACACTATTGAGATGTAGTTAGTGCCTGCCAGCTGTTCAGTTATCTTTTCTAAAGAACATCATTCAGAAATTATATCCCCCTCATTTTCATCACAGATTGAATATTCGCTATTTCATGCCATGTTTTTAGAAATATCCTCTGGTTCCTTTTGTAGCTACCTTCCAGTGATCCATGCAACCCCACAGCTTCCTTGAGGATAGCCTTGCTTTATTCCAGTTCCCATTCTGGAAAGAAACTAAGGATTGAGATCTGTGACCATTTGCCCCAGTTGCACTCACATCTCTTTCTTAGTGCTCAGGTTCCCAATTTGCCCAGTTTCTCTTTGCTCCACTCTTTTCCAAGCATGACTGCTCATCCACCCCAGCTCACACACCTCACTCCCCTTCTCTACCCATACACCTCTCACCTATTCTTCACCTCACAGGAGGTCTGATATGTTCAGATACGTCAGCTTTCCTGCTGACTTCAGTCCAACTTCTCCAAGATGCCACCACAGGAGGGAAAGGACCAATTTTCAATTATAATCTTCCAGCAGCTCCCCACATTGTATCTTATCGCTTTCCTTGGAAGCCATTCTGGTTTTCCACACAAAGCACTTGTTTCAGGACAGCCTTCAGAAGACAGCAAGGCCTCCTCTGCTTCCACCTTATATGACAAAAAATACGCCTCTTCACCTAACAATGTTATTCTATAGTTTCCTATACTATCAAAACTAGTCATTTATTTCAGCCTCATGGTCTAGATGTGATCCAGAAGCCATATGCTGAACAAGCCAGAGTTTAAGTACTGTTCATGGGGAAAGATGTACTCTATGGAAATCTAGCACACTCAAGTGAAATAAGTTTTCTGTAGGGGAACCTAGGGGCAATAAAAGATCTTTTTATACCTTGGGAGTCAAGGATGGTTATGACTTGAGTTATTTTTCCCTCTTAAAGGAAGGACCATCACTTATGGAGGCCGGTGGGCCTGTCAAGGAAGGAACCGCAACAGCCCCCTGGAAGGATGAGCCTTAGGGCTCTCTTAGGTTAGGGTGACTCTCCCAAGAGGCTTTGTGTTGATTATGCTAATTATGTTAATATACCCAGTTCTGTTCTCCTGATTGGCCCGTCAGCCTCCCCACACCTTTTTATCCTATATGTCTCCCCTCTAGAAAGTTCTCCTTTCCTTGTTCCCTCATTGGCCCATGTCCTGCGGCTCCTCCCCCCGTGCTTCTCCATTGGTCCCTGGACCCTAGCCCCACCCCTGTACCCTCCAACCATTGGTTCTTGGGGCTTTCTCCGCTCCTATCCGGCCCGTATAAAACCCCTGGACCCTCCATTGTTCCCCATTCTTTGTCCCTGGACCCCTTCACCTGTGAGACCCCAATAAACCTCACTTGTGGAACTCCACACAAAGAAACCTTCCCTACTCCTTGTCATTGGCTACTTTGTGGATTACAATCTTCTCGGTGTGTGTGTGCGTGCGTGGGTGTGTGAAGTGGCCTGCTGAGTGGCTCCCTTTGCTGGAGATGCTTCTGGAAGGTTGCAGCACCCCACCATCCGCCCTGCCGCAACAATCACTGATGCTGGAGTGGACTACACAGAGAAGAAAAGGGGAAACAGGCTCTTAATACAGTTTTCAAGAATTCTATCTAGTAGCAGCTCATGTAACAATAGTTGATGAATAAGAGAAGAAATTATTGTTTCTGAAGAAGAAAATAAGTAATCAAGTTCCTGTGGAGGCTGCAGATTTAGCAAAATCAGTTACTGAACTTCACAGTACCAATGGAGCTGAACATATACGCATTTCAGGTCCCTGTTTTTATGACAATGTTTGAGGAGTAAAGAGATTAAAAAGAGGCAGATTATCTAGCTAGGGCAGAAAAATGTCTGCTCTCTCCCATTCCCACCAATTTTTCTTGTCTATGGTATACAACATATATTTTCACTGCTCTTTAAAAATAACTCCATGACCTGTCCTGGCTGTATAAGTCATGGCCAAATACTGCCCTGTTCCTGCTGTGCTACTTTGGGACCCATCTCTCAGTGAGGGACAGAGGAATGCTTTGAAGGTGCTGATTCAGCCCTGGGGGCATAAGGACGGTAGAACAGTGATAGGTAGCAGTTAATAAAAAAGCTTAGCTAAACTACTTTTTTAAAGCTTGAGTTTATAGTCACAATGGGACCTTTGGCAGGCCTATGCTTCTCATGTCAGAACAAACACAAATGGGTATAAATGTTCAACATATAAAGAGTGTTGCAGGGAAAAAGAAAGCATATTCCCCTTGCAAAATTAAAATCCATAGTTATTTTATGGCATGCACATTTTAAATTTAATGAACAGACTGGAGGATGATGTACAGTGCACCTAAGGGGGCCTAGAAATGCCATACAAGTAATAGATACCATGGAGAAGGATTTAAAGTTGTTCTAGAAGCTAGAGTAAAAAGGAAGGAGAGAAGAAAAACTTTAAATATTTCTGTCAGGTCAGTGTGCTCCTTCCTTGGTGTGTTGACCTTACGCAGCCAAGGGAGGCACTGGGAAGGAAGGCAGAGCTTCAATTCCCTCTTACCCCTTTCCTACAACCATGAACTTCACCCTTGTACTGAAATTAAAGGAAAAAGAAAAAGCTTTGGAAACCTCACCTTTCCTCACCTCAACCCCTGAATAAGATTGTTAGCTAAAATTTGTAATCTAGTCCAAGAACACTTTGATAAACACAGGACATGAACTTATCTATTCATCCCAAAAGCAAAAGGTGTAGTTTCACACAGACTGTAAATAATGAGTAAATGATAAACAAATATACAAAGCAATTCTGTAAAGAGGTTGATGCAAAATAGTTCCTCATCCACTATTTTTCTCCAGCTACCACTTCTATTCTGTATTTTCTCCAGCTACCCCTTATATTCCCCTTTGACATTTTCATTCCCTACACTTAACCAATGTCTGGATAGCGGTTTATATGGTTGGAACATCTCAGGCTGACTGCAGTTCTTGCTCCCAAGTGTGACTGCAGCAATAGGCAAACGCTTCTACTCAGTTCACAAAAAGAGATGGGGAAAAAAGGAAAAGGGACAAAAATGAATTGCTCTCCTTTTCCATCCCTTGGATATACAGTAGTATGGCTCCTGAGGTTTTACCCTACCAGTCCTAAAACTTCTGACCTTGATGGACAACAACAAGAATAGGGAGCTCTTAGAGTTCTCTACTGACTGGCAAAATTGTAGAAGGCCTCTTCATCTATGGAGAAAGAGGAGGGTGTGTTTCCAGCCAGATGTGGGGCTGGGAGAGGTGTAAAGCTGTCTGGAGGGCACATAATGATTGATGTGGGGCTAGGAAGCATATAATTAATTGCTGTTTCTATTCTAAGAATGCATAATAAATTGCTGTAAGTCTGGAGGGACACAGATTAATTAATTGGGGCTTAGGGAGAAACTGGTGCTCTTAGTACCACTGGGCAATATTTTATGCAAATATGTGTAATGTTATGCAAATTAAAAATCTACTGGGTTTTTTGTGCCATAAAATATTTCTAGAGATGTGCCTGCATGGTAAAACAAATTCCCTCTGCAGCTACAGCCTGACTAGGATTGGGTGAAGAAGGTAAAAATGATATATTTTCAAATATTATACTGTTTGTATGTTTTGTATGTTTTCCACATATGTTTTTATAAACATGTATTGGGCTAAATAAGTAACTGTAAAAAGTACAGTAATGAAACTTTTCAAATTATTATAAGACCTCTGTGTGGCTGAGCTCTCATCTGAAAAGATGAGCTACTTGGGAAGAGAAATTACAGAATGCCCATGAGGGGAACAGCATTTCAGGGTAATGTGAGAGGATGATAATTGCTACACCCTGTTATAAGAGAAAGAGAAAGAATCCTGGCTGCAACTACTGAAATAAGGATCTGAAATATGAGGGTCATAAAATCTTAATCTTTTCTGAACTGGTGTCAGCCCAGACACACAATAAAGAACCATCAGGGATTAATCATTTGAGGAAGGAATTTGAGAAGTGTTAACGTATTCTCTGCTAAATTTCGCAAGACTTTTCTGAAGAGAAAACATTCAAGAATGTGGTGAATGTGTGATCATCATTTGACATACTACTGTAAAGTAGAACATAACTGCTACAGAAGATGAATGAGATCACTAATCGAAGTTTCAACAAGCAGCGATTTTAGCAAGAACAGTGCACTTTCTCCAAACAAATTTGATTGCAGCCCTTTGCACCAGTGTTAATTTCATTTTAAGAAAAAAAACCACTTTAGACATTAAGGTGGTATTAAGCTAATAGCATTATTATGTCATCTGTCTTTTTTTTTTCTTAAGGAAAAATAACATTATGCCTGTAATGGTCAGAAAGGTGGATGAAAATAGATCTCTGCTTGTCTGGAACAAAAAAGTAAATTGCAATAAAAAAGACGTTATGGACCTGATGGGGAAATCTTTTGCTTCTGTAGCACAGAAAGATAAAATAATACTGATTCACAGGCTCATTTTTTTTCCTTACAGATTATTCCCAGTTTTGTTAATATCTAAATTTAAAGAAGACCTTGTAAGAATTTGATCTAAAAAAATCCTGTGGTGTAGAAGGACTTTCAATCCCATTCCCTCCCTCCTTTATTTAATTGCTAAAGTCACTGACAAAAAACCTACTTATTTCTGTTGACTAAGTTAAGCCATGCTTGTCATTAGGTGGGTATTGCTAATCTAATTTCCAAAGGTGCTGACACTACCAGACCATTTGTGCAATTTCTATAGATTTATTACTAATTTCAGACATAAATCTTTAGGGACCTTAATAAAATTAAAAGGCTTTATTTTTTTCTTACTTTATTGTATTTATCCAAGAGTCTGCAAATCTCTGTCTTTGGAAGTTTCCACAGCTGGCCCAGAAAAAAAATTCCAGTCTGGGTTGTTCTAACAGAACACAGAATTTCCTTGAATTAAGTCTGGGCAGAGATGGAACATATCCTTTATGATAACATCCAAGGCTTACTTTAGAATTTTTGACTGAAACTTTTGGTACACTGTTCCTAATGGCCTCACTGTACAAAATATTCTCTATTTTGAGGTTTGCTTTTTCTCACTTAAGCTTCCAGCCTTCAGATTTTGTTACACCTTTTTCTCCCATGCTGAATAGTTGATTATCAGTGTGTTAGATGTAATAGCTAGAGGAGTCACACTTTGATTCCTATTTTGGTATTAGTGTTCTATTTTGATATCAATGTATTGTTTTATTCTGCCTTCATGAGTTCCAGCATCTTTGAGCCAGCTACAGAATTTATCAGTGGTTTTTGCTGTCTTTCCAACTGGGTAAAAGTATGATAAAAAGCTTATTCCACCAGGGACGGCACAAAAGTCACACACCTGCTGCATGATTATTTCTCATTTACCAGTCTTTTGAGACTAATTTTTAATCCATTTGGCATGTACCATAACTATGTCATAAGGCAGTTTCTTAATCGAATTTCCACTTGGAATGAATCAAGTGCCTTGCAGAACTATGTTACATCGGTTCAGCCTTACTATATGGTGTTAAATTATAAAAGACGATACATATTTAATTTCTCAAGTCCTGTTTTCTGTGAAGTCATGCTGACATTAGTAACATTATCCCCATGTTCATTCTTGATTATTCAAGTCCTGCACCAGCAATTTCATTATTTTTTCCTGCAATTTAAAATAATTAAGACAGGGCTCTTGTCACACGTCTTGGTCCTTTTACCATTTTCAATTATTTATGTTATGTTCTTTTTTTTTCCTAGCGGGTGTGTTTACAGGGTCCACCTATGAACAAGGCAAAAAGGCCAGGATAACAGCAGCCAACAAGACGGGAGTGAGTGTAAGAATGTGGCTGAGTGGGATGTCCAAACTGCCTGAGATGGCATTTGCTCAAAGCTGATGTAGGTAAAGAGGAAAACAACCATTTACCAAATTAAAGAGTAATTACCAGAATTACCAGAAGACCCTTGGAAAACAATAAGTCAGCTAAATAGAAATGCAGATGAAACATAGATTTGTGGTGAGCAGGAGAGGAGGGGAGCAGGGCAGCAGGGTGGTGACCTTTCTAGATGCAGTTGCATGGCCTGGAGGCTCTGCCCTGGCCTGGCAGCAAAGCCTCTCCACGGGCACTCCCAGCTGCTGCATCCAGTTTGTCCAATGCCAGCATGGGGACATCCCAGGATCTCCATCTCAGGGGGTCTCAATCGCCTGCCCTGGCTGCCACCTACCCTTTGAGAATGGAGGTGGGGAAAACCTGGGCATGCATCTCCCACAGCAGGGATGTGCTCTGTTGAGATCAATTGCAGAGAGGGATTTAAAAATTTTGGAATAATTTAATAAAAAGTTGCAAGTACCTAGAATTGAATATGATCTCTTATTATAGATATGGGTCATGAGTTCCAATTAATTTTGTGTTGCTAATAAGTCAATAAACCACTTCAATCTTGGTTTGGTTTAAACTATACAAACTAAACAATTTCTCCCTGTAAAAATTCTACTCTTCTGAAAGTCCTACTCCAGTTCAAGACTTACTGAAGATAACTCTCCAAATGTTAGCAGCTGAGAACCTCCCTGGAGAACAACCCTGCTAGTTCTTCAGAAATTCTGGGATTAAAACTTATTTTAAGTATTTAAAGATAGTTTATTTTGTAGCCCTGTAATTAATTCTGGAATGGATACTATGCCATCATCATTCTGTGATCTGAATGCATCTGTCAACTTCCAAGTACAGGAGAAAAAAAACCCTTACGGATTTATCTTTATTGAAACTAAAACAAGAAACATCCCATGTTTCTTCCCAGAAATGTGTTGAAACCTTCTTCAAAAATCTCTTGGCTCTTTATACTTAAAATACGCATAAATCTAATCTAATCTAATCTAATCTAATCTAATCTAATCTAATCTAATCTAATTTTTCTATATTTGCTATTGTTTTAGTTACCTTAATCTTTTTTAGATTATGACTTTTAAGGTGTGTTTTTAAGTAGACCATACCCTTTTCATAATTATTTCTGGTTTTTTTGGCAACAATTGAAATATTTAATCTTTCCTAATGATAATTCTACTTTCCTACTTCAACTTTCTCCAAATTCAGCTTGCTCCTATCTACTTTCAAGGTTTATCCAACTGTGCATTATAAAGCAGCCTGCATATTAAGCAAGAGCAGCTTGTGACCATTTGTACCTAAGCAACCAGTGCATATTTGTTCCATAATTGGTTCTTCTCTATCCATCAATACTGATTTCTTCTGCAACAGGTTTTGGAATTAGAAAATCACATTTTGTAAGAGATAGACATTTGGTTTGAGTCCAAATTATGCACAAGAAGCCTCAGTGAAGTATCTATTTTCTGTCTTTTTACACAGATTTGGTACCCTTTCTCATTAACATATCAACTTTATTTAAAAAAAAAACCCAACCAAGTTAAATTTCTAGGTTATTGAAGAACACTAGGACATTCTCTTCTTACCAAGATTTAAGAGCATAGTGGCATGTAGACTGAAGAAAGCTTTATTAAAGGATAAACTGGAATTGGAATGTCATACTCTAGAACTTATTGTATTTTTTTTCTTTCTGTTCTCATTCTAGATATATTAGGATGGATGCCAAGCAAACATTAGTAAGCACTTTTCATGTCTTTCTATTTCAGAAAATGCTGACTTGATGGAAGGTTAGATGACTAGCCTTCATTTCTATAGACATAAAAAAAATCATATGCCAAAATGAGTACAATATATGGTAGCCATCAATTCTTTGGGATTTTCATTGTCTCAGCTCATGAGTTTTATACCTTCTTATAAATTCTAAGAACAATTTGACATTTTCTGGTAGTATCACAGAGCTGGAGGATCCCTGTGAATACTGATGAACTTTTACTGGAACAAATATATGGTGTACAGTGGTGATGCAGTTCACTGTCAAAGTATCTCACTATAGATATGCTGCATACAATCAAAATTTAAAACAGATGGCTTGGAAGTCTACTGGTAATTTTACATAACCACTAAAAATAAAAGATTACATTTCCTGTGAATTACTGTCCCTGGATTGCCCTTTCACAGACTTCATGGAGCACATGGACCAGGACAGGGAGGATGCTTAACCCTTGCAAGATTAATGTCTTGCTCCTGAGACTGGGCCTAAATCTGTAAGTGCCTGAGACAGCAGGCCAGACCTTGAACCTGTTTCTCTTTCAGGCACTGATATCAAGGCAGCATACAATTTAAGAGATAAAAGACATGAAATTACATGAAATGATAATATTTCACCTTCCTGTTCTGCGCCCTGTTCCAGTTAACTCAATATGAATCAACGGTAAAACAAAGTGCCGTGGTTCAGCTTTTTATAAACCATTCCTGTCCAGCAGTTTATGTGCTTTAGTCATGCTGTCTGAACACAATTGAACAAATCACATTTTTGCTTTTGTAAAATGATAGCACTTGTGACAAAGTTACTCCAAGAAAACTGGATTTAATGGGGGATTGTGCCATGCTTCAAGTAAGCAAGTCAATAATGAAGTCCCAGTCTTTTTGGTCTCTTGCTGAAACATGCCAAGGGTATCTGTAATAGAGCTTTTGCTATACCTGGTATGACCATGCAGTTCTGCACCTCCATTCTCACCAGGATGCTGATAGCTCACTGGGAACTGAAAGTGCATAGAATTACTAAAGGTTCTCATTAGATCCTGAAGGGAACAGCTCTGAGGAACAAGGCAAGTAGCAAGGCAGCAAGAGCTGTTGGTTTAATAGGTACTTGTTATAAGAAAAAAGGAGAAAGAAAGTACATTTTTTCTGAGAGAGGTAAATAAAAAACAGAAATAGAGGAATTTTATTGAAAGGGTCAAAATATGACTGAATGTATGACGATGAGCTGATACCAGTCTAAGGAAAAAAGAAGTTATTCTTTCTAAGTATGGTAAATGTTAATAATCAGGGGTGTCAGAATGAAGAGCAATGGAAAAAGAGAAAAAGCAATGTAATTGGAACATTCTGTTCAAAAATTGGCTTTTCTTCTATTAATGTATTTCAGTTCTACTGTTGGTAGAAAAAGGAAGCAGAATTTTGTGATAAAGCTGGTATGTTACTACTGTCCACTGTGTTCTGGTCAGTATGCTCCTCATGGTATTAGTGTCTTCCTTTTTTCTCTCTTTTTTTTTTTTTTTTTAATACACAAAGATTTTGTTTAGGACCAAAATATTTTTAAAGTTACATCAGATTAGATTGAAATTGCTGCCTCATTTTGCACACTAGACCAAAAAAACCCCCGACATAACCACTTTTATTACTCACAGCTAAAAAAAATTGAGGTTTTTTCTGCCTTTTCTTCTTTGTCTGCCTGTGGATTTAAATACATCAAAACCAAAATTTAAGATGAGGAAACAAATAAAGAAGCAGTTAAGTGCCAATTAACAGAAAATAAAGACCTCTTAAGTCAGGCTGTAAAAATTCACAACTGCTTTTCCAGATGCTGCAATGCTAGTGTGAGTGTTGATTTTATCTGCTTGTAATTTGATCATTTACATTTAAATTTTCTCTAAAATTTTTCAAAAAAGTCTGGCCAAGAAACAAAATGAACCCTAGAAAGAAAAAAACCCATAGAACAGCAACCACCTTCTTACCCAGAAAATTAGCCTGTCGATCACAAGGGTGTAAGCAGGGAAGTGTTTCCGTAAACTCAGTTTTCACACTCTTGAACAGATTAGAATTTACTTTTAACTAAGGTCAGAATGGCTGAAGCCTCATCACGGTTCACTTTGGGGTATTCATATGTGTCCATGGACTGGATAGGAAAACTACATTAAGCTGCACTCTAGATTTTGCTCATACAATTTAACAAATAATAATTTTTAGAATAGTGGCCCTTTAAGTTAAAAAAAAAAAAAAGTAAAAATAGTAACTTTTTTTTTCTAGTTAAAAATACCCCCAAACAACCCAAAATAATTTTATGAACTCTATAACTTTAAGAAATTGCCTAAGACATAGGTCTGGTTTTATTTACACAGTTATCAAACATCATTCCTGTAAGTCAAGTAATAGCTAGATCTTTTCAAACTTTGGTGACAAGAATTGCTAGAGCTTCAGCAAGATCACTTAGCACCAAACTTGATTTTCAAAGTGGGACAAAGGCAAATAGTAATTTTCACACTAGATATATTAGTTATGAGTGACTCTTTGTAATGGCAGGATATAAATTTGTCCTATTTGTCACCTGCAGTCAAGTATATTAGAAAAACAGAACAAAACAAAACTCCAAGAAATAAACAAAAAGCCCAAACAGAAAAAAAAAAGCCAAAAAACCTTTTCCTATAGTTCTGAATTTCTAAAACTGCATCTGTTTAAAGCAACCTTTTAATTGTTCAAATCAATATAGTAATTGGGCCATATTAAATAAAGGAGTTCCAATTAAAAATAAATCTTTCACCTTACATAAATATTCATTTGTTTCCAAATCTAAGTCTCTATCTAATCCTGCTTGTTGCTATAAGATGTTGTTTAATTTCTTTTAGACCAAATGTTTCACTAGTGCAGAAAATTAACATCCTACCTATTACCCCTATAGCCCAATTTCATAAGGTTTCAAAATACCAGCCTGTAATTTTGCACAGATTTTCAGAGCACCACTGCATTACTCCTTTCATACATATTATTCCACCATTTGCAGGAGAATGGCCACCTTTATGGATACCATCCAGATCAGCTGCTGGAGTAACTATAACCTGCATTTGCAAAACAGGAACCTTTTGAAATCAGATCGAAGTTCCCAATCCTGTTACTAATCTTGAGTGAAAAAAAAAAAAAGAAAGCAATATTCTTATTGTGGAAAAGGGAAACCGCCAAAAAATTTACTGATTTTGTTAAGAATTACTGTGGTGTTTGCTTTTCTTTGAACGTTATGCTTTCATGATATACTGAAATGTAAATTCTTAGCATTAAAATAAATATGAGACTTGACAAGAAGCATCCAGGGACGGTAAAAGAGCTGGCTGATATTATTGTGAGGCTGCTCTCTATCACCTTTGAATTGCTGGAGAAATCAGGAGAGCTCCCTGATGACTTGAAAAAGGCAAATGTCACACACATCTTCAAAGACAAGAAATAGGCTGTGAGGAATTACAGGCATAATCAGTGTTATCTCACTCAATTGGAAATATTAAGGTTTGCATGCAGATGATTAATCCCAGCCTCTGATATCACCAAAAGGTAGCAGCTTGAGTCTGACAAAACACTGCAAATTTAAAAAAACAAGGGCAGTGTGGTGTGACAGAAGTCATGAATAAGAGAGACATTTCTGGGACAAGCTCTTATAAATACCAAATAAATTTGTAAGGTCAACAAAAACCTGAAAAATAGGCTAGGGGTAGACAGCGGTAGAATATTTTAAGAGGGAAATAATGTGGTAAAAGGGCAGAACTTGTAAGAGGCTGAGGAGGGGGAAAAAAAGGAATATAAGAAAAAATAAATCATGTCCTCAAGTTTTTTTAGGAGGTCCCTGTGTGTGATCTGTGCATCTGGGAGCAGGACAATGAATCTGTTGCTGACCAACATGTATGTAAGGCCTGCTTCTGTGATCAGGATGAACTTTAGTGTTGAAGACAGACAACCCCAACAAGACAGACTGGAAAAAACAAGCTGTGTCATCCTAGGAGCTGTGTCCAGACTCATGAAGGACAAGATAATAAGGAGCAGTCAGTGCATTAACTGAGGCAAAATGTGACCAGCCCAGTGAGCTTTCTATGATGGGCTGCATAACTTTGTGGATGGGAGAAGAGATAGTTTGTGCCCTTCACCTTCAGCAGGGTATTTGACACAATGTCCTATGGTATGCTAGCAGCCAAGACTGGGAGGTATGGGTTGCATGGGTGACTTGGAAAGTGGCTGACAAACCTTTTGGACTGTTTACTGCTTTGTGTCAGCCTTGCTTTGAACAGAAAGTTGGACTAGATGAGATCTCCCAACACAAATCAGTCTATAATTAAACAAAAAATGTGACAGTATCAAATCAAGGGATAAAGTTTACCTTAAGAAATCATTAAAAAGAAGTATTTTTAATTGTCTCTTTAAAATTTAAGATGTTGAATTATCATATAGTGTACAGCTGAGAAGTGAATCACAGCCTGAAATGGCTTCAGATTTTGCTAAGTACAGATTTCCCGTCATCTAGTGTCTATTTGTTTGCTATCCACTCTGTTTTAAACTTGCTATTTTCAATAATAGATTGTGTTCCTCACCTGAAACACTAACTAAATAGGCAAAGATTTCATTAAGTGAGTCCAGAAACCGTGCAGCTGTAGAAAAACTAGAAGATACTATACACTTCCCATATTTGTTTCAAGATCTGAAAGTTAATTCCACACTTCAAACTCATTACATTCTGTTCCTCTCTTTTTCATGATTGTGTGAAGCATTAGGAGCAGAATGAAACAAAGCACAGGAGGATTACAATTTGGCATTTAACTGCAAACAGTAGGATAGGGGGACAGATGTCTAAAACAAATTACCACAGCAGTCAGTTGGAAATGGTTTTTTTCCATGAGATTTTAAGAACGTGTACGAATAAGTGTGATTGTAATAAAAGTGTTTGGATAACATCAAATCACTGCACACTTACCTTGACGAGGCTAGGTAAACAAGCAACAGATCTGAGTAAAAGAAAAAGGTATTAAAATACTGAGACTGTCACAGAGGAAAACAATGGTCTTTAAGCACACCATCTCACACCTAAGACAAATTTAAAAAAAAAAAAAGCTTAAAAAAAATCTTACTCATGGCAGCAAAGACATCCAAGCAAGTCCTGTCCACCTTTAGTCTTTAGTTGTGGAAATGATTGTACTTCTTTCTGGAGCAAGCTAGTGTATGTCCACAGCCTTTAGTTACCTGACTGTTATCATTTACTGGGAGAAAGCTGAGGAACTCACATATCTGAACTTACATGTATGTCAAATTAGAAATTCCATGCTGACTTTGAGCAGTGACAATGTCTTCTTAAAGATACATTATCATTTTGTAAGTAATACGAGATAATCTCTATGGTAAACTAAACCCAGCCTAACTCTTTTTCAGTTAACCCTTTGAAAGTTACAAGTCTTGCCATGAAAAAAGTCTGATTCAGTTTCCATTAATTTTTTAGGAAGTACTGAAGTCACTTAAAGGGTTATAACAATCAAGGATGTGAGTAGTGTTCAGTTCTAGTCATTAAACTACGTAGGAAATTACTTTTACTTGAAACTTCATAAGCTTATGGTAGAGCTTGTTAATACTAACATTTCTTCTATGGAAGGGAGTAGTATAGAATAAGAGCATCTAATTTGTCAAATTTCCCTTTCTTTTTGCATGTGAATTTCACTTTGCCAGTATGAGGTGCTGAAAAGTAACTGAATTATTAATAAGGTATAAACAACTAAGTTTGGAGGTTTTTTTCCCAATATACATGACTTACACAGTTTTGCTGATGAGGCTGTCTACTGCTGGAAGAATTGTAGGATTAAGTGTGAAACCTGAGAAAGAAACAGATTTCCTCTGCTGTATTTTCCTTAGGTGTGAAATGCAAGCAGGCTTAAGACATGAAATCAAACCTGAGACAGCAAATATGCCCTCAAAGCATTTCTTGTTTCAGTTAAGCTAAACAGAAAAGAACACTCACAATTTAGCTGAACTTGCTGTTAAGAAGGGAAAGAAACTGAGAAAGAGTAATCCTAAAAATTCATCATGCTAAAGACCAGCCTCCATGAACTTAGACTATGATTAGGAGAAGAATTTTTTATGCTACATCTGTATTCTGGCAGGAGAAATATTTGCTGTACTTTCTCCTCCAAACAGCTGAGTGATACCTTGGGAGGCAAATCTATTTCATGACTTTAGCCATCATAGTCCAAAGACAAATAACAGGGCTGGAACTTACCCAGATTCTGAAGTACACTAAAATAGCATTACTCTGTCCTGTCACCATTCAGTGCTGAATGCCTGTTAAAAAACACCCATACTTCAAATTGCAGATTAGAAAGACAAATACTGGCCTATCAGATTTAGATGAGAAATCTTCTGATTCTCTGTCCTTTCCATACACCTCGTAGCAGATGTGAATTTCTCCATATGCCTTTTGGAACAAGGTCACCAAGTGAAATGTTTTAACGAAAGAATGAGAAAATAAATGGATATGGCAGGCACACATTAAAAAAAAAAACAAAAAAACCCCAAACAGGTGACAAGATATTAGTGACTCTAACTCCATCAGTACAAGTGAAATAGTGAAGTAGTGTCAAATGATCAAGAAGAAAATATCAAACTCATTCTTGATGAGATTCTGTTTGAAGTGAATGAAGCCAAATGCATGGAAAATAGTCTATCAAATTAAATCAAGCTAGATCAAGCAAAAAAGTGAAGCTGTAGACTACAAGACCTCCTACCATACCAAACCAAAAATTGCAGAGCATCCTAGAGATAGTTCTTCTTTTTATACAGTGCTTTCCACATGAGACACTGAGGCAAATATTATGAGAGAACCTATCATAACAACGTTTTTATCACTGCATGATGTTATGACAGTTCAGAATTTAACATTGTAGAATAGCTATACAAATTTTAGTGATGCCAGCAGTCACTAATCAAAGCAAGTATATTTAAGAAAACATACAGAATTCTGTCTGCCACAAAGGAAAACACTTTTTTGTAGCTTCTTACTGACCCGCAACAGAAATAGAACAGAATTAAGTTCAAATCCAGAAGGACCCACTGGATTTGGTTTGCTAAAAAATACCCACAAACAAACAACAAAAATCTCATCAAGATATGCACATAATAAAGGCTTAGTACTGAGATCTTTGAGATAACATCATCTAAACATTTTGAAAAGCTCTTACAAAATTACTAAGGATGTATCAGACCCATCTTGCAAGAATATTTAAAGTGTTTATGAAACCCAAGGATAAAATGATGAAAAAAGTAGCATTTCATGCAGATGAGACCCTATGCTATATACAGACATGTCAAACAGCAGGGAAGGACATAGAAAGATCCCATAATAACACCTTGTCTATGATTTTAAAGATGAGCTGGCCATGCAGAAGACTAAGTGTATCTTTATATGCATCTCTATAAAGCCTTGAAGGAAAGTTTTTCTACACAATAACATCTGCTGATGGCAAGCAATCAGGTCATCATTTTTGGCGTTGTGATGGAGGGCATACTTAACATTTGCATGAGCTGACATCAGGCTGCTGAAAGTACAAAATCTCATTCCAGGAAGAACTTCACAAACTTTTATTTTATGAATATGTAAAGAATTTCACAGGAAGAGATCTCAAGCAACCAATAAGAAAAACTTCACCCCCATAAGTTCACCTCATAACTAAACTATTTTCGTGATAGATACTTTTCTGAACATGAGAAGTAGATTTGAATTGTAGTTTTACTTGGAGTTGACCATGTCCCACTAAGAGAGAAATAGAAACTTCTGTGAAGTATGGGGAGTAAAACTGACTGATGCTTATTCCAGGTATTCTCAGTCTTAGGCAACAGGTCATTCCATTAAAATACGGATTTTTCTTTCATGATGAAGCATTCAGCTTGCTCTTCTGAAACAGGCATACATCAATTGTGCAATGGTGCCCTGCCCTGAACCGCTGAGGGATGATTGTTAAAAATCACCCTTCCTTCCTACCTTTATATGAATTGCTTTCCATGCATGGATAGTACATGGAATGGTTCACATCAATGTGGCTATAGGATGAGGAAATATTGGTTACAAAAATGCACAAAAAACAGGACTGTGGAGTGGCAAGATTTAATCACGTCTCTGTGTTCAAGAGCATGAAACAACTGGGTTGTAATCTGCTGCTATGGCTGTAGAATCTTACTGCAATAATAGAAGGTATGAAAGTATTGGGAGACACCAAAATGTGTAACAGGAAGGGACATATGAAAATTATCCACTATCAGAAGACCCTATGAACAATGATTAGTAGTTGAATCCAAGGTCCTCTACAGTGAGACTTGACACTCGTGTGCTGTTGCACAGGCTTCACCAAGACCACAAGGGCATGGGTAGGCAGCAAAAAGGCTGAGACCTATGAGATAGCTTTAGACAGGATCCCTGTTCCTGCACAGAGTAAGCTGAATCAGGATTACAATGGTTCCCAAACATAGAAACAGTTTGTAATGGGATAAAAGAGTCAGTTCTAGTAGGTAAAATTTAGCTCTTCTGAACTAAGCTGTGGAAGGATAATTAACGATTTTTCAGATGTTCTGTAACAGTTTGTGCCTGAGGGCTGGATGATGAAGACTTTGACTAAGATGGGATTTAGTGGGAAAGAATAAAGACAGCACAAGTCTAAGTTGATATCCTTAGTTTAACTCTAGGTTCCTGTGACATTAGGAGTTATGTTCATCATGGCTACAAATGCACAATCCTTGTAGGTTTTGTTTCTGTTTGTTTGATTTTGGAAGAAGACCACTCGGTCTTTTTGCTTTATCATTACTTTATGTTTAATTCAGTACAAAAAAGTGTATCAAATAAATTTCCTTGAAACCTGGCCTCGGTGTTGACAGCTATTTTACAAAAAAAAATTGGTATCACTTGTTGAAGTAATAAACAAATAATTATATGAGTTAAGCAAATGCAAAAGGCACCCGCACAATAAGCCAATACTCATGACATCTCACAAATTTTACAGGTTTATGGAAAAATTTTTTCTACTAATCCAAGTATTTGCTTATTAAACCTTTTTATTCTTAAACTGATATGATAATGATAATTCCCTATACAGCATTTCACAAGTGTGATTTTGCTTTTGCTTAAACTTTATTCATAAAAAAGTGGAATATTTTACCAGAAGAATACAATATTCTTTGAAGTACAACATTCAAGTGTTGAAAATCATATGCTATAAAATTATCGTGGCTTATCAGAATTTAAATACTTTGCTTTCTAAGTCTCATTTGGATAGAAAATTACCTGCCTATTACTGAGTTACAGTTCTCAGATTATTTACTCCATGGTGCAATGCTGATAAGTACAACATATTAGAATGTGCACCTGCAAAAGTTACGAGGGACCAGAGAATTTTCTTTGAAGTGCATTGCCCTTTCTGGTCCAGTGGTGTGAAAATGCAATCTACAATCTCTTGATGTTATATGAATTAAAATACAATTTGAATACATGATTAATAATTATGTGTAGATAATTTTTCTATTTTTAATATTTAATTAAAAGATACATTAAAATATAAAAACAGTTCCACTTTTTAATTATATTAGTACAATCTCTAGTGTTTCTCTAAGAGAGTCATTGTCCTTGTCTGGAATGTTTTGACCCATATTAAAACTCAAGTCTTTACAAGTGTGTCAGAAGCAAAATAAGAAACCTTTTCAGTTGTTGCTCCACTATAGTCTTTAAAATGAGATAACATTGCTTTCTTGATAGATGCTGCCATTATGTTAGTGGGAAGTAGGTGGGAAAGAGTACCAAGATTACTCTAATAAATCATGAGTTATTTTAGCACAAATGAAAGATTGTTATACTTCCATGCTACTAGCTGAAAACTGATGACAAAGCGGAAACTGAATAACCACTAATTCAGGTTTGAATTTCTTATCTTAGCATACTGTTGGCTTAGGTAAAGCTTAGTCACCCAGAACATTTGGGTAAATCTGTCATTTTTCAAGCCAAAGTGCTTTTTTTTTCACAAATTAGTTCACTAAAACATCATAAGAATTTAAACATTTTAAGAGAGAAACATTCATGACACAATTAATGTTTTCTGTAGTTCATATTGAGGTGAAAAATTGATTCAGTCTGGACAGTCCTTGTTCTGCAAATACACTTTTAAGTCTCTCAATACTGTTAGACATTACAAACATAAAATAGACAAGATATGTTTTGAGTAGTGTCAAGGGAAACAAAAGATAAAGCAGCCCTGTTATCACATCAGTTCAATTTGTAGCAAAGGTATATGTTGAGTCTCTCTAAAAATCTCCCTTTATTACCTGTTATTCTCCTTGGATATTTTCTACTGGGTAGTTATAATTTAGAAAGCCCCTTCAGGGCTCCTGTGCTTCTCAAAAGGATGTGCAAAAGCATACGTCTGCCAAAATAAATATCTGCAACCACCGTCTTACCTTAGACTACATGTCAATATACGCTCAGTTGGTATTCAGAGAATGCATCTAATTTAGACCTGAAGGCAGACACAGGTGAATATTTACAGAAAAAAAACAGGATTCAAGCTACAGTGGAACTAATGTATTAGTTAAAAAGGGCATCAACTGAAGAACTACAGCATCTTTTGTAATCTGGGTACTGTAATCTTTCCTTTTTCTAAGGATCTGAGAATGAAATTCCATGTGTCTTCCACTGAAAAGAACAAAAGTACGAGCTTTGTACCATTTAACTTGTTTCTACAAGATATCTGTGAGATGGCCTGGCTCTTATTCAGGCACAAATGGAGAAAAATTCTCAAGTTAAAGGAATTATGCTGGTATAAAAATGAACATGAAAACAGACAAAAATTAGGCATAATAGTTAAGGTATTATAAAACAAAAGCCTATGAAATATAAACCAAGAAAAATTAAAGGGACATTATGATTTAGAAGTTGCTGTGATAGCTATACCAGAATTTTAGACAGAAGCTGCTACACATATCTTTATTTTAATATCTTTATTTAGGATTTCGATGAGGGGATTGAGTGCACCCTCAGCAAGTTTGCAGACAACACCAAGTTGGGTGGGAAGCTCTACAGAGGGATCTGGAAAGACTGGATCAATGGGCTAAGGCCAACTGTATGAGATTCAATAAGATCAAGTGTCGGGTCCTGCACTTGGATCACAAGAACCCCATGCAGAGCTACAGAGTGGGGAAAGAATGGCTGGAAATCTGCCTGGAGGAAAAGAACCTGTCCGTGCTGGTCAACAGCGGCTGAACATGAGCCTGAGTGTGCCCAGGTGGCCAAAGAAAGTGAATGGCATCTTGGCCTGTATCAGAAATAGTGTGGCCAGCAGGAACAGGGCAGTGATCATCCTGTTGCACTTGGCAGTGGTGAGGCTGCACCTCAAATCCTGTGTTCAGGTTTGGGCTCTTCACTATGAGAAATGTTGGAACTCTATTCCTCAGCCCACAGCTGCAGTGAGGGACTTGCAACATTTGCTTTGGAGCAAGCAGGTGTCTAACTCTCCTCTCACCAGAGAAGGGTGAAATCACCCTTGGTAAAGTTCACAGACAGACTCACTATTTCCGCAGAATAATTCCTATTCACCCTGTCTCTTTGCCCTATTTGGCAAGGAAGTGGATATGCACAAATAGTCTGTAACTCATAGGTGTGCTTAAATGGATGAAAAACTTTTTAGAAGAGTTAATTATGTGGATGTGTTCCCACAACTAAAAACATAACTTGCACTTTTGTCCTAGTTTGTCTGCTTCAATATTTTCTCGGCTCCAGCCTGAAGCAATTTACAAAATAATCATTGTGAAGCAGACTTCTGTGCCCTATACTGACCTGTCTCTGTCCTGTGGGCAGGAAAACATGCTATTCCCATGAAGACATAATATTACTTCAAGAAACTACACTGAACTTCATGATAAGACCAATAAATTTCCCAAGCATATTTTTTTTTGTTCCTTTATGATCTCTACCCCACAGCTTTTTAGAATGTGCTGCACTTTATGAAACAGAAAGCTTGGAAATAATCACACAGCTCATGAAATCGACTTCTGTCAAGTTGCAGTATCCACAGCACCACCATTACATATCACTGACCACCAAACACATCAGTAGGACCTTCAGAGTTGATGGAGGAGTCCAACAGGCCAATTATGATGACCCACAGGAAGCTGGCAAGACTGAGGGGAGTACTAGTGTTTTAGATTTGTGTCTCTGAGGAATTTACTAAACAAAATGCCTTGCTATATACCGACTGAGCCTAATATTTTGGGACTCCATGTCAGAGGAAATATTTAGACAGGATACCCAGTGAATTGTGTAGCACTCTAAACAGCTGTAAGAATTTACAGGTTCAATTTTTAATTTCAGTTACATACATGTGAATGGTTTCTGATTCATGGATAAAGCTGCATAATCTTGAATGACATTAGTCCATAAAAGGCAGGAGCTAATGTAAAGGGTTCAGTTGTCTATACCATGAAAGAGCTAATGTACATTAATAATGCAGTCTAAATGAAGTTATTCTTTCTTCTGTGACGTACTGAGTGTATAGTAGTATCAGGCATATACTGTAGGATGATCTTTTTCAAATATTCATTCATTCAAATAGCTTTCCACAACTGACAATCATCCAGACCTCATTACATCACTAATATATTCTAATTCAATTTAAAATAAAATTCAGCTATGTTAATCAAGTTTATTTGTACATTTGTAACAGGGTTTCCTTGTCCCCTTACCATAACTTGACTGTTGATATAAATTCATTAATTCTATTTATTTCAGAATGCAAAGCTCTCAGGACAGAGGAAAAAGTAATTTTCATCAAGAAGTTTCACAATAATGCACTATTTGTGCATAAACTGTTCTCAGGGTCATAATCCTGAGTAAATTTTCTCAGTCATCTATTCATTAATGTGTGGTGACTGTTAATCGCTACTGCCAATTAAAAGAATTAGTGGAAACAATTTCTTTAATGAGAAGTACCACTTTTACAAATTCATCCTTTTTGTCAAACCATAATGATAACAACTATATTTCATGTATAGAAAGAGTAAATTAGGAACAGCTAAAAGAAAATTTCACCTTCTTTATTCTTCATATTCCTTGATATATTAGAAACTGAGACATGAAATGTGCCATCAAGACAGTGTGCAGAAAAATCAAAGTAAGTTAAAACTTAATATTGAGTAAACCATTTCTGTTATTATTAAAAGATTCAAACAATTCAAGTAATTATTGGTCACTTAATTCCCTTTGTAACAAATTCACTTTCCTGCTACAGAAAGCACAAAAGTACACTGACTAGTGCAAGGGCATTTCCTTGTACAAAACACTTGGCATATTATAGATGCCACAAGAAATGCTAAAAGAGACTAGCAACAGTAATCATAGTAATAACAGATCTATTGCCTTAGGAAAACACAGTTTAAAAAATCTGGTCCAGACCAGTGTGCAAGAAGCTGTAAATAATGCACTGATGGCATTACATGGCCTATTGCTTGGAGAACACCGCTCCAGGAAACGTCTTCTAATAATGCCATCCCGCAGACTGACTTTGCTGCCTTGCTTTTATCACTTGAGTTCTTTTGTTTCACTCATCTATGTGACTTTTCCTAAGGAAGTTTGAAAGCAATCTCCCCTTGAATAGAATTGAAATTATTTAATCTGTGTTTCTCTTGAACCCAAAAGGTAGGAGTTGTAAAACTTTAAATTACCATTCAAAAAATGTGATAAAAGAACAACCCATCTAACACAATTGCTTCAGTTTCTACAAACAATCAGAAAAATAGATTTCCACAGCCAGCAACACTGAAAATGAACAAGCCATATCCATTCTTCATGTCTTGTTACAGCCAAAGCACTGGCTACACTTCACCTTTTCCTGACATACCCATTACACACTTGGGTTTGGATATGAGCAATACAGTTCAGAGGTCTAATGAAAGACTTCTGAATACTACCCAACATCTTGCTGTACTGCCCATTACTATTGTATATATATGACAAGTAAGGTTAATACTAGACTCCAGAGCTTACCATTGACAGCCTACATATGTGATTGCAAATAGTTTTCAGAGGTAAAAGTTGCAGTATGAAACAACTAGGTCTTACTTAAGCATTCATGACAAAGCACTAGAAGACAAAAATATGACTTTTTTTCTTTTGTTTATTTGGAATTCAGATGAACAATGTTTACAGTATTATGTGGGAAAACTGAAACCTTAGTTAATAATAGACTTCTCTAAATGATTAATACTGTTACAGTTTGATTTGGTACAATTTCGAGGACAAATAAGTATTCTTTTGCTTCTGTGTAACATCTGACACATCATTGGGCTGGGTATCCTTTTAGATTCATTGCATGAAAGATAACCACGTCTATTAGACCAGCCTTGTTATATTACACTAAATTTACTAACTAGTGTCTGAGAAAAAAAACTTATTTTTTCCTCACAAGAGTAATCATGTTCACTACACTGGAATTACAAAGAGAAGTATAAAGCTGTCAGAAGTGATCTGTTTAATAAATAAGCAATTTATAGTGCTAAATATTTTGTAATGCCTAGGTAACATACCATACACTAAAAATTCTGTCAGATCTAACATCCTGGTAATATGATGAGTTAGAACATCGGCAAAACAAACTCACTAGTCCTGAAGGCACCAGCAGCAGGCAATATTTTAAATAGAAAGGAAAGAGATAGCAGTATTTTAATGGTATTAGCAAATCCTTACCTAATGGCTGCCCTGCGATGATCCTGGCATTCTCTCCTGCCACCGCAGCCCTCGCGTGCCTCTCGCTCATGTACTGTACGAACGCATAGCCTTTGTGCACTGAGCAGCCCACTATTTTCCCGTACTTTGCAAAGATTGCTTCGATGTCACCTTTTTTGACAATAGCTGTGTTCAGATTGCCGATGAAGACTCTGGAGTTGATGGACTTTGGGTCATTCTTATTGGTGACATTGCTGGTCTGTGTTTTGCCAGTCATGATTGGATCACTTGGCTCTAAACCTTAAATAAAGAACAAAGAGAATTATGTTTCTATGCATACAGTTATCCTGACTTTGGATGATTTTTCCAGCAATAATTCACTTTTCATTTTTCACTTTAGGTGAATCTCAATTCAGAAGAATCAAACTTTCTAAAACATATTATCAATAAAACCAAGGTAGCCCATTTTAAAATACTGCTCAAAAGTAAAATTTAAACTTCTTATTTTTATAGATATGAAATATACCAATACATCTCTTAATACAATGCTGTGATAGCAGAGCTTTACTGTAATCATGCGTGGATTTCTGCTTAGAAATTCAATATTGACTTTTTAAATACTTAGCCATCTAGAAACTGCAAAGCAAGAGAATGAATCATTATCTACCATCAAAGAAATGAGCATTCAAGGCCATGTAGAGAGCACACTCTTAAAATGAAAAACAGCTCTGCTTTTGTTTCGTGTCAGATAGAGCACATTTCTCACCAGTTAAATATTGCTGTGAGGTGTGCAGGGCAGGTAACATACAATTCTTTACTGCAATCAATACGTTTCTATCAGAACAATTTTCCCTGTAAATTCAGTACAAAAAAAGAAAAGAGAAAAGACAGTGGCTTATGTTCTGAGAATTAAAAAGTAGGAAAACAAACCACTTTAACTCTAGGAACATAGATTTTGTTCCTGCTTTTCTCTTTTATCTGAGGTAAAAAGTTGAAATGCATCCTGGTAAATCTCTGATGGGAATAACCATATTATTTCTGGGAAAGATTTGGTAAAAGAAGAAAAAAAGCCAACACTTCTTGTGTTCATCTAGCCTCACCCCTCTGAAGTGCGTGTGATTTTCATAATTTGTATGCAAATTCCACTTGCCAGCATGTCCCTGCATTTACATCAATTTACTTAGACGGAAATGAAATGAAAGAAATTGTCCCATGTCTGCAGTGGGTTTTCTTCAGCTTGAGTAGACCACAGAAATGTCAAAAAATATACATTGCTTTAAGTAGAGAAAGCCTATTCTGTAAGAAGAAAGTTTTTTAGGCAGCAGTCAAATATGGGCTATGTTTTACAGCCAAGACCTATGTTACTATTTTTTAACCTGTTTATATTTTTGATTAGATCCGAGTAACAACTTAGGCAAGAAGAGAATCCAGTTAAATACTTTTCACAGTTAAAGGTCAGTTCATTCCTCAGAGTGAAAAGGTATAATAACTTCTATTCTGGACATCTAAATCAGAAGTTTCATGTTTTAAGTCAGTAACGACCACACATGAATCTAGAAAAAGAAACCATTGCAACTGAACTCTGCGGAATACCTGGTGAACAAAACAGCCACAGTCACAGCCATAAGCATTTTGACTGCCTTCATCCCAGAGGATCCAAACCCCACCTTCCAGACAAGAACACACAATGAACATGTGTGGGTAGTCCTCCCAAGTCTCAGCAAACAGCCTGCTTTATTAAATGAATGTATGCAGTAGACCTGCCAGTCAAATAGCTTTCACTTGATTAACAGCTTAGCATGGCAACTTTATATTACAGCATTTAGAGAAAACACTGAAGAAAACAAGAAAAAATGATGTTTTCCTCTAAGTTTATTGATTTTTAAATACAGTGTGGAAACATACTGTATGCACACACAAATTTCATCATGGAAAACCAGGAAAACTGCCTTGAAAGCAAACCTCTGAGCTTTATCATAAGACAAACTCAATACTGTATGTTTCTAGATTGTTGTGCAGACTGTGCATGTTTGAACTCATGTCTGTATGTAGCTAATCTGAATATTGTGAACATTCAAAGTAGTACGCTTGGTACTGTAATATTTTGAAGGCAAAGGACTTACAAAACACAAATATAATGCACACTAAGATCCATATTGGTATAAAGTAGATTGCGGATATTTTCTGAGACCTAGGAAGTTTAGCCCTATCTTAGACACACTTGTATTACATGGGAGTCAAAATGACAATAGCACAGCCATGTTAGCTTAAAGAGCCCTAATGACCCAAACTGAAGAGGTAACACAGCAGAGTAACAAGGCTAAAGATAAAAGTGCAGTCAGGTTGCTGATGAACAGGGAACAACTAGTATCCCCTCTGGTGCCAAGCTGCACCACACTTCAAATACCACTCTATTGGGAAAACCTACCCCGGAGAGTATTGTGTTCATCTTTGCGAAGATCCAGGAAAAAAGGCTGTGTCTGTTCTTATAAAATTATTAGCATCTTGTTGATATTATGTACATTTATTAAGCATGTAGATGAACTTATTTTACTGAATTCATAGAGGTAGGTTATCTCAAGTAAGATCACTGGTTTAGAAAGCATAGCCTTGACTGGTAGATCTGTCTCTTCCACTAACCTGCTGTATGACTCTCAGTAAGATGCTTTTAGTGCCTCTGTTTCCACTTTTTAATCTTCAGACCTGCATTTTTTTTGACTAAGGTCTGTGTCTCAATGTATTTTTATATAACTTCTAACATGATGATATGACCTCAGTTGGAATGTTTAAGCATGACCAACAGACCATTAAAAAAGATGACAAGGAGAAAAAATCTACAGGAAATCTGCCAGAAGTCAAGATTTGCATAAAAATTATGCAACAAAACTCTTTATTTATTATCACCAAAATTGTTTTCTAAACACCAGAGTACTACACTCTGTATTTCCTCTATTGTTTAGCCATTTAACATGGGATTTGGTGAACTATTCTTTTTATTTAATAAAAATCCTCATTTTATTTTTGCCCAGTTTTTCTGTGTATTAATTTAAATAGACTTTGAATAGGACATTGAATAGTTCTCTCTTGTAGTTGTCCTTTGCAATGCAAATTTATAATATTTTCATAACACAAAGAAAAGTAGTTGTCTGTTGGGTTCTCTCATATTCAAATGAGCAGTCAGGAAAACGTGCTGCAGAAATTCAATGGGTGAGAATAATACTAACATGAACGATTGAGATTTGATTGCCTTGCTGGTCATAATGCTATTGTGAACATTTCATAAAAATCAAAGATCCATGGGATATTCATTACAATGTGAAAGAAATTATGTCAACTTCTACACCTCACTTACAATATGCATCTGTGAGTACTGAATTATACCCATGTTCTTTGAGCTATCAGTAAAATCACAAACATTGTACCTCATACAAATGCAGAAATAAATGAAATCGTGAGAGAAACATATCTGAAATAATCTCATTTCCTTGCAGCCTTTAATAAGGTATCTTGCTAATTTCCTATTATTGAAGTTATCCTTTCTGGTAATAAATAGCTCCTGTATGCCAAGCATATCTTTTAAAAAATGCTTTGCAAATAACATTTAGCACTTCATCATATTTATTTATTCAATGCACTTCATTACATACAGCATTGTTCTATGCAGTAGCTGATTTAAATATTCTACCAAGAAGTAGCTAGTTTAAAAAAAGTTATAAATTAGACCATTTCTCTTACTACATAGATCTCTAAAGTTTGCAATTCTTTCTTAAACATTAAAATTTCTAACATGTCAAACTGTAATGAAAAATGTAAATTACTAAAATGGGACTCCTATCATCCAGGACACACAAGTGAAAAGTTTAAACCAGCCAATTTGAAGTGCGGAAGAGGGGAGTAGAATTTAAGTCTTGGCTTCCTTCACTTTTCCAGCATTTTCTGACAAAGTTTGGCTAAGCACCAGCATTTGTAGCTGTGAAACTCATCTTCTTTCCATAAGATGCATACATGAACCCACAACTCCATTTCACAGATGTTTCTCTTCTGGAGCTGTGCCTAACACACCAGAGCAGTGAAGACAACAATCTTTTTACAGTTGTGTCACAGCGCAGTGCAGGGAAAACATGGAAGTTGAAGCAAAGAGAAAGGGAATGATTTGTCAAATTCTACAACCCAGTAACTCTCAGGCATTTCTTTTAGGGAATAGGGTCAAGGCAAGACCATAATAGTCCTATTGGACTTCTGCTCCCTGTGCTGCTTTACCAATGATTCTTCACACAGTAAAGTGCAAAATTTGTCTTTGAACAGACAGCAATTTAGTCAAACTGCAAGAAGAATTTAGGATATATAAGAATTTGAGGATCTATGTTAAAGAGATTTTGAAAGCAATGCACTTCAGCATCTTCCCTGTTGTATATCTGTTTCTTATTTTGAAATACTGAGTGGAACTTGTAACCTCTAAGTAAAATTTCTACCAAATACTGAAATATTGTCTCTGGAGTTTTCCTTATGCATTTTCCTATGCTGAATTAACCAACAAGGCTAACATGTAATAACTCTGTTAGAATTAGAAAAATCAGGTAAATCTCTTTAGAAGACTGAGAAATATTTCTATTGGTAGCTTGCAGTTTCTCTCTTATTTTTTTCTTTCTTTTTTATTTTGTTCCTAAGATATATACCTAATTTTGTTTTTAAAAAAATTGTCTTCATTAAGTTTAGTAATACTTTCAGGAGCTTCTACATATTTATGTGCTTTTATTTTGGAGATGTTTCTTTCCTTTCATCAATAAAACTTTTGCTACTTTTAACCAAATAGAAGAAATCTACATATTTGAATGAACTAAGTATTACTTGCAGTGACTTTAGGAAAAAATAGGGTCTACTGAGGAAAAACTGAAATAACAAAACTGAAAATCTTTAAGGAATACAAATCCTTTTTGAAAATTAAATAAAACTGTGTTACTTTTATAGAGATTAAATATCAAACTTTTATGTATTTATTTTTATTACAAAGGAAATGGGAAAAAATAAAACCACTTTCATTTCCTTTCTCCCACCCTCCTCAAAAAAAACAAAATCATTTTGAGATCATGTTTAGAGCTGAGGCAGTAAGTAATCAACAGTCTGTATTAGATTTGTGTGATAGCAAAAGAGTAATTCTGTGGAGAAAGATTTTTAAATATGAAAATTTCCATCACTGACAGGTTACTCCAAGCACCATTAAATTCCAAATCTTAATTTTTGCTGTTTACAATAAGATGCTTGCACACTGAGATTCATAGTGCACATTTGATTATTGCAAATCCTTCTAGAAAAGATAAAGCCCTTAACAGACACATGGTTGAACAGTGATGTTTGTTTTCACAATGAAATCCACAGTAGTAAGTACAGACTGTGAGAAATTATTTGCTAGGATATTTAGGGGTCAAGCTGAACATGGTCATTCTGGCAAAAAATCAAACATCAAAGTATTAGTCCATAGATAGACAAACTACAGCACTATACCATGTGGTCAGTCTCTGGCCCAAAACACATAGGATGTTGCTCTTTTCAGCATTTTCAAGCAATCTCTGCCCTTCTGCTATCTAGACTCAGTTAAAAGCTGAACTTTTGCCAATACCAAGATTCAGTTGTTGCTTTAATAGCTGAGCTTTTCTGTGAGGTGCTGTCTTTGACCTTAAAGAATCAATAATTATTAAAATATTTATCAAGAAAAAAAGATTAGGAGATAATATATTTTCTCTGCTTTTCAATTACCTTTTAGCAACAGTGATGACATTAATATTTTTATAGTGTTGCAGAAAAATTTAAGATATTAAAGCGTTTGAAGTGTCCTTCTGTGTGTGAAATGTCCTACCACATAGATTTATCTTGCATTAGTACTAATATTTTATGGAGAAAAATTCAATATTCATGTTAATTCCTTTAATAAGCAGTCATTAAAAGTATTTTATCTCAGTTAAATCAGTACTTGACAAAACCCCTATAAAATTTTTCATATCTGTTGGAAGCATGACTATTGGATATTTCATGATGGCAGGGAGAAATGGAAGGAGGGAAGAGAGAGAACAGAAAGCTATCAGATAAAATATATTTTGTCTTGGAGAAATCCTTTCATCTTTACGTTTTAATTCATTTTTTATGAATTACTATATCTAGGTCACACAAATAAAGAAAAAAGTTATTCATAAGATGCTTAGTTAAATTCACATCAAAATATTCTGGACTTTTCCAGTCGTCATTAAAGTTAAAGAATATGCTTCTGCTCTCTCGCTCCCTCTTCAAGATATCCTGCCTTTTTATTTATTTATTTGGTTATTTATTTAGTTATTTTTACATGCTTTAGCTTTTTGCTTCCTTTCAATTACTTTTAAAAAGGGGTTGACACATCATCTCTGTAATATGGACAATGCTCCCTTCAAGCTGGCATTTCTGGAGTCACATAAATGACAATATGCATCAATACTTGCTATACCACATCTTGTAGAAAACGAAGGACTGAAAGATAAAATGATACAGAAGATCTCACTTCATCTTCTGCTGTCACTGTTCTAAAAGAGACAAATACTCTCTTAGTGGAAGGTGAATAAAATGTATCTAATTGTTAAAAGAATTAAAATAACTAGAGATTAATGATTACATACCGACAAAATAACCATTTTTAAGGATACATTATTTCACATTAGTTGTTTAAGCTTTTGGAACAGTAAGGTGAAGATGTACACTGTCCCAGGAGTAGCACCAACCCCAAGGAGTGGGAGGAAAAAGGAGAAGGTCTGTACAGGTGGATAGAGTTGCAGCTTCTTATTGCCCTGCACTAGCTCATGGTGCTGGAACCTTCTCCCACCCAAATGGGCAGAAGGAAATGGAACCTGTCAGCACAGAAAAATAGGGATTTTCCCTCGTATTCACATTTTCTTTGTTCTCAGGATGTAGAAAATAACCCTGTAAAGGTTAGAAAATAACCCTGTAAAAAAATACATTTCTCTAGCACAACATTTGATGAGCACTCAGATATGGGTCCCTTTCTTCCATCATATTTAAACCTTATAAAATGCAAAGATGTCTTTATTAATAGGTTGTAAAACCAAGATGCTACTCTGATGGCTAGGATAAAAAGTAATTCTGATAGCACATACCAATATAGTTGTGTAAATAATACAGCGAAATCAGGAGAAAAATAAATTAAAAAATTAAGACTTATTTAGGATTGTAAGCGGAGTTTGAAATGGAGTAAAGATAATACATTAACTAACTGTGTAATTTCTTAAAGAGGTACACACTTCGAGGGAATACTCGAGAGATCTGGACATTGAGGTCACTTAGCAGATTGCAAAATGGGACCTTTGCTAGTGTCCTGCACGTAATACTTCACCTTTCAAAATGTTTCTAGGAGAGAGCACAATTTGGACATTTTTGATACTAATTAGTAAATTAAATGCTAATTTTAATTATTAATTAAAATAATGTGTTAACATTGATACTTTTCTTTAACATGTCTTCTTTGGGATCCATGTGATGGATATGTCTATCCAGGAAATGGTAATGGAAACTTTTCATATTGGGATGTGTTGCTTTTATGTGCTGTCAGACAGGTTCTTGGAGAAGGAAATGAACAAGTTTGGGGTCTTCTGTTTGTTTTTTTAAGCAAAAGGTAGACTTCCCTTCACTTCCAATATTTTGACCAGACCTATTTGTAGCCAGCTCTCTCATCTCTTCCAAGTCATTATTTATCATTTGTGCAGCAAGTTATTTTAATCTTCTCTCTTCATTCATTCCTGCTGGCTTTTTAATAATTTTTAAAACATTTCTGACTTTCTATGATGGTCTAAATCTGTTTTAAGTCTTCGGTTTTCAGTGTCGTGACAGTAAAATCTGCAGGACTGTTGTATTCCTCTTCACTTGGTGACTTCGTGATACTATGGATTGTCTAAATAAAATCTTGGCTATATTTGCTGTCATATGACATTTCCAGCTAATCTTGTGTTCAGTAGAAAAGCTTGGTGTCATTTGGCACTGTTCCTCCCTCTGTGTTTGTGCTTTCTCTTCAGCTTCATATCATTGTGAGGATTAAATGAGCCTTGGCAAGTAAGACAGTCTCCTACTATTATTTTTTATATTTCTAACCTTCCTAATAAACTCCACCAGTTTTCTCTGCCCTCAAGGCAGAGAAAACTGTAAACTCCTCAAGGACTGTAAACTCTCTCAAGGGAGTTTACAGTCTCAAAGTACAACACCTGCTTAAATTTTAGTCAATGAATTGTTTTAATGATTTAGAATCTAAAGCTATTATTTAAAATTAGCTGTAACAAGTGTACCTATGTCATGGTTAGATGTTTCCCTGACACCACAGTTCTTATTTCAACCCTTCTCTGTTACATACTGAGCTGTTTTTTGGGACACGTGACATAGCAAGGCTGATATGAAGAAATTTTTCAAATTATTCTTAAGGGAAGAAGATTATTTTGGAAAATTTGTCAATCACTTTTAAAGTAAAATCTGATATTTATTGCTTCTGGAAATGTTATAATCAACTCATGGATAGACTAATTTTATGCTACCAAAGTCTCTGACAAAACTTTCAGTAGCATTATTTTGACTAGAATTTTGTTCCCTTGTGTTTCCTCTATTATTTTGTAAGAGTCTGAAATTGGATTTGAGGAATGTCATGGTCTAGGCTGTTGAATACCAAACAAGAAGTCAAGAGCTTCCAAATTGTAATCCTAGCTCTGGTACAGACTTGATAAGAGACCTTATGCAAGTCACTTAATATCTCCACCTTGTCCTCTTTCTTTGGAAACTGGCAATAACACTGACAATATTCCAGCTCAGTGGGTTGTTGCAAGAATGAAATTTAAAAATGCCAAACACCAGAAAATTGCTGCAGCACTAGTAAGTGTAATAGGAAACATACCATTTAATTGAAAACATAAGAATTTGTTTTGAGGATTAGTGGTATTCTTGTTTTTCTGTATAATCTCTATATTTTTGTATATTTCTAAGTATTTTGTATTAATGGGTATTTTTATGTTTTATCTCCCGTATTAGTTGATCGAAATAATTATTTGATCTTTCATAACAGTGTCACAGACTGAAAAGTTCATGCCTCAAACATTGATATAAGTTTTGTTCATGACAAAGAAGCTGCAGCCGAAGAAGCCTCCCTTAAGGCTGGGACCTTGAATTGAAAATCAAACTACTGATTAGATAAAGGGAAACCTATTGTTCAGTCATCTCAGGCTGAGGGAAAGGTATGCATCCACAAAGGCCAAAGCCACCAGCTGCGCTGAGTTTGGGGTGTGGGGAGAGCACAGCTCACAGAAGCCAGGTTAACACAGACTCCCCCTAACCGAGGGGGGAGGAGGAGGTTCTGGGTGTGTGGCATAACCTCTGGTCAGAGGCAATAAACATCCATCCTCCACTACACAAACTGGCCCAGCTGTGGCACCCCCAGCCCCACAGGCCACATCCACGGGACTTTCACGTGAGAGGCTTTGCACCACAGGACTGCACGTGATGCAACAGACCCAGTCTCTGCTGTAAGAGACTGCCCCCTCCCCCAGGGGGCCCTGCCTGGACATTGCTACCTGGCTTGAGAGTATATAAACCCATTGGACTCCGTGCTTTTTGGGGGGTCCTTCACCATCAAGAAGACCAGCTGGAGAGGATCAACAGAACATTGTTGGGATCCACGGAATGGTGATATTTTCCTTATTCTGTCCCTGTCACTCTCTTTCTGTCCCCTCCACCTATTTTCTCCTCCTTTCTTTCTACTTTCCTTCCTTCCTACTTTCCTTCCTTCTCACTCTCTCTCTCACACCATACTATACAAGAAAACCCATATTATTGTCACTGGCATATGGTCTCGTTTGCACCTTAATTTGGGCAGAGGAATTTCTAAAGAACCTTAATAACAATTGGATCATAACAAATGGTGAGAGGTATTTAAGGATACTTGAATTTCATAATCAAATTGGAATCACGTTTTCTATTGTATTCACTCCATAATGTCCCTCTCACAATCACGTCTTGGGGATTTATGCCAGATGACCATACTGTGCATCTGACTTACAGGAAGACAAGCTATTACTGACAACAAAGTAATTCTGATATCTGACTCTGCCAGTAACTTTCCCAACATTATGCAGTAAATCACAGACTTATTGTGCATTTGGCTTCTCCATTTTATACTTTTACCCCATTAGGTCAGCCTGGCTAGATTTTCGTAGAGGTCGGCTGTGAACTGCATCTTTGAAACGAAAGCACATCTGCAGACAGCATGTGGTAGATGGCCATATCCCCACGCAGCCTTGCTTTTATTCCTCAGTCTGTACAGCACATCCTGAGTCAGGAACCCAAGGTAATATGCTACCAGTCACCACAAAACAGCTGAATGCTTTTTTTAGTCTATCTACAAAGTCTGTTCTGGCTTTTCAAGCACTGAATCTCATGTGCATATATCAAAGTTTAAAATTACAAAGGTTGTCAAGCAACAAGAAATCTCTCACCACTAAGGATATACAACAAGACATCTGGTATTTCTTTCCTTGATAAACTTTAGAGTTCATTGTGCGAAATGAATGTGAAAATGTGATTTTGAAATGCAAAATTTGAAAATGGGATTTTCCACATGGGATAATGAGAATTTCCATCATCTATATATACAATATGCAGAAAGAAAAACTCATAGAAAATATGAATATGTCTCTAATGATGATTTTGTTAGAGTCTTAAATCTTATATTTGGATCTTATTCAGCTCTTTTTTCCACCACAATCATTCAACCATGTGCAAGGTTTTTATAAACTAGATCCGTAGACTCTCCTGAGCATTTCATGAACAGAAATTCAAAGCTATCTGTGAAACATTTTCTTTTCTATCATCTGAACACAAAGGCATCTGAAGTTTAATTGCACTTTTGTTTCTGAAACTTACAAGCAGCCTGATGTTCTGCAGAAGTTTAAAAATTTTCAAGATTTAGTGGCTTGACATATATAAAATGTTTAAGCCTGCTCCAATGCATGCATTAGCATGTCTACAGACTATTTCAGTAATTTTCCTCTGTTGTGACTATTAAGCACACAATATCCAATTGCAGTACCTTTCTCAGTGTTTTAACTGGTACTTCAACATTTAGGACTTTCTCTGGGACAAGGGAAAGTTTCCTTCGATTTTCTATTGCTGAAAATTAGAATCTGCATTCTTGGTCTCCTGAGTCCGTGCCTTGCATCTCTTAGCAATCACTGTAGCATGGCTGCTTCAGGCTCTTAACTCTCTGTCTCCCTTCCTAGACTACCTTCAAGAGCATTTGACATTTACTTTGTAATTAAATCTATGTGAATATTCATGCCAAAGCCTTAGTAGGTACTTTTAATTAAAAAAAAAAAAATTAATATGTGACTGTTTGTTTTCCAGTTGCATGTTAAGACATGGAAATTAAATTAAAATTAGCCTAGTAATATTTTCATTGCTACTGAGAGATTGCAAAGCCTGCAGTTCCTACACTATGCCCCATAGTATATAAAAAATCTGCTAGATAGCTTAAGAAATGTGTTAAAAGCAATGTTCCAATACTGTGTATCATTGAGAACCCCTGAAAAGCTATTCTAATTTTTCTTTCTAAAATAAATTGTATATACACACAAAAACTCTTATCTGCTCCCTCTTTAACACTTTGTGAAAAGCCACATAAAAATTGGATGAGAAGCTTTTTTCCCAATATTTCTACAGTTTTGTAGTCTCAGCAATAATTTTCTGCTGCAGCAAATAGATATGAGTAAGATTTTAATTTAGTTTGGGATAATAGCAATTCTTAGTGGAGCTATGATTTTACTCTAGCAGACATCTGATGCCCAAACACAATGATCACCGTCCCTACTCAGCTAATTATTTTATTTATTTTATGCTCTTTTAGAGACTTGTTTAAGCAAACACCATATAATAGGAACATGACAGTGATGGTCCCCTAAAAACATTACCTGAACATTAATCAACCAGATTAAGGCAGACTTTTTCATGCAAACCATACAAACCCAGCTGTCAGAGTAGTTTTTCTAACAAAACATTTGAACAAATTGAGATTTTCCAGGACAGTGCCTAATTATTTTATTTCAGCAGGTAACTTGGCCTCTGGGATCCAAATCTGTGTACATTTAAATGTTCTATAATTTGGTGCTGGCTGTGTATTCCTGGGCTTGGTTAACACTTGGCAAAGAGATAGCTCAGAAAATAAATCAATTTCTATTTGGTTAATAGTCTAAAGTGTCATGCTCTTCTCTTGTACTGAAATCTTGTATTATAAATGCCATCACCGTACTTCTATAACACCTGTCTCATACATTCTCTGCTTCTTCCCATACTTCAGTCCATTCACATTATTTCTTACTCAAATCCACTTTATTTTCTCCATGCCAGCCAGTCCTTCCTGAAGATTTTCTCAAATCTGAAGGAGCAACACTGGTATGTAGGTTGTCACACTGCTTTCATTTCTGATTTTTCTTTCTTTATGTGCTTCATAAAAAAACAACCCTGGTCTTTCTGCTGCATAGAATTTTTAAAGACTACAAAATAATTCTTCTAGTAACACTGAGCATGAAGGACATTGTTTTTTTTCTTTCTTTCCACACTGTACATATATTTGGGAAGGACCATAAACAAGTAAAACATTTTCACTAAATTTTTGAATTGAAAAGTGGATTATGATTTATTTTTAAGCCAAAAAATGCAAGCCTGGAAAGGAAATTCTTAGAAACCTTGGTAGCAATCATAAAAATCTGAAATGTTTAAGATAAATATAATTCATTTTATCTTTCCTGTATCACAGGAGATTGGAAAAATTTGAGTGTAAAGAAACATCCCTATGAACCTTATATTTAAATAATTTATTTTATTGATTATACTTGATCTCCAACGTCATGCTGTAGAGCTGTAAAATATCTGATAGGAGTGCAGTAAAAGTTGGTTAGAGCAAATAATTTAGAATGAATAATTTATCTCTCAAATTTTCTACCCTGTAAAGATTTTTCTATAGCTCATGCTGTCATAATACCTAATCTCTGGTCTAATGGATTACATTATTAGAAGGATTCATTATCAAAGTACCTCTGCTTTAAACCACAGTATAGCTTTCATTGATTTAATTGGGACAGAAATAGGTATTATTTGAAACAAGAAGTGTTTTGCTATTGCTTTTATATTATCCCCTTGAAGTGAATCTATAAAGATGCACATTAGCTTTTGATATTTGACAGCTTGTAATGAGTTAGGAGTTCTTTTTCTTGTAAATATAGATGAGTTGCAAACAGCCATTTCATAGCACTTGCATTTCAACATTAAAGATTTTAAATATTCCTTAATTTTATCTAGTTTACCTAGATTTAATTTGATCTAGTATGTTCAATGTTATAATTTGCTTCCAATTGTCGCTTAGTGTGTTTCTGCCACAAAATTTGCTCAGGGAGCTCTCAAATAAACATTCAAAAACATTCACACCAGTGAAACTTGACTACTCAGAGCAGAAATATAAAAAGACCAAAGAAGCAGGCAAAGATAATTATAAGTGTGCATGAAATCTATGGAAGAAGGTTGCCTGTGTTTTTTCATTTGGCTTAAGTGATCAGCTTTGGCAGCTTAAATTGATTATTTTCAGTTTGTATTATCTTATCATCCCAACTAATTACAACACATACGATGCTGCTTGCACTTAACTTGGTCTTGTCAACAAATATTAATTATTTGACAGAGTTAATTATTTTGGAACTAAAACATACTCAGCAAGGACTACACTTGTCTTTTAACATGCAAGTCTCAGTGCCCCAATCACTTTACATACAACAGTCCTGGATTTCCATTAGTATTGTCAGTTATTCTCTTAATGTGATTATGCATTCTTATCTTCAATTCAGAAAAAAAACTGAAACAAAACAAAACAACAACAACAACAAAAGTCTTAAAAAGCATCTTATTGCTTTTCAAAAGTGTATAACTGCTTTGATAGCGATACAACATCAATTCCTACATTTCTCATTTGTGCAAGTGATGAGAACTGTCAAACAAGGAAGAATGAGCTGTAGCTGAGTAACATAACTGTCATCATCTTTGTGACATTTAAAATAGACTTTTCTTATTTTTATGCAAGCTTGCCAATTTATGTAAGAATTGCTTCTAAAATTACCTGAATTATCTGTATATTTACAGCAAAAAGGTACTGATTCAATACTTTTTACTGTTTTATTATTATATTTTTCATTGTAGAAAGAAGCTAGAATCCTTAAGAGAAAGGTGTTTGAGGAAATGGTTACTAGTCCCTTCTTTCTTTCACTTTAATCAGTATGTGGCTTTCAGCCTTATCTTTGATATTTACAAAAGGAAAGTTAAGTGCTATCATCTTCTATAAAAGAAAAAGTACCTTCACAATGAAAAGTTTGTCATGACTAGGAGAAATATCTGGTTTAAATTTTTCCACAGAAGTATTTCTCTCTCAAAAGTGATTTCCTTAGATGTTTCTGGTAGTTTTTATTGAGCTCTTTCTTTTTCTGTCGACTCCTCTAAAGTGTATAATAAAAAAGAGTATAAAGAAATGCATTTAAGAAAGAGTGGAAAATTGCAGCCATCTCTGGTTTTTATATATTAGTAATCTGAAGATAGCAACTTACAATTTGGTGCATTTTCCCCTTTTCTGAATATTTGGAAAGTCCTCCAAACAACCCACCCATTCTGAAAGGGTAAAGTTCTTTTGGAAATTGAGATCTTTACTACCTCTCCAAGATGAATTAGTTCTGTGTGCACATATCTTCAGAACAGTAAAAAATTATGTAGATCTGTACTAATTCTTGCTTTCCTTGCTGCAGCAGTATACTAGAGATCTCTGAAATGCTTGACTAATTTCGAAGGTAAGGTGTAGACCATAGCATCTAAGGACAGTAAAGATGTCTGACAGAATAAAAACCTTGTTCTCCTTTTGTTTGTTGCTGTCTGATCTATAAATCCTCAGTCACGTAACCTACACATTTGGACTGCTTGACATGAGTCTGAAGGGGTATATTAATCTACAGGAAAGTATGAGTAACACAGGCAGTCTAGTTGCAACAGTGAAAGCAGGTATTTGAAACAACCTTTTCATAAGTAACATTTTCTCTGCAAAGCATAAACAGACGGGTTTCTTCACACTTCTCTGTCTACCAAGACAACCCCTTCAAGGAGTTCCTTAGAAAAATGGGAAAATACCTAACATAAAGTTGTCAATCTATTAATAATTTTGATGGTGGAATTTGTTATGAAATATATAGTGAACATTTTCATAAAGCATCATTGACAAAAGCATGCCATATATGTAATAAAACTCATCTCCTTGTTCATGGTGTTAGTGCTACCACAAATACTTTCACAGCTTTTGCCTTCATCCTACACTTCAGTAAGTAAAGAATGAACAAATAGATCCACATAGAGTCATAATTTTCTGTAATCCAAGCTTTGTCTAAAGATAGAAAATCATATTTCCATGCCACCTATCTAAACAACTATCTAGCTAACTTTTCAGAAAGATCTTGAGACTGTTTTTTTCCTTCTCTGTTCTAGAAATTCACTAAATCTTTAAGGGGAAGAGCAGAACAATTTTGCTGAGAATTGCTCTCAGAGAACTCAACCATAAGGATTATTAAGAAACTGCTACAAGCTTGCTTAATGGTCGTCTAAATACAAATATACACCCTTCTTCTCTCTTTATGTTTACCAAGTATGTACACTTAAAAGAGTATACTACATAAATGTTGAATGTTGAAATGTTGTCTTACAATTTTTTTTCCAGCTAAAGAATCTTTAGAAAATAACAATTTGTAAATGTAAGTACATTTTTGTCGCTGTTGAACCGCTAGCTGCATGCAAGAACCAGACTGGATCGGGTGAGGTGAAATTCTGATTTTATTATTTAATTCTAAAACTTATATAGGCTTTTAAAAGTTCCTCCAGACTGGGTCAATTCAAAACCTCCCCCTAGGCCCATAGGCCGGGTAGAACTGCCCATCTTTCCAGAGACAGTTTCAATAACATCCAAACCTTATCTTTATTTATAGAACACAGGGAGAAGAAGAGAAAAATTCCCATGGGAAAGAGTCTGTGCTACCACACATTTTTAATTAATCCATAATTATAGAATCAACTGAATGACATAAAGGATGTCAGAGAATGCCTGTTCCACCTCTTAACAGAATCTGCTCCAGAAAAAAGCTGTGGAGGGTAGATTGCTGATTGAATTAAAAAAATGAAAAGTTTCAGGTCAGTTTAAAGTAAAAATACTTTCTTACTCTAAAGCCATAGCAAAAACCACAAGGAAATACACTGTTTTGGATAAAAGTTAGAAGATACAACAGGACAGGAAGACAGATATTTTAAAACGTCAGTATATGGGAGAATTCAGTGCTATTTTGGAAGTGGCCATTTAAAGTGCTTTGACTTTTATTCTCTCTCCATTTTTCATGCTGAAAGAACACGATAAATTTGATGCAAAATTAAATTCATCTACTTGAATTTTTTTGCAGTTTTTCAATGATTATTCCATGTGTTCCAAGTGGCATCACCTCAAAAACATTAACAAATTTGCTTTCACAATGTTTCTAGATGGGAAGGAGGTTTTCTATCTCAGCATAACAACAAATGAACAAATTTCTTGTCTGAAAATATCTCTATAAACACATGGATTCAGCCTTAAGTCCCAATCAACTACTCATATACACATATAATTCCATCTGGAATGTAGCCAAAGTGGTTGACACAAAGACTTTAATGAGAATAGAGAACATTAATGACAGTATTCCATTACACCTTCCCACAAACACTCTCTTAAGAATATTTTGCTTTACTCTATTTTAACATCTGCTAATGTTGTCATCAAGATTTTTTATTATTATATCTTAAAGAACAAGAATATCCACAATGATAGGGCAATTTTAAAAGGATGCCCACGTCACCTACACTTGGATGAACCTTATTCTGTTCTGACACTGCTTCTGCAAGTTTCAACAACAACAACAAAAAATATATAGAAGAGTCTGTTAAATCTTCCCCAACGTTTTTATAGTTTGTGGTTGCACAGTATGAGTTGTGGGTATTCCCAGATGCTGTGGGTTATACAGCATTTCAAAATAAATACTGCAGGCACCATACCAATTGGAGGCTTACAGATGGCTGATTGTGAAAAGCCATTGGAAAGTCTGAGTCCATGTGGCAGCAATTTCTGACTGAAATAGTGCAGTGAACTGTACCCACTGCTTATTTCATTTTGGCTTTTTTTGTTCCCTTTTGACAGCACTCAGTATAGCAAAACCCCTTTCTGTCCCAGTCACAAACTTTCATGACAGACAAGAGGGAAAAAACCTAAAATGTAAAAAATATATCTACATGACTTTCCTCTTTATCCAGCTTCTCCTGGGTTCTAACTGAATTATATTCCTGCCAATGTTTCCACGAATGTTTTCAGAAAATACTTGTGATTGCATGAGGCTGATATCACCAAATATGTCATTTAGCAGAAATAAGAAAGACAAAATCCTGAAAATGAGTCTACTAGAGCTTGTATTTACAATGCAGCAGAAAGCTCTAGGAAAATTGCTGTATTGTCTCTCACCACTGATATTTTGAGCTCTCATTCCCTCTCTTCTTTTCTCTCAAGAGTGGAGCAGGAGGTCTTTGTAACTCCAAAACCACAATGTCACCCATGGGTACCAAGAGGAAAAAGGTTGATTCAGTCTCCCTGTGCCCAAAGCTTGTACTGATTTCTGTGAGCACTTAGGATGCTGCCTGGCAAGTATGAAATAATTAAACATGGACAGACATAACCATATTTAAAAAAATATTTGGTTTAGCAGGATTTCTGGAAGTGAAATAAGATTAAAATTTTGATCTCCTATGTCTGTTCTCCCATTGGAATCAGGTGGAACCTCTTTACCTGCAGATGCTTTCCCCGCCTTGACTGCCATCCTCAGACCCAAGCAAATGAGACAGTTAACAAACAAGGGAATTTGCTGCAGCCCAGCAATGATTCTTACTAAATTATAGAAAGCTGACATCCATGAAGCTATGAAAGCAGTCTGAGACTCAGTAGAACTCATCAGGAACTACTCTGGTTTCCTTTTGTATAAGGTCACCAGAAAAGGCTCTGGACTTCAAACAAGTAACTGCAAAACCACAATATACTGAATCCAAGCTTTGAAACAGCAGGCATCTAATTTTGAATGTAAACAGAGTGCCCAATGCAGGGAAGATCAAAATGGCTAAAAGTACTGGGGAAAAACAAGTTGAATTTGGGAAAAAAACCCCCCATTTATGAATTTTTCTCTCAAGTGTGTGAAAACAAGAAATGACTCTCACAGCAAGTTTCCTGGGTGGTCTTTCCCTGGCCAAGAAAAATTTATTTTAATTGACTCAAAAGCTTCACTTTACATTTATGATGAGAAATAGCACTCACTTGTAAACATTCATTATGTACAAACAAAATCCTAAATTAGAAAAGCAGTAAAGAAACATTGCTTCATTTACATGAAGAGCATTGTATGCATCCGTGGTTAAGTGAATCAAGTTTTACAATAAAAATCACTGCTTCTATGATTTTTATCTTCTTTGCTGAAGACAGCAATGTAAATAAAAGGCTTCAGTTTGAGTGTAGATACTAACATAAAAAGTAATACCAATCCAGAAATTTATTTTTTCTCCCCTCTTCCAGTTCCATTGTGATGCAAGATCACAGAATCACAGAATCACAGAATATCTCGAGTTGCAAGGTTCCCACAAGGATAACTGAGTCCAACTTCTGGCCCTGCACAGGAACATCCCCCAGAGTCACACCATAGTTTAATAGCTTTCTTATATTGTGGAGACCAAAACTGCCCCCGGGACTTGAAGTGAGGCTGCCCCAGTGCAGAGCAGAGCGGGACAATCCCCTCCCTTGCCCAGCTGTCGATGCTGTGCCTGATGCCCTCCAGGACACACTTGGCCCTCTTGGCTGCCAGGGCACTTCTGACCCACATTCAACTTTCCACTGACCAGGACCCCCAGGTCCCCTTCCCTGGCATGGCTTTCCAGCGTCTCACTCCCCAGTCTGTCTGTACATCCAGGGTTGCCCCATTCCAGGTGCAGAATCTGGCACTTTCCCTTGTTCAGCTTTGTATGGTTGGTGATTGCCCAGCCCTCTGATTTGTCGAGGTCTCTCTGCCGGGGCTCCCTGCCCTCAAGGGAGTCAACAGCTCCTCCCAGTTTTGTATTGTCTGCGGACTTGCTTAGTATCCCTTCCAGTCCTGCATCCAAGTCATTCATGAAGATGTTGTACAGCACAGAGCCTAAGATGAAGCCCTGTGGAACCCCACTAGTGACGGGTCCCCAGTCTGATGTTATGTCACCCCATTCCCTGTAACCCTTTGTGCCTGGTCTTTGAGCCAGTAGCTCACCCATTCATATGATGTTCTTAATGAGCTGTGGGGTGGATATTTTATCCAGAAGGATTCTGTGAGAGACAGCATTGAAAACTTTACTGAAATTCAAATATATTACATTAACTGGCCTCTCTTGATCAGCTAGGTGGGTTACCTTGTCATAAAAGGAAATCAGGTTTGACAAGCAGGATTTTCCTCTCATGACTGCGTTGACTCTCAGGAGTATTTCAATTCCTCCAGAACAATCTTCTCCATAATTTTACCAGGAACTGAAGTGAGACTGACAGGCCTGTAGTGTCCAGGATCCTCCTTCTTTCTCTTCTTGAAAACTGGGACAACGTTGCTAGCTTACAGTCAATTGGCACCTCTCCAGATTCCCAAGATCACACAAAAATTATCAAGAGAGGTTTTGCAATGACATCAGCCAGTTCTTTAAGGATACTTGGATGAATCCCATGAGGACCATGATCCCATTGATCGTTCTTGCAGTCATGGTCCTCCAGCTCAGGGCATTGAGACATCCTTGGTCCATTTTTCATGTTGAAGACAAAGGCAAAGAATTGATTAAATACCTCTGCCTTATCTCTGCCCCTGTTTGTGAGGTGACCATCCTCACTCTGTACTGGGCTGATATTATTTTTACACTGCCTTTTGCCAATAGCATAAGATTATGTAATTTGTGGTACTTAGGCCAAATTTCTGTCTGAACATAATCTCCATTTATCTTCTCATTTAAAATACAGTAAAATTGAGGTCTATCTTTATTTGCTGGTGAGTTGGTGGACTTTTGTGTTGAAGGGTTTTTCCTCCTTGTCTAAGTCAAACACAATGACACCACTTTTTTGAACGTACAAAACTCTGGATATTATGTACCTTGAAAAATCTAGTCCTGAAGTGCCTCAATTTTTGCCTCAAAATCAGCATATGATTTTGTTCTCTAGTATTTCTGCAACTCTGTTTGCTTAGGAAAACAGATTAATATCTCTCCCAGCAATACAGCATTAGAATTCAGTTAATATAGTGGCCATTGTCAGGAAAACTCATGCAAAGTTTTGTATGAAAAGCATACTTAAAATGCTAAAGAACCACTTTTGAACAAAAAAGAAAAAGTTATTGATTACTGATAATGAAATGAACGCTGTCATCTGTCCTGGGCAGTGAATGAAGAGTGATCCTGTGGAAAAACTACTTTATGTAATAGTTTAATCTAAACTCTGCCTGATGAGACACAGCCCAAAGCAGGGCAAATTAGAAATAAAAACTACAGTGAAAAGTTGTCATTTTCCTGATGTTGACCTTACATCATAACAAAAAAACCCAACTCCCCAAAAAAACCCGAGTAAACTTTCATTTGCAAACATACATTAATGAAACAAATGAATCCATGCCCCTGTGCCCTGCATCCCCTCAAAAAAAATCAAAATCTTTTTGTCTCCCATATGAATACCCATTAAGTATAAATCCATCACGCATGCCAGGAGAACATTTTGTGCCATGGTCCTCTTCTGTGATAGATCTCTGGATACACAATTACTTCAAACAATATCACTGAAGCACTCATACCAATTCCTTATGAAATAGTTATGTTCTCAGAACTTCTCACTGATGACTGTACTTAACAATTTATTCTGGGTGTTTTCTATAGTTATATATGATTTGTAACAGTAAAGATTTTTGTCAACATAAAAAGATGTTTTGAATTTTTTCCTAAGACTGAAGTTGGGCAGGTTTTCTTAAAACTGATCCTGTTTAAACCTTTAGCTAGATACCACTATCTCTGATACCCAAAGATGAGTAACATAAACATATCTGCAGACCCTGGGATTGGTTCAGTTGGTTAGACCATGGTACTAATAACACCCAAGGTCGTGGGTTTGATCTTCACTTAAGAGATGGACTTGATGATCCTTGTAGTTCCTTCCAACTCCAGATACATATATACTGCCAAATATTTGCCACAAATAATCTCTACAAGAATAATTCCATACCTCTGAAATAAAAAAAAATATTTTTCTTTGTTTATATTAATGGTTTTGGATGAACTGTTTGTTTCAACAAGATTTAAAAGCTATGAAAACTGAAAGAATCCAAGTTTTCCTTTTTTGCTGAAAGGAAATGATTTCAATACGAAAGGGTCTTTAAATATTCTAGAAGCTCTTGCATATGTCCCTCAAAGTTTGAAACTTTATAATTTGCTATTTAAATATTGGTTGGTGTTGTGGTGGGATTTTGTTTATTTATTTGCTTGTTTTCTCCATAATATGTAGGACTAGGAACATATTAAGGTGAAAAAAATTCAAAAGAAGAAACAATATTTTCACATAGTCATCATACTGTAAGTTGAAATACGAAAAAGAGTCTTTAAGAAAATATTATTAAAATTTAGATGAATTTTGTGTTTCTCAGCAAGAGGAGAGAAGCATAGAAAGATCTAGAGTAATTAAATCTTTCATGTCTTGGCCTGTGTATGTTAATAAAGGCCAAAATGAACCTGACAAGTTTGAAAAAGCTATCTAGTGGACTTTGAACTGTCGCTGATAATTAATAAAAGCAAAGTAAATTTAGAGTTCACTATAGATGTCAAAAAATCTACCAATTTTATAGTACTTTCACAGAAGACAGAAGAGCTGAACTGAGGCTAGTTGCAGATTTGGGGAATTAACTTACAAAGTAAAAGAATTCATTTTAATCTTTCTTATCTGCCTAAACCTCCCTGAGATTCCTTTCAGAAGCTCAGTCTATAACTCCTTCCATCTTCCTCTTCTACCTCTTGTTCCACAGAGGAATAATGAAACATCTGTCCAGCATTTAAAAAGCAGTGTTTATGAAATATTATTAGTTAATAATTTTATTTTTAGTTTATATCCGTGGAAAATTAGTCAGATCTGGAAAGATGCTCTTCAGAGATTGTATATCAGTATATTGGGGAGAAGAATGTTTTCATGAAATATCAGTGTATTGGGAAGAAAAATATGTTCATGAAAGCATCAGACAAATTTTCACCATATAAGTAGAAGTTTTACAAACACCTAAATATAGGTCTTAATAAGTTCCATCAAATCTTGATATTACTCAAAATTCTTTTCTCCTGGAAAATAGTGTCCTTGATTTTTTTCTAGATTCCAACTTCTATAAGTGGCATCATTGAACGAGTAGCAAACTACAGAAATAATTATTAAAAGCTGTTCAAAACACATATCTACTTCTAGAGTTTATTTTTCTTAAATGGCCAACAAAAGCAAAGCACAATCAGAGAATCCCCTGCAATATGCCTTCTACATGTGGCCTTCATTGAACATCAAACAGCTTCTGACATATTCAAAATACTGAATAAAGTCGAATTCAGACGACATTCAAAGCTAAAATGTGTGATTGCATTTAAAACTGCATAGCAGAATGACATATCCCTTGTTGATCTGCACCTCTTTGAAAAGGTAAGTGGAACAAATTAAAGATTCCTCCTTCATAATTATCCCTATTATTGATAAATTTACCCTGCTAGTAAGAGAAAATGAAAATTAGGAAAGAAAAAATCACATACACTCTCTAAAGCCTTTGCAAGAACTTTTTAGAGCTACTAATATGTAATTACAGTTTCATCTCTGAAGTTAGACCAGATTTACTTATATATACCTTGATGATAAAAACAAGACTGCTTAGGTATTCCCCCAAATTACAGAAGTCATAATGGAAAGTACTTTGTGTTTCATATGTCCTAATTTTATGCTCCAAAAGGAAAAAAAATAAATTTCCCTCTCCCAGTCTCATTGCTTATGTCAGAAAAATAGGAATAATTTGGTTTTTAGAGTGTCAAAGAAATGAAATAATGGACACACACATCTTTGTGGCAAGCAGTATGGTGCCTGCAAATCTTTAGAAGAGCTATTAGAATGCTTTTATAAAAAATGAGTGGAGACAAAGCTACAAAAGCACAGCTGTGTCATTGCAAATAATCACCTAGACCTACAGCAGTGCCAGCTCTGGAGCGATGGGTGCCTGCCTCATCTGTGATCACAGGGAACCCACAGGGGGACAATGACTGAAACCAGCTGATGTGATATTGCTGATGCCTCCATTTCTTTGAGCAACAGGGTGTGGGGTTTGGCCCTCTTCCAAGACATCCAGTTTATAGTCTCTCCTCAGCCTGTGGACCAGAATAGTTGCACAGTGCCCTCATCGCTTATCTTGGGTGATGGCCATGCTACCCTCCCCTGCTTTAAACACAGTCTCAGGTTAAGTGCCACAAATAGATATTGCGAGTACCAAATTCTACCTGCAAGTAGCAAGGAGTAATAATAACTTCTATAGGCTACCACTAAATCCAGTGCATTCATAGATGAATTTATCTTCATTAGAAAAACTAGGAGATCAGTTCTGCTAACTTCAGCTGAGCCGAATGAAAGCTCACTGCACCAGTAATCCCTGTAATTTCAATGGGACCATGGAGTATGACAGTACTTAAAACTGCAAGCTGTGGGATCTAGCTAAATTACTTAAGTCTAAAGACTAGGGCTGGGTAGTAGAGCATAAAAGGGAGGTGAAATATTTTTTTATTAAAACATACAAGTTCCTGTGTTGCTATGCAGAGGTATGGTAACAGAAAATACAGAATAGCCATAACATAATGACAATTAATCCAGTTGTTCTTTCGTAAAGGTGTATTAGTATTATTTTGCTTTTTCAAAACTGGATGAAAAACAGTTTTCTTTTTGTGATCACTGTCCAAAAAAAGCTTTCATAAATATGTGTATGAATATGCACTGATCTGAGGCTATGTGCTGGTGCTCTGCTCGGATATTGCTCAGGGAACTGGGAGACAGCATCAAACACAGCATGATGTCACTACAGTAGCCAACTGAAAAAGCAAACAATTGGTTGCAAAACAGCAGACTTGAAGTTGCATTCGCAAACTGCAATAAAAAAATTGAACAGTTCTGTATCAGAGATAAACACAGAGGTCACAGCAAAGTGTGAATGATACTTTTGACATGGATAACTTTAGAGATAAAGACAGAGATGGAATCATCACATTCATTCTACTGACATTATTCAACTAATGGTTTTGCATCTATAAATATAAAAATAAAAACATCAAATCCAAAGCAATATGTTATTTGCAGCAAATGGGATACCTAGTCAGGACATGTAGTTTAGACAGGGATCTGCAAAGAACTGGCAAACTTCTATAACATTCTGTTCTGTGCTGCTTTTATTAGAAGGAGCCTTCTGTTGCTTACTTTTAAACAGACATTTAAATCACATTTAATCATAATCATACAACTAGTACTGCTAATTATTCTGGATAATGTGTTTTAACTCATATTGCATAAGCCGCTCAAATCTTTGATTCCTGGCTCTCACAAAGATTGGAGAAAAATAGCCCACATATTCTCACATAGAGCAGAAAAACCAATGTGTTGGAGCAGAACAAAGACTAACTTGTTTCACCTATGTCTACCTGCAAATATATAAATATTATTTCACTGTAATAGAAATAATTCAAAATATTATCTCAAAATCAAAGATTTGGCTAATATACTGAATTAGCATATTTTAAATTTCCCATAGTGTCAATTAAATTGTTATTGGATTACTGCATTAAAGAAAACTAAAATATGGCTACCTATTATCTGAGACAGTTTATGAATTATCATCTGCTGCATAGTAAGATGATACCACATAGAAGGGCATTTGAGTCCCAAAGTTTAGCATTGCCCTGGGTACAGCTTCTGGTTTTGGATTTTATTTTTCTGTAAGCAGCAATGACTGTAAGCAAGTTAGCACTGCCACACAAACAAAAAATATGAGACATGGTGTGGACTGTACAAGTGCCTTATGTTTACTTTCTGGCTGGCCAAACTCTTAACAGCCAGTGTAGAAGATATTTTACATATTATTTCTGTTTTCTGATTTTTTTCTGTCAATCACATAGCTATTCTAATGCTTATTTGTAAGTCCTACTCAAAACACTTCGCTTTCAGATTCATTTTTACAATCTAGACATGGGGTCTTTCTATTCATAAACTTAATCCCCAGAAAACCTCACCCACTCTCCTTTATACTATACTGCACTGTACTGTACTGTACTATACTATACTATACTTTCATTATTTTCCTACTATTAAAGTACTTTAATAAAATTTATAGTTCTAATGCTAGAGCTACTGGTACAGCTTGCTGCAATGTTCTCTGACCTATGTTTCAGATATCATCTTAAAATGAAAATGTTCTCAAGAAATCAGCATGCAAAAATTTGTATGACTTCCAAAACTGCAACAAATAAAGTATTCCCAAAAAATACAGATAATAATTTTTCGCACTCTGACGTTTTCTCTAACACCATACAGTTCATCTTTCCATGCTTCAGCAATCCCAGATATGTGCGCAATCAAACCGAGGAGCCCATGGGCTATGGCTACAGGCAGTCCCCTCACAGAGATCTATTTCTGCTTCCTAATTATGTCATCATTAGAATATAACCAGTAGCATGTCTTCCAGAGGGGTAACCATTCATTAATGCAGACAGATCAGACTGTGGTCCATTGAAAGTAATGAAGTGGAAACATCCAGATTAGTTCTAAAGCCCTTGAGACCATTCCTGTGATATCCTCTGTAGTCCACAAAGCACTGTCAGGCACCTTCTATTGTAACTGAGAGTGAAACAATTATCCACACAGTTTGTGTTTCTGTAAATTTCTGGGTCAGAAGGAAAATCTCAGCATTTCATCTGGTGTCTTTATACTGCCTAGCCCTAACCTCTTTAACAGTCAGGTTTTGGTTTTGTTGTTTGTTTTTTTAAGCAACATGGGTTTTTTTTTGCTGTCTTCACTTAATTCATAGTCAAGTGAAAACCATCAAGTGGGAAGATGGCCAGGCTTCAAATAAAAGGTTTCTGCTGTAAAAGGAAATAATGTACTCTCCATATCCCTGATGGAAACAAAAGCAATGCTAAGTTAAACTACAGAAAGTAATACAGGTAAAAACTGTAGCATAATATGTACAGTAAATAGAATGTAAATGTACACTAAAAACCCTGTGTACAATGTCTTTTGAGGTTGTGGGACCTCCATTGCTGGAGCTCTTTAAGGTTGAACATATATCAATATCATTCTTGACAGATATATTTAAACATTGTTTCAGAGCAGGGAACAGATTATATAGTCTTAAAATGCCGTCTGGATCTGTTTTTCATACTTCAGTGATTATTTGCTATGTTATGATAAGATCAGAAAACACTGTTAAAGTTCAGCAAGCCAAAGTGCTAATTGCTGTACAAGTCCTATTTTAAAAGACAAATCCTTCCTTGGAGAATTTATGATCTCATTTCAGATAAGACAAAAGGAGATGTTGTAACAATGAAATGAATGGCGGATGGCAGAACAGTGACAGACAATAACTAGAGTTTGTTATTTTCAAAGTGCACTTTTTGCTTTCAAACACTTAAAAGATCTTAAAGAAAGATTGTTTCATGAAATAGACAGCCATTGATCTGCCGACTATGCACCTCTGAGTGATGGGTTACTCTGGAAGAAGCATCTATTTGGGCAAATAGACACATTAGCTTGAGGAGTATGGTGAACCAGGAGGGGACAATTTCCATTTCTGTAAAATCACAACAGTCAGAAATGTGCCTTCTCTTCTCACACCTCTGCACCTTGCATATCTCATTGATCTCCCTAAGCTCCTTACCCAGTCCTGAGGGCAGCTTGGATCACAAGATCAATTTTAATGCTCTGAATTGCTCTCTGAAGGGGACTCTCCCTCTCCATAGAATCCTAAAACATTTCAGGTTGGAAAAGACCTTTAAGATTATCAAGTCCAACCAATATCATAAAAGCTAAGTATTATTGAATGGATAAACTAAGAGAATCACAATAAGACTTTCAACATTTGTTAAAGTTCAACTTCTAGATTCCTGTTCTTTTCTGTGCTAGAATTAAAATCAAGTAAACTTTGCATTTTGTTAAAAAGCATATTTTTATCTTTACCTATTAAAGGCCCATTCCTTTGAAAAGTTATGTAAGACTCCACGATGACTCAACGCTCATGTAGAAAGGATTCTGCAGCAAGTAGTGTATAAAAGGAGCCCAATTTCAGAAAGCTCGGTCTAAACACATTCCACTACCTAAACATCCACATCAAAACATATAATTTGGGACAAGTCTGCTTTGTGTTGCTAAGGTTTGAGTTTTGTTTTTGTAAAGTTAAATTTAATAATTTTATCTGGTTGGAAAAACCTTTTCCACAGATATTCCTAAATCAAGATTAAGAAGAGCCTTTTGAATGTTTATAGACAGTGACTTTCAACAGTTTAGTATAACCTACCTTTTCCTTCTTCAATATCTCCACTTTCCTGACTCTAAAGATACGAGTAGTGTTAGCTTTCTTTTCCCAGCTGATTTAATCTTTCCTGCTGAAATTATCTTTGGCTAGGAAGCCACTTTATTGTGAAATCTCCACATTTTAAAGCTCCAATTCTTTTAATCATCTTTGTGGTTGCACTGGTAGAATGGGCAATAATCCAATTAGCCATGAAGAAAAATAGAACATTCCTTCATGCTGCCAAGAACACCCACAATAAAACATTTTGATGATGTAACCCATAACATCAGAACCTTTAACTTCCCAAAATAAGTTAGTCCCCTGAGATGACCGTAACAAGAATTTCTTGTGACAAGATCCAATTCTTTTCTCATGCTATCTAACAAGACGACTTTGCATTAAATTTTTCTTAATATAAAAAGCCTGAAAACTTTCCTGAGAAAAGGACTGGTTTGCATAATATGCAGATTATTTCAGTTGCTTGATCACTGTAATAAATGCCAGAGAAGATAAACAAGCACTCCTTGCAAATGAAGCATTGCATGCAAATTTCATTTTTATTGGAATGACACTTGATGACCTATTCTGGAACCTTAAATTGATGAGATTTTCCTAACCAGGCATGGTTTCTAATATTAAGTTAATGAATATAAAAAGGAAAAACCGCCACAATTTTTATTTAAAAAATACATACATAAGAAACCTCATTAAAAACTTGGGATGTAGAATATCACGTTGAAAATGCTTGAATAGTCAGAGATTATTACAAAGCACAGAAGAGCAACATTTCATGAATAAATCAAAAGGTATTAAGATTAAACAAACATGCAAAGTTTGAAAATTAAAGGAGGTCAATTAATGAAAGCAACAAATTAATTCAATTTTCATTCAAGCACTTGACATTAAACTTGCTGCTGTAAAAATAAACTCAATTTCAAGGTGTTTGATGCAGAAAAGCATGTTGCAAGAAGGTCAGAATTTGTCTCAAAGCTTCAATTCTCTGATTGCTGAGGTAAGACAAGCTATACATTTGTCCTGAGCGCTATAAGTATTCTGGATTAAAGTCATATTATATTCAAATCACACCTCATTTCAAATAAAAGAAGTTGAACATTGAGCACAACAGAGAACTGATGTGTTTATTTGCAAGTGGACAAGCTGCAATGTATGACACGTAGTACATTGTCTTTAGACATCAATGTGGGTTCTACACCTTATTTGAACTAGAATGAAGGTATACTTCTGATGAATGATATAAAGAAAGATCTGAATGCATATCGGCCCTGGGAATCAAGAGAAGGATATTTATATGCATTGTACTGTGCCACTATATTGAGACAAAAGATCCTGAGCCACATATATTAAATGGCTGGATGTGGATTTCAGTAGTGAGGTCCCTATGAAAACTTTTTAACCTTTTCCACTGCCACTGAAGAATTATACGATATAGGACCAGGAATGACAGGTCCTCACAGTTAATGTGATTTTTGCTGCGCACATAATGTTTCAGAACAAAAAGACAATAGGCTTTTGTGTCTATGTAACAAACCCGAATAAATACTCAATCGCAGAGCTGGCAAGTATTTCTTCCAATATGGACAATTACGAACAGTAATGGACAATTGACATTTAAATCTTAAAGATGAAAGACAAGTGGAAGACGGTATCTTATCTTGAAATCTTTGCAAAGAAATTACTTAGGTATTTATAAAATACTTTAATTAAAACATGGTAAAGAATTTCATTGATATTATTATCAATTTCATTGTTATTTTGAAGCATGGCGAATAACACAGACTGGTTTGGAAATACAATTTACCTTAGGCTTCACTGCTTTTCGTGCTAAGTAAATCATGTCTCTGACATTTTAAATGCTAAAGGAGATAATCATGAGAATTAAAATTTTCTCCCATTCTTGCAGCAGAGATGCCACCTACTAGAACATGTGTCTGGTCAGTGACAAAAAGATACATCTAGCTCTAGATACTGGTTCAAGTCTTCTCTGCCCACTCAAACTCAGCAGTAGTCTCTAGGGAAGCATACACAAAAAATTCAGGTGGTAGAAGGAAATTGAACATGGGAAGAGACTAGTTACCTCTTCTCAAACTACGTGTCTAAAGGAATACAGGAATTATCTTTTTTCTTTTTTTAATTTATGATTTTATATCCAATATTTCATGATGGAATGGAATTTATGTAGGAAAAATACAACAGCCTTTGTACAAGGTAAGGAGAAAAGACTTGTTCATTTCACAAACAAAACATCTAATATGTGGCTGAGCCTTTGGGTAGGATTGTGTTCCTCAGTGAAGCCTACCCAGCTCACAGCACCCTGGGAGGTATAAAGTGAAAACTCTCCTGCACTCTGGCAGCACTGGAGCACGCACATCCAGACCTCTGAGATTTTAACTTGGTGCATACTAATGAAAAGTCATGCACAGTTAGTTCCAGTTAAATAATATATTCTTCCGCTGAGAACTGTTTTTTTTTTTTTTCCTATTCCCCAGAGTTTATCTAAAACAATAGGTTTTTTTTTTTCAAAACAGCAACTCAATTTCCAAAGCTATCTTCTGCGTAAGTCATTTTTAATCTCTCTTTTACTGATAGGGAAGCTTTTGAAAGGAGACAGGGTGAGAGACAAGCACATACTGAATCTGCAGCTGCAAAAACCTTAGTAAGTCTTCTGTCTCACAACACTGTACCCTGGCCTTTCAGGGAATCCTTTTCTACAGTGTAAGAATTAAACTCTTCTAGGTGTAGTTATTTTAAACCTTTTCAAAACACATGTTTTTGAAGAAATACAGTCTTTTATGAAATGGATTGTCTTATTGCATCAAGCATTTAATAATTCTTATTAAAAATCCTTGCTTGCGGCCTTGGAACTGATGGTATGATTTGTTCTACTCCTCAATATACAGTATTTGAGCTTTTGTGTCAGTAGCACTGGAAAAATTAGTTACCGATTTATTTCATGAGTTGCTGAAAATCACCAGACCTTAGAACTCTCATGAGATCATGGGACCCTCTCAATTACCATTACTTATCAAGCTTACCAATCTTTTCTTAAGTCAAATATGCACATATTTTAAACTACTTCCTAGTTGTAATCAAGATTACTTCCTATTTATGCTGGGGGTTTTAATTCACAGAGCTTCTTTTTGTATTCATTCTGTGCTGTATGGTCGAATTTTAAATCTTGAGTCAAAAAAAATTATGCATTTTTATTTGCATGAGATGCTACAGCTGTACAGTATTTCTGTGTTCCTCAGTGTTTGAGAGAGTATCAAATCCAGCAGATACTGTTCAGCACCATGGAAGAAAAGCAGAACTTGAAAGCATAACAAAGTCCTCTCTGGGACCGTGAGTTGGGTAGCTTGAAATGCTAACTACATGCCATCTGTGTTTCAGTGAGGGTTAGCTACTGTTTAAATGATTGTGATTAACAGTCAGAGCTTTATACACTAACAAGCCAAGTTTGATTGTAATTCTTTGGAGAGTAATCATCGCTCTACCCTGCAATTATACACAATGAGTGTTGAATTAGAAGCAAAGAAAAAGAACATGAAATAACTTTCAGACTTGGGAAAGCAGGCTATTGAACACAAATCAGAGGTGAGGTGATTGGTGAGAACTTTGATTCAATGTAGTGTTGCTGGTATAAAATAAAAAGATCTAAAGAAACAACAATTTCAAGAGTTACTGGGAAAAAATAAGGAACGTGTAAAGAGCATACATCACATGGGCAGGAAAGCAGCATATAACTTCAGAAAAAAAAAAAATCCCAAGCCCATAAGCACTGATTTTGCAACAGAATTGTGAACTGTAGAAAAAATTTTACTTTCCTTCATGCCTTATATTTTTTGCTGACAGCTAACTGCTGAATCAACACTTTCACTTGTGCCCACTCACAAGAGATGTGCTCTTGCCTTTGCTTTTAACTTGACCTAAAACTGTAAAAAACAAGGTTTACAAACTATATAAAGTTCTATCGAGATCTTTGAATCAAGTTTCATTTTGTTGAGAAAGGAGGAAGACTACTAATGTCCAAGAGCAGGGTTTCAGCAGGAAATGAGTCATATTCACCATGAAGACACAAGGGGATGTTTTTAAAAGGTGAGAGGCAGCAAAAAGGTTAATTATTAAATTAACACATTTGATTAAAGTATGTTTAAGAAACAGATGTCAGTATCTTAAAATTGTTAATAATTTCTATTCCTTTGTGACCAGCAGTCTGTAGCTGATGTTATACCACAGAGAAACTAGAAGTCATACATGTAACTCCTGGAGGTGATAAGGAATCATGAAAAGATTAGTAAAATATGTTTATCAATTCCCTTCCAAACTCTGAAAGCAAACAGTGCAGTAAAACTTGCATTTGAAGGATTTAGGGAAAGAGTGGAACATTTAGATTAGGAGAGTGAAAATGTTTCCCTGACGTGATCTCTTGTTCTCAGTCCCAAAGTAGGGCTATTGGGCATTTCACAATGATTCTGCCTTGAGTCTTACAGCTCCATTTTCAGTCCTTTCCTATTCTGTATCTTTCACCAAGCTGGTTTTCCCCCTCATCTTTTTATTCTGTATTTTGCTGCCTCAGGGACAGACCTTGCTTCTGCTGGACTGAGAAAGAAAAGAATATGAATATGCAGCAAGACAGAAAAGAACGGTGCGAGACATGGAGTCTGGTTTGCTACACCCACTGTTAGCAGAGTAGGTGGGACAGGGGAGAATCACCCTCCCAGATTTGCAACCTCCTTCATATTTCCTGCCTCTGAGGGAGAAAACTGTCACCAGTCTGCCTCTGATGGCTCTGCTTCAGGCAAGCCAGACAGCTTGGCCAGAGTGGCTGCTCTTTGCAGAGTGCTACTCAAAGTAACTCCCTGCTCCTCATAGGTCTGGAACATCCCACACCTTCACTCCTGCCAGCACCACACAGCTCCCTTCCCTCCCCCAGCTCTTCTGTGTTCACACCATTGTGACTTGCTCTCTTATCCAGTGCATCTACAGTTTGGCTGCTTTTTGTCATACAGGAGAGTTAAAGAAGTTGCCGTTTATAGGCCACATCTGCTCTCTAGCCCCCTTCTCCAGCAACAAAAGCAGCTTCCACCTAGGTCCCTAATGATCTATAATCTTCTCCTTGCCTGATTAGATTCTATTTTGCCAATTTGATGCTTTTCTTGAGTACTCACTCTATCACTCCCTGCTTCTCTAAAAGCCTGTAGAGAAAGAAATACTTTTCCATTTATTTTTTAATTTATTTTTTTCCCTGCTTTATGCTCTCTTGCTATCTCAACACTCTGCTCTTCACACTCCTCACCCAAAAATACACATTCTTATTTGGATGTTTATTCACTTCAGGAAAGAGAGTTAAGCCTCTGGGCTTTCTGGGGCTTGCTTTTTTTTTTTTTTAAAAAAAAAAAAAGCAAAAATATTCACTCTAAAACAGTAGAGTTTCCCAGTACCACTGCATATACAGATATACACACACATCAAAAGGAAAAAAATATTCCGGAGTCATCTGAGATAAATATATCAGATCATCAAGTGTCCCTTATCTTGGAATAACTACCTATCCAATTCTGCTGATATTTATCTCCAGGGATAGGACAGAGATTTTGCAACACTCTTGTCTTAAGGGCAAATAGTATTAATTAGCATTTAAATGTTGCATCTGTAATGAAGGTTGATTTTGAAATGCAAAACAAAAGAAATCAACTAATTTTACGTATTTGTCAGCTAACAAATTTTTTAAAGTCCAAGTCTTTGCTCAATCGATAAGTTTAATTCATTTAAAGAATGAGCATATTGGAACTGGAAGGTTATCTTTATCTCATTGCATACGTTGGTATGAACATGAGATTATTCTTACCATATGAAAGATATTTGCTTTTTCACAATCTCTCTGGTAGCTGACATGATGGTTTCTCAGCAGCTCTAATCTCTATAGAGACTCTGAGGTGTCTGAGATGCATTGTTCATCTTCAGCAGGCTTTACTATGCATTCTTCTTTCTATTTAGGACTATTCTCTGCAAGAATCATATGCAATACTCCACAACTACCATCATACAAAAGCACATAAAAAAATAGGAAGTTTATCTACTCTTTCATAAACAGGGATGAAACTTTTTTTTTTTTTTTGATGAATGTTTTTTCTAGTAATGCTCACATTTATTGCATGGCCACAGCAGTTCTGACTCTGACCTACGGACTAGGCTCCCATTGATTTCTGCACATTTGGCAGAAGAGCTAGGGAGCACTGGTGAGCCATGAAACATTCCTCAGCACCCTAGACAGTCCTGTCAGAGGATTTATGTCAGAGAGGTATTACCGCTGTCACTAGACTGGACACAGAAATGTTTTCCAAAGTGGCCAGATGTTGATGCACACACTCAAAAAATGCCTGGATAAGAATAAAAACCAATAGAAGATAACTCAGATTGTCCCAGCAGACAGGAAAACTCAGAAGAAAAATGCCTTTCTTTGAGCGTGAGGATAATGATGATCCCATGATGTACCAGTTAATTCACTTGATTCGCCTAGAGAAATCACAGAGAAGCTGCCAAGAAGAGAGAACCATGAACTTGTGGCAAAGAAGGAAAAGTATTTTGCCTATTAACATCTTAGTCTCCCTTGAGTACAGCTATATAGTGGAACTTCACCTGGGTAACCAGACCAAGTGGGTAGACACAGGCATTCCATCCTATTTCCATAAAAATATGAGAAAGGTTTGATTTGTATTTAATTGTGGAGCCTGGATTATGAGATTTTTAGAGCTGCCATGCTAAAATGTTAGCCTTTTGCAAAGGTGTTTTCCAAAGTAAAAAATGTTCCTGAATTACTGCAACTAAAAACTATAACCAGGGAAGTTTGATTATATATACATATATATATATATATATGTAGTGTATATAAAATACATATATATATATATGAAATATACATATTTGGTTATACATGTGTATATATACACTAAAATGCCATTACCATCAAAGATTTTGCAGCTGGTGTTCACCAGATTCTTTGAATGTTTGTTTCTCTTCTATATAAAACATATTTTCTATAGACTGGTATAATTTCAGATATAGATATATTAGGCTTACTGTTTCAATCAAATGATCTAATTATTCTCAAATTCCAGGAAGAAGACCACACCACCCAGCAGCTAAGAACACAATTATTTTTAAGCCTAGGAATTATAAATTGTAGGATGGATCTACGTCTTCGATACATGTAATTTATAAATGCAGACTATTTAAATTTCCATTCTAAGATACTTGGGTTTGTTTGGCCCAGAACAGAAAAAATGGATTCATCAGTTCAAAGTAGAAATGTATAAATGTATGAATAAACTGTGAAATTAATTTGAAAATAAAAATTAAAGCAATTGGTATTAAAAGCTTTAATTTCAAACAGAGTTTTTCATCATCTATTTAGACCAAAGACAGTACATGTTCATTTTCCAATTAAGGGTACAGAGTTGAGTGCACTGCACATAATTTTTCTTTAATTCATTCAGAACAATGCCTACACATGCAGTCAGCAGACTAAATTCTTTTTCCATTGTAGGAAAGGGAGAAAATATTACATATCTGTATCTCTGAAATATAAAGCAATTCATCAGAAGGTATGTTAGAAAATTAGAAAATCTTGCCATTTTGGGTGTATAAACTGAAAGTGTTAGTTTGACTCTGATAAAGTCTGAAATACTTTTGATTTAGTATCCAAAGAATTGTATCCAAAAGAAATAAGAAAGGTAAATTCTGCCTGAAATTCTGCATTAAGACAAAACCACAGAGTTAGAAGAGCTATGACTTAAAGCTCCATTCTGAGGAGAGGTGATGTGGGTTAAGAACTCTCAAATACCGGCTATAACTCCACTAGAAATAATCAATTGACATTTTATTCTGTGTATCTATTTTTGTACTGTGTTTATCTTAAAGCCATCAGTTAGATCCCAAACAGGCTTAGGTTTACATTGTAAACATCGCATTGTTATTGGCTTAGAAAAAGGCAGTTGAAGTGCAGCAATCAATGTCTGAAATAGAGCCTTGTTACAAATAATAGTTTCTATATTTTTCAGACACTTTTGTATCAATATTTTGAGATTAATAAAAGTGTGCAGATTTTTCTAATAAGAAAGCTGTCTTCATGTCTTTGCTCTGGGAATATATTTGCAGAAATTGAACTCCGCTCTTCTGTGAGCTTCAGAAATAAAATATGCATAAACTTAAATGCACCTACACAGGCAAAATTCTGCATTCTTGCACAGAGACATTTGGTAAGTGAATCAATTTTCTGTATGTTACCTTTGAAGAGGACAGCATTTTCTTTTATTGTGTGAATGAAAAAATAAAGCATGTAAAAAATTTCCCAGTCAGATTCCACCGTTGTACTTTGCATCGTTAATTGGAGGCTAGTGGAAAGAAGTAGCCATTCAAACTCCTTGCCTGAAGATATTAGAGAGATATTACCATTTAAAATCTAATTATGGTCTCAGAGCAACCTTCAGTCCTGTTTCAGAAACTTATTCCAATGGAAATTGGATGAAGAAACACTGACCATCAATCAGGTAAGATGAAAAAAATCTCCATTCAAAGGAGTCTTCAGACATAAAATTAATTTGCTGATGATTAAATAGAAAGTCTCTAACAACAATCTCCTAACACATTTCAGAATGGAAATCCAGTAGACTTGAAGCTGGCATCAGAAAATGCCCAGCTTTGACCTGCTTATCTTCATACAACAAGTTCAAGTGAAGGGCATCGCTGGTATCCATGGTTCAGCATGTTGACTTCTTCTGTATGGATCAGTAAATCACAACAAAATGTACCGTTTTCTGCATAACCTACATTTTAAGTAGTTCCACATAGGGTCATCAAATACCCCCAAAATGACCATGGGCACTGTGATTATTGTATAAAGAGAAACTTAAAACTATCTCCCTTTTAAGAATCACCACGTTTAGAGTTGCAGCCATTGACACAGTTATGGTGAGCATCCAGGGCATAGGATCCCACGCAGCACAGGCATATCCACAGCAGTGCTATGAAACCTGTACCCTGGATATTCCCAGTTCTCGACAGAAGGACTCACATTACTGCAGCTGGGAGCACACCCTCCACCTGGGTTTTAGAGGACAGGAATTCTAAATGTGTAAACTCTCCAGTTTTGTCTAGGTTTTCTCCATGTGACTGGCAACCAGACTAGAAAATCTTTAACTACTGATTTAAGTTTCCGTATATTAGTGTTTACTTACAGAACCTTTGCAAAGAAATAAAACAAAGAGTGTCTTCTCTGCACTTTTTCTTTTTTTTTTAAATTATTTTCCATTTCTTTCCAGCTCTCCCCTTTTGCTTCCATCCCTGATGTAGATGAAGAGGGAACAAACAGTTCTAATTCCCAAAATCAAATGTCAGACCAAAATGTGCTTCCAGATGAATTCACCCTAATTCTTAGTAATTAAAAATAATTCCAGTTTAGTTAAATTCCAAATAATTTCTTCCTTTTTGTGCTTTTTATAATGTATTAAACAAAATGTCACTGCACAGTAGTATCTCTCTCTCTCTCACACACACACAGACAGACCCACATAAATATCACTGGCTGTATAAACTGCATACAATAAAGATGTAATAAAAATAAATATAGATTCTTTTTTGATGGTACCTTTTCTTTTTCCAAAAGGCTGGTCTGCTGACAGACTGACCAACTAAGAGATTTTATTTGAAATTATAAATAACTTCTATCCGCTGATCTAAATTAAATCAATATCGTAGAGATGGTGCTACAAGTAAATGTATAATGAAGAATAGTGCAGGTTGAACAAAATCAAGTTTGAAATATTCATCATATAAAGGAATTATCATTCTATTTTACATTCTAAGACTAACTGACATTGGAACACAATTGTCCTTAAGAGTTATGCTTAGAAAATAAATCTTTGAAACAATGATAAACCATCTTTGTTACCACTCAGAGATTACATGACATGCAGAAAGTGTATTCTGTTATGGATGTAAGAACAACATCAATTAATTTCACCTGTTTATTTTTGTTCCTTTCACAAGACCCTGAAAGTCACAAAACCAGACCTGTCTGATTCCCAAGAAGATCTGAGACAGTAGATTGTACCATTACCCACTGGTGAATCCAAAAATGCCTTAATAGTCCTGATCTCAGAAGCTTTGCATATTGTCAGCCCTTTCTAACTCTTTTCAGTGCACTGTGGAACAAAGATACTGCAAATGCAAAGAGTCTTTTGAGATCATGCAGAGAGAAATTTAGATGAACAAAGAGAACACATACATTAATTTAATTTTTGAAGAGATATATGTGGACATCTTAGATTGACCTCTGAGGCTGAAGCCTTCTTGTTCAGCAGGTTACGCAGAACACTGACATTTTTTCTTACATCTCTGTTTTATCTTTGTCTCTTGCCTCATCAAGCCCTGATCCTTCAGCCTAATTGGTTTTCCCAATTCCTGATTAGCCACAGGGATAAGAAATTCTCTTTGTGCAGAGTACAACCACAGGAGCAGCCCTGGTGCCAGTGGGCACTCGGCACAGAGAGGGAAACAGCACGAGGCTCCAAGCTGCAATCCTTTGAGAGCACCATCCTCGGGGCTTGTTTATTATCCACAAAGCAACAGCAAGTCAACCGCAAAACACATGGCAATGGTCCCCAGAGGCTGTCCAAAGTCCAGTCACGCAGGATAGAAGGTCACACTCTCCCCTTGGATTACAGTCTTGTTTTTCCCTCTTGCTCCAGCAGCTACATGACCAGCCAGGATGGCTTAAATGCTTTAGTGGCTGTGTTTAACTCTCACTACAATGTTTGCATCTAAACTAGACAGAGAGAAATCGAAATTCAGTGGAATTTCTGAATGTGGAAAAAAAAAAAATTCTCAGCCCTAAATGTTCATGGCAAACATTTTAATGGCCATAAAATTTGGGCTTTTGTTCCTACAGCTGAGAGACAATAGAATATAAATACAAAGGGTTTGCCCAAGACAATAACCAAAACCATTTTCAATCCAGGTATTCTCTATGTTGGCTGACTTATTAGAGTACTTTTCTCAATCCCCACCAATATTTATCTGATTGGGCCACTGCCAAAACATGAAACAATTTGGAATTCAGAGCTAGAACCACCTGTTTTGCTATCTGTTACTATGCAACCTTCTACTATAAGCATGGCAAAAGAAATAACAAATTTTAAAGCCTGTCTGCCTCACAGTACTTTTTTCCCCACCCCTAATTTGTATTTTTCTTTAAAAGCAGTAACAAATTGAGGACCGCCCTTTGGATCTGCACCAGAGTCAAATGACTTAGAAAACAGGATCTAAAACTGATATATGAGTTTTGATGCAAGGCTGAAGTAGAAAAATCCCATCTTGCATTCTAAAAACATTCTCTCTTCGGCTTAGGAGGCTATTGCCCATATTAGCCCACAAACACAGTCTTGAGAAAGCTTTTTTACTAGTGACTTCTCTAGAGTAACCTAAGCAGACAAATTACAAAACAACCAATTTGTTGGTGCTGCAGTGCCCCTATGGTACCCCATCAGAAGGCACTGAGAGCACACAGGAAAGTGAGTGCTTAGCTGAAGAGAAAGAGTAGGTGGTGCTTATTTCTACACCAGCCTAGCTGTGATCCAGAGTTCACACAAATCTGGCACCATGAGGAAAGCCCACGCTGAGGGGTGTATGCAAGGCAAATGTAAGAGTGAAGACAGTCAGTCATGCATCCAGATTATAGATAAGCCTCAAGAGCAGCATGCTAAACCCTACAATAATGTAATTGTAGGCTGCAGAAATATCTTGCAGAGTAATAATTAATTCTTGCAATGATACAAGTACAGGTAAATCAAAGACTTGTTATTAGTCCAGTTACAGTGACTTCTAATCTAATTACTACAGTTTATTCCTCATAATGACGGAACTGAAGCTGAGATGCACAGTTATCCATTTATCTGGTGTTTGACTTTCTGTGTGTTGGTATGGTGACTCATCATCTCCTAAACCACTTCATGATTCAAAATGTGGTGGTTGTCTGTGAAGTTTTGCCTTTGGAGTATGTCCAGAACTGCCCGTGCCTGTGTAGCTAAGTCCTTCACCTCCAGCAGATCAGGAGCAGAGCTATCAAATCAGCTGGAGGACCAGTATGACCAATAATCTCACACTAACAGCCTAAAGTCCAGATTAGAATTTTTAATTAATTACATTACAACATAGCTGAAATTAAGCTTAACCACCTGGCTATATGCCACCATTACAGTGCAGGAAATATCCAAGTTCATGAGTCATTGAAGGGATTATTCTTCAAATATGAAATATCAAGAATGTTTTTTAGGTGCTATACCAGCAAACAAACACTTTGTTATCATAATAGAGTTACCAAGTGTATAGACACAACCAAAAATGAAGACTGTAGTCCTATAAATCAAGGTTCACTATTTTCTCTGCTTTTCCTTTGTAGAAAAAAAAAAATTATTTTGTTTTTTCAGCAATGACTCAACAATGTCCTAAAGTATGAGTCAGGAGTATGGAAGAATCTTTTAACATTTTGGCATTTTACTAATTTAGATTTGCTCTGCACCACCTTGACTTTACTTTTATGGCTGTTCTAACCTTCATCGCTCCTCAGAGATAATACAATACTCGGAAGGAGTATCCATATAGAATCATGGAATCACAGAATTCTGTGGATTGGAAGGGACCTTGAAAGACCACCTAGTCCAACCACCCCTGCCACACACAGGGTCATCTACCACTATATCAGTTTTCTCAAAACCCCATCCAACCTGGTCTTGAACAATTGCAATGATGTGGCATTCGTGACTTCTCTGGGCATCCTGTTCCAGTGTCCCACCACACACATAGTAAAAAATATATTCCGTATATTCAATCTAATCCATATTATGTTTCCCAGCCTGCTTTTGCCCACGGCATCCTCAGAACACAGAACTGGCCCTAGCTGCTTTATCTTCTCCCTTCATGTTGCAGAAACTAAGCAGTAGATGGAGTCTTGCAACCAGCTATTTGTGTGCTTTCATCTGGTCATGTGGTACACAACAAGGAAAATTCTGATTGGAATACTGGTGTTTACATTTATTTTCATGCAATATTCATGGCTAGCAGCAGACAGCTAAGAGAAAGAACAGATACGTGGCTATGACCGTGGAACTGGAAACCTCTGCCAGGTAGAAAAAACTTAAAGCATTGCTCTGAACAAAGTTGGAAAGGTAAGGCTAATGCTGAGACAGCTTGCCTTGCAGGCAACAGCCCCTTCTTTATGTAACTGGTATTGGAGAAGAGAAACTACATTCAGTCTGTAGGAAACCACTAATCAAATAGGTCAGAGAAAACATATTTCAGAAGCTAGACCATTGTCTATAATGGGAGTAGTTCCATTTTATAATAAACATGAGCCTGATGTTCACAGAAATTCTGTCAGAGTTGCCCTTTAGAACATTGATCCAGTGCTGGTAAACACCAGAAAGACAACAGAAAGCTTGCTGCAAGTACAAGCCATGGATATTGCATCATGGAATTCCAGAGAAAACAAAATAACAGGAATAAAACAAGTTTGATGAACTCATATTGCCAAATATTTTTCTCAGTAATACAGCACCTGCAAACAATACGCATTGCTGCTCATAAGGAAAAACTCATTTTAATAATCTAAATATTTGCCTGCTAGTCCCAACTGATTTGACAGTAACAGTGCTAATGTGCTAAGAATGGTAATGCAATGATTTTGAACACCATTTTATGCTTCCTTTGATATTCCAAGTGTCTCAATTGCTGTCCCTGAACAAGAAAATCACATAATTATTTCTGCAAAGAGACTTGTCATAATCTAATGTTTAGTATGGACCTCTTCTTTCTTTAGAATGTGAACTCTGAAATTTAAAACTCAATAGAAAACAGCCAACAAATGCACACATTTTCAATAAAACTGGTCTTGTACTGCTAAAATCATAGCCTGCTAGTGGTCCTCTTAGGTAAGTATTTGTGAATGTGAAAGCTGAACAGTGCAACTTTCCTATGGAATTTTTCATTTGCATAGGTTACCTCAAGGTCACCATTCAAATTATTTGGTTCCTTATATGAAATCAACAAACATGTACTGCCCCATTTCTCAGCACCAACTTTCAGTTGCTTCTCTACTTTCTCCTTCCAAGCTATTCACCTCCCACAAACTACTGAGCCTCAGGAGATCAAAATGTGAACTTTCATTCACAGCAAGTGAATTTTCATGTTATAAAGGAAAGGATACATATAACAGATAAAAATCTAGACAATAAAGAGCTTGAGATAAGATTCATTTCTTTATAACACCAAATTTTGCCCATGATTCAGCAGCTAGCAATAAGATGAAATAAGACACAAAACAGCACAGCTTCATGGAACACATGGGATATGGTAAAGCAGGAGTGAGAAGCCAAAACTGAAAGGCAACAAGAATCCCAAAATATCAAAGAATATGTTCTGTTCACAAACATCAAAAATTCATCAAAAAATCCTGCACAGGCAGATGTTTTTGCCAGCTTTATCTCATGTTTGAAGAATTTCTGCTTAGAGCTATATTAAAATTACAGTTTTCCAAGGCTCACATTCAGACCTTGGAGGTGAGGGACACTGCACAGCTCTCATTCCTCTAGCTTAACTCCTTCACTCCTTCCTTCCTTCCTTGGTTCAAACCATCTCTGCCTTGTGCTGCTTGCAGGCTGCACCCAGGGATGAAGTGCAGGTGGACATGAGATGAAGCACTGCAGGGAATGTGCCGTTGACTGAGGATTCCTGACTCTTTTGTGTCTGTGCTTGAGACTTCTTGGGTGTTGTGGAAAAAAAACCTTCAAAAAGCAGTGCTGTCTTTGAGAAGTAGGAACTTGCAAGTCAGGTTCAAGGATGTCTTTCCCAAACTATCTTTCTCTCTGAAGCAGAGTGCTCTGTACAGAAAGCTGTCCCTCTAAAGAAGAGAGATGGCACTGACATCTGCCTCTGAAGGATGACAAAATGCCATTGAAATGCAACATCACTGGAGACAAGAAAACCTCTGCTGAGGTCAGGAGAAGCATAGAAATTGTTGTGCTGTTTGAAAAGAGATGTATCCTACACAGCTATCTTTCATTTCTCTATCCACCCCTTCATTAGCTAGCACAGAGATTAGTAGTAAACTTAGAAGCAAACTTTCTTGGTTCAATCTGGTTCTCCTGGTAGAGACAGAAAAACGGTCACTGTGAAAAGAGGGATATACAGGAGAAAAGTAAAGCAGCAGCAGTTTACTTAAAACTAAGGAGACTGCAATAGGAGAGGGAGCAACAGCAATCAAAAATTGCTGAGATCTCTGAAAACACAAGAGATTTCAGCCATGAAAATTAATATGTGGTTTGGGTAGATTTTCTTTGCTCTCCTGGTTGGATGTTTACTCCCTCCCTCCTTTTACTCTACATTCCGTGTTGCCCACACAACCTTTGCTGCTTCTGGGTAGCACCCAGTCAGACAAGCTAAACAGGTTACTGTGACTCAGTAACCTGCCCCTTTTAAACATGAAAACAAATCTCATACTTATCCAGTGCATTTAGATCAAAATGTCCATTTCTTGGGCAAACTGACTGTTATTTTATGAACTACTCTGAACAGGCAGCCTCATTTTAGCTCATCTCTAGGCTCTGCCAGAGTATGCCTCCCCAAAGTCAGAGCAAAAAACAGTACAGAAATGTAAAAAAAAATAAGCTATTGAAAGTAAATGATGGTGTGAACCAAACATAGGTAGGTCTGTCCATAAGAAGGGAGGAAGCAGTCACATCAATCACTCACACAATCACTTAATGACGAAATACAAGAATTTTGCTTAAGCCAGCAAAGTGAGTTTGAGGTTAAAAGCATTTTACAAATAATTAAAATATGACCTTGATCTTCAGTGGTACTCAGATATTCATCTCCCATTGGCAGTCTAAATTACCATGTGGCAGGTTTATTAGAAAAACAACACAGCTCACAAATTGCTAAACATGTATCTCTGAATACCTTTTAGAATTAGCTTTCATGCTTGAGTGAACTAAGTAGTAGTTGATTTTTTAAGAAATATAAATATTCATGAAAACTGATGTTTCTTTAAAGTCCCACCAACCAATGCACTACAAGCAGCACTCTAAATGTCACCAGTTGCAGTCTGCACCTTCCTTGTGTAGAAGAATCAATGCCTGTAAGCAGAATAATCAGGAGGAGCAGAAATATCTGCAATTACAAAAAAAAAAAGCAAAAAATAAATTTATTTCATCCCAAGGGTCTAATACTAGCAACAGTCATACATAGGAGTAGTTTTACTTTATTCTGAATAGAGAAAATGAATAATTTTATTACAGCAAATATTCCCAGGCAAGTGTTCCAAGTATTAATTCCAAAATCTATAAAGAAACCATGTTAAAAGCTCAGGTAGAGTTGTTTCCTACATTTATATCATTTACATTTGAATACAATTACATAAAAATAAGCAATTTACCATTAAAGCTATGCTGGGAAATTGAAAGAATTGCTTGTTTTTTTTTTTCCTCCATCAGTTGTCAAAAAAAGCAATTTGAAATTGAGTAAAAAGGGAGATATTATCTGAACTGTAGGTGTTGTGAAAACTGTTCAGTGAAAATTAAAATACTAGTTTGTGCTGCAGCCATAAATTACTAAACTAATTATCTAGTAGCAGGCATAACCAAATCATTCAAAGGGGTAATTAGCAATCAGACATAATGAGTACTGCTACTATTTCTTGTCATACTGTATTTAGCTTCTGTGCAGCCTAGAGGAACTGAATTATTTCCTACCCTTCTCCGAGGGCATTATTGCTATATTGAGTGCATCAGCCCATATTATTACTCCCAGTAGTTTAATTCTTCACTGGACTGCACAATTCTGATTTCTCCTGTCAAAGTTTTGCCTGATCTCCTGGGTCCTTTTAAGCGGGTATCATCTTCACAGGTTCTTCCTTGGCCTTAGAATACATGTAAACTGCAACGTAATCAAATTATGTGTCTCTTTTATAATTTTTATTGCATTGCTGTCCGTGAACATATGCTGCATCTTATAGATCATGTTTTCTATAGTGCTTGGACTTTACACACAGTGTAAAATGGAGAGTTTTAATAAGAACTGCATATCCAGAGACTGTTGAGGGAAATTAAACTGGTAATGACTTTTAAGATAAGAAGGTGCAAACTCACATATTCTGTTGACCTAAGGTACTTCTGGAGAACCCCCCCTTTTTTTTTTCTAGTGCGTTCAACACCCACACTTCACAACAAGGAATAAAAACATCGGAAAACAAGTGTTGCTTTTATTTGTAAAAAAATAGCACAGAGAATCAAGATTCCACAGTTAATACATTCTGTTTTGGGTCTGTTTTAACTTTGTCTTGGAATATGAAAGTTTACTTTCACTCAGAGAATCACAGAACCATAGAATATGCTGAGCTCGAGGGGACCCATCAGGATCACCAAGTCCAAATCCTGGCAGGAAACCCCAAGAATCACACCATGTGCCTGAGAGTGTTGTCTGAACACTTCTTGAACTCTGCCAGGTTTGGTGCCCATGATCACTTCCCTGGGGAGCCTGTTCCAGTGCCCAAACACCCTCTGGCTGTAAAGCTTTCTCCTGATATCCAACTTAAATCTCCCCTGACTCAGCTTCATGCCAGTCCTGTCGCTGGCCAAGAGAGTGAAGAGATACGTACTTGCTTCTCCACTTCCCCTTGTGAGGATGTTGAAGAACACAGTGAGGACTCCCCTCAGTCTCTTCTCTTGGCTGAACAAATGAAGTGATCTCATGTCTTATTGTCACAAGCTTCGCATTACTGTTGGCCTCTAATTTTGACAGTTTTTATACAGGCACAAATCACAGAGTTCAATAGGACATCTCCTTATGAATCTCAGATTCTACCAATGTCCTTGCCTTTTTGCAGCACAAGCCAAGGACCATCTAGTATTATACATCACTGGAGGTGCTGACCACTCATGAAAACTGGTAGAAGCAGAATTCTGTACTGAAGGAAGTATTACTCTGATATGAAAACTCCAGAGCTTCAGATATTATAATTTAGCATATTCTGTCAATATCAGGTATAATGATAAATAATATTAATAAATAATAAGTGTTCATTATCAGTGATAAAGTTTTCTATTGTCATCTGAATTTACAGGCAAAATTTTATGAAGCCCTGCAACAACTATCAAGGGTTCTACCTGGTTTTAAAGCTTTTATGGACTGACCAAGTCCTTACTCGTAGGTATTTGGTCTAATACCAAGCTGCCAAGATTGAATTCCTTGCTATGAGTTGAAAAGATGGCAACAATGCAGAAATCACCAGAATTACTTTCAAGAAGGTACTTCCACACTAAATATAGTATATCTCACACAGCAGCATGAGTAGACTCCATTTCCTTGCACAGCATTTTTTTTTTCTTTTGAAATTTGTTTGCTGCTGTGGTGGAAGCAAATGGAGAATTGCAAGGCAGGGTTATTGACCAGCCTGACTAGGGATGGGCTCTTCATCACATCATTTGCTTGCTTACTTTTGTGCTTCTACAAAGGCCAGTATTTGGCACATAATAGTTTTGTCCACATTCACACAAACAGATTAACATAATTTAGTGCCAAATTAGCATTCCTGGCTGAGCAAACACTGACTGCAAAACTAGGGCTGCTCCATTTAAAAAACAGACCAGAGATTTTATGAGTTGCATCTACTTTTTAATCAGTATCCACGTGGCACTAGTACCCCTTATGAATAAATTGTTTGCTTGAACCAAATCTGAGTTCGTTCCGTTAGTTTCCAAATATGTTACCTTTATTTAAAAATAATCCCAGTCTTGAGAAACTGCTCAGCCTGAAACATCTACATATCCCGGTAAATTGAAAAGAGTTTATTGTATTTTCTTTTTGGTCAAGAACTCCTGCAGATGCATTGTGTTTGAACTAAAGTCTTCAGGAGTAATGACGGCAGCTTCTTTTCACCATCTACAGGTAACATGGCTTTAGACTGTAGATTTACATTGGTCTTTACATTTAAATAGCATCTAAGATGCTAGTGCCCCAGTCCTGAAAACATTCATTGAGGCTATGAAGATGCATATATAGAGTTCAAAATAAATCAGATTATTAGCTAACTTTATGAAACAAATACATTGCATTTCAGAAAACACATAGTTTAAACTACATTGTTATTAGTCATAGAAAGAAGGAAGTTTGAATTCACGTAATTTCTCTTCAATCAATTAAAAAAAAAATGTCATAGGTTAGTTTTTAGTAGGTTACTGAAATTTCTCTTTAGCAAGGTGTTGCAATAAATAAACTAGCTTTAGAATTATAAACTAACAAATTTTTATCTGGAATAACTATGAGTTCAATATTGCCATGCACATCTTCAAGGAACATTATGAATTCAACCTCACTTGTATTTTTTGTCGCATTTCCCAAGCTCTCACATTTTGCTCGCTGTTTAAAAAAATACAGCAATAAGGTAGAATTAGTAAATGATTAGGTTAAAGCTGATGTTCAGAAAGAAGTTTTAAATAGATCACAGTTGAAATTTGTGATTACACCTTAGTAGTTCTCCTCATGGGACAATTTTTGGACAAGTCGCGTCTTTATTCTCACCACAATTTTGCTTTATGTAATTCTTCTGTGGAATAATTTATAGCATTCTTTTTTGAAGTCAAATGGTCACTACAAGAACTAATATTCTTTCAAGAAATTTAAAGCTCTCTGTTTTCTATTTTATTCATCTGCTCACTTCATCCTGCTTTCTCTTTTTGTTATCAAAAGAGGAATTAGGGCATTTTTATTCAAAATGCACATCACACAGATGGGTTAAAGCTTTTCCACTTTGATCTTATAAAAACCTCTGCAACTTCTTGATCAAAGAACTCCTTCCTAAGATCTGAGTTGTGTACCCGTGGGCTGTTTCACTGAAATTGGTGAGAATAGGACTGTTCCCAGGAGCGTATCTTGCAAGGCTGGCCTTGAACAAATGGAGGTAGGGTACTAATGTTCTTAACTGCATTCATATTTCCCCCTTCCTGGCAGTGGTTTCCTCATTATCAAGCTTTCTATATCTCCAACAACTGATGTTTCTACTATGTAATATCTACATGTCTTCACATTCTGTATGTACAAAGATTTAAACAGTCTTTATTTTAATTTATTCTCCATTTTTCCTATTAAAATTAGTTTCATTTTAATCAAGTGATAGTAGATTTTATACCTATCAGCTATGTCACAACATATTTCTAACCAATAATTATTTTTCCCCATTTTAACTTATTTACTTACAAAAGTCGGTCTTAGATGCATTAAGAAGAAACATTACTTGCAATATAAATTTGGACAAAGAGTATCCTGAAGAAAGTTTAAATAGGTATCACAAGTACACTTTTTTACAAAATGTGTATACACAAAAATCCACAAAAGTTAAGATTTTTTTTTTATGTTCTAACTATTTTAGCAGAAGCAAGTTAAATACAGAAATAATCTAGAATGTGAAAATGTATAAGTTTTAGATCTGGTTCTACCTTTGTGATTTCAGCAGTGCTGTGTTAGGCTTGACCTATGCCTCTGCATCCAGTCTGGTCCTGCTGGCAAGATACTCTCCCTTAATTGTTCTGTTGCCTGTGGTGTCTCTTAATCCTGGACATCATCAAATTACTACAGTTTATTGCACTCTAGATACATCTTTGTATAAAGCAACCAGAGAGAGCATAAATGGAAGTAAATGTTTCTTCTCACATATTGTTCCTAAGTGTGAACTTCATTTTATATGCTATCATTTAAAGCATAGCCATAACCTTTATTCAAATATCAAATTGAACTTTGAGATTCATTAAGGCTGAACAAGATAAATTTTTTTCTTTTCCTTTCCACAATGCCAGCCCAGCAGTTGTTGGTTCTAACATGACATGGATCCAGGCTAAATTTCATGTTAAAACCACAGGATCTCTTTCCACATCCTATGCCACCACAATTACAGCAAACTATCACTGTGATAAAACCATCTGTCTCCATTTCCAAGGTTAATTTCTAATGAGTCTTTAAATTTTATTCCAACCACTGACCACACAGGTCAGTTGGTAACCATTTTCTCATGCCTTTCCATGCATTTAACTGTGTTTTACATAAATGTGTAAAACTCAGGTGGTAAGATGCTCAGCCTTTCATTGAGAGCAAATCTGATCTTCTTGCGTGTTTCAACACCCAAGGGGTTTGGGTACATGAAACCTGTGATTACATTGCTCTAAGAGCAGTATACCAAAACTTATGGGAGCAATTTTGGAAGCGTAATTTCTACTAAGAGAAGTTCCCACTGGACACTCTTGTGAGGAAAAGAAAGAAGGCATAATTGGTGCTTTTGTAATGCAACTAGTTCTATCCTATTACTTTCTGGGAGCAGGAAGGGGGAATGGAAGAAAACCACACTCTGAAGGGGATGGAAATACTTTGGAGATCTTGTGCTACCGTGTACTGAGTCTTGAAACCATACATTACACAGTTACAAAGGAAAGGTTTTATAGAACAGAAGTCAGATAAAAGGACCAAAATTAATTTTTTGAGATTTAAATAACTGACATAAAATAATGTTGTTTCATAAAAGTAACTTGACTACTTTGATGGCAGGTTTTAAAATGCATTTTCAGAGTTTTAAAGTTTCTGTAGAAATCTTTTCTAAATGTTGTCAGGTTTTATTATTTATCTAAATCTACAGGTCACATCTTTGCTTCCAGCAAAGCAACATAATGAAAGAACAACAGAAGGCACTTGTAGAAACAAACTTTTGAAAAGCATCTGGTCCCCTCCTGGACTAAACTTAGCCATATGATTGCAACTGAAAGCAGAATTCCTCTCAGGTTTTAAATATGTTGTTCCACTGACAAATACTGAAGGCAGAAATTATGACCTCAGAAATGCTTCAGCAGCTGGAGTCCAGTACACGTTTAAAGACAGAATTTGCCCTTAAGAAGTGAAATAAAGTGTTGCAGTGTGCAAACCCACAACATGTTTGGTTGAGGAGCCATAATATCCTGGAGTGGTGGAGGCTCGTTGAAGGGCAGACTCCAAAGTTGAGAGTTTCCCCCTAGGCTAGGGCGAATTCCCACTAGGCCGTGCACTTGTATGTAGATTTCTTGGTTTTGGTTGGTCCACTAGTTCTCCACCCCTTTTACCCCTTACATGCTTATGTTCTAGTAAGTTCTCCCTTCCTCGATGCCTCATTGGTCCCCTGTTCCCTCGTCCCTCCCCGTACCTTCCCCATTGGTCCATACCCTGTCATTCAATGCCCTTTCCGCCCCCTGGCCCTCACCCTATTGGTTTCACTTGTTCTCCCTGCCCCTTGTACCTCGTCCTATATAATCCCTGAACCCTCCATTGTGTGGGTCTTCTGTCCCTGGAACCCTTCAAGAATAAAGCCTTGGAACCCTATACAGAAGACCCCTCCTGCCTCTTTGTCCGCGGCTGCGTGAGTGAAGCTATCCAGCTTCTGTGTGGGTGTGATTGGTTGGGTGCAACCCCTGCCCCGGTGAGTTGGGTGTTTGCAGGTGTGTTTGCACCCCTCGAGTGCCCCCGACAGGGAGCGGCTGCGGCGCAGGCTCTTACGTGGGACGCTTTGGGGAAGACGCAGCACCCTTCCACCTGCCACACCGCACCTAGCACGCTGCAATAAAGGACAATCTCATAACGTTCAAGGAGGGACACACACCTAAATATTACACCAAGAGAGCAGAGTGCCAAAACTGTACGTAGTAGATTAGAATCCAGATTTTTAAAGTGAAATATTTTTAGTATAAATATATATTGCATATTGTGTAAAATCCAACAAGAAAGCTTTTCTCTAGTTGTCTAGATAAAGCTGAAAAATTTTCTTTCCTATTTTGGAACTAACTGACACTTACTTTTGCTATTCTGCAGTGCTTATATTTTGAGTTAATAAAGACAGATTATAGATGAACTTTTCATCTATGAAGCATAGTAGCTTTTGAATTTATAGTTAACCGTTGCTCTTTGTGTTATTTTTACTCTGTAAAAATTATAAAGAGCTTAAAAGACAATTCTTTTTTTTCTATTTTTGTTTTAAAAATTCTCACTAAGAGGTCTAGAAATTACCCCCATACCATTAAGCATTCATGCTGTCAGCAACACAATACTCTGCTTGTTATGCAAAAACTCTGATGTTTCTAACTTTGCATCCCTTCAAGCACTGTAAGTGTATTTTTTTTAGGCTGCTTTTAAAATCTTAATAGATGGAAATCTATTGTATTTAGGAGTGAAGATTCATACATATTCCATATAAAACCCTATTTCATTTTATTTCAAGGGCTGCATAAACAAAAAAGACATCAATTTATCTGATATTTATATTTTAATTTGCAGAAAGAAACAGAAAAGATTACATGAAGAGTTCAGTTACCGTCATTTCATGATTTTCTGACACTGCATTTGCTTTAGAACACATCTAAATCCAACTCCAAATGCAACTATTGCTATTATTTAGAACATCATGATGACAGCATGGCATCAAAAGATTGACATCTACTTTCTCAAGTTCAGCATTTGACTGCACTTTCATTTGGCTGAACAAAAATATTGTAATGTATCTAGTTTTTTCTAACAACATGCAGATACAGCAGGCACTGTGGGAAAGCTCAGTGTACTTCATTAAAATATTGTCTTTCAGCACCATTTCCAACTTCAAAATACTTCAAAAAACACAACTTTATGTAACTTTTCCATTTCAAAATGGATGATCACAATAAAAAAATAAACACAAATTCTTTAATCTCTTTAACTCTAGTTATAGTCTGATTTCACACCACTCTTCAGGTTTTAAAAAGTAAATTTCACTTCATATACACTTCTACTAAATACAGAGCAAAGACAGAAATGAAGCTAGTAAGGCTTCTAAATATAAATATTGTATCCTTATTAATAAAAACCTCAAATTCCCACTGTGCTAGCAAAAATATTATAAGGAAAACAATATGGTAAAAGCTAGAAAAAGTAAGGGAGTTTNAAAAATTTTCTTTCCTATTTTGGAACTAACTGACACTTACTTTTGCTATTCTGCAGTGCTTATATTTTGAGTTAATAAAGACAGATTATAGATGAACTTTTCATCTATGAAGCATAGTAGCTTTTGAATTTATAGTTAACCGTTGCTCTTTGTGTTATTTTTACTCTGTAAAAATTATAAAGAGCTTAAAAGACAATTCTTTTTTTTCTATTTTTGTTTTAAAAATTCTCACTAAGAGGTCTAGAAATTACCCCCATACCATTAAGCATTCATGCTGTCAGCAACACAATACTCTGCTTGTTATGCAAAAACTCTGATGTTTCTAACTTTGCATCCCTTCAAGCACTGTAAGTGTATTTTTTTTAGGCTGCTTTTAAAATCTTAATAGATGGAAATCTATTGTATTTAGGAGTGAAGATTCATACATATTCCATATAAAACCCTATTTCATTTTATTTCAAGGGCTGCATAAACAAAAAAGACATCAATTTATCTGATATTTATATTTTAATTTGCAGAAAGAAACAGAAAAGATTACATGAAGAGTTCAGTTACCGTCATTTCATGATTTTCTGACACTGCATTTGCTTTAGAACACATCTAAATCCAACTCCAAATGCAACTATTGCTATTATTTAGCACATCATGATGACAGCATGGCGTCAAAAGATTGACATCTACTTTCTCAAGTTCAGCATTTGACTGCACTTTCATTTGGCTGAACAAAAATATTGTAATGTATCTAGTTTTTTCTAACAACATGCAGATACAGCAGGCACTGTGGGAAAGCTCAGTGTACTTCATTAAAATATTGTCTTTCAGCACCATTTCCAACTTCAAAATACTTCAAAAAACACAACTTTATGTAACTTTTCCATTTCAAAATGGATGATCACAATAAAAAAATAAACACAAATTCTTTAATCTCTTTAACTCTAGTTATAGTCTGATTTCACACCACTCTTCAGGTTTTAAAAAGTAAATTTCACTTCATATACACTTCTACTAAATACAGAGCAAAGACAGAAATGAAGTTAGTAAGGCTTCTAAATATAAATATTGTATCCTTATTAATAAAAACCTCAAATTCCCACTGTGCTAGCAAAAATATTATAAGGAAAACAATATGGTAAAAGCTAGAAAAAGTAAGGGAGTTTATTTGTTGTTTGGGGCTTTTTTTGTATATTCCATAAACGAGAAGGTGAAATTCCAGTTAAAGTCTTAGCATGTAAAAAAGAACATGTCCCTAAAGCGAGAACTGTTCTCTGTTAATTTTACTAGAAGTTTTCACTTACAAACAGGACCAGAACTATCAAGGTTCCTGTGCTAAGGAGTTTTGATAAAAATCTTATTTCAAAGAATTAGACAAAATCAGAACAATGTTCACAGTAAGAGCATTGAATAGCTTTGAGCTACTGACATACATCAATTTAGCAGTTCTTGCTGTAGCTACACATTCCAGCAGCCGCCAGCCTCCGTGGGATCTATGGCTTCCCTGCTCAGGTTTAGCCAAAACTTATCAGAAATTTGCAACACCAACATAACCATTATACAGCTTCTTACCATATCTCTGCCTTCTTTTTATACTGAGAGCATTCCAGAGGGGATCAAAGCTTGCACAAGTAAGCTATTTTCAAGGAAGCCAGTTCGGCATAAATCAAGGAAGCAGTCTCCAAGACAGTAAGGCTTGCTGGCAGAGATAGCAGCCTTGTATCTAATATAACATGTCTAGCATGGGCAAACATCATGGTGTGAAAGCTTCTGGAGACAAGTGTTATAATAGCTGTCTGCAGCACTGGCTGCTGACAGCAAAAAAAGCCCCAAAACAATACAAAAGGAAGAAAAGTCCAAATATTTTCCTAACTAAATAATCAAAGACGAACAGAGAGTTATTATGCTTATGGAGTTAGATTATCCTAAAAACACCAGACAACATCCTTCTTGGAAAACTATACTGCTAGCTCAATTCTGATAAGAGACAAAATGTTGTTTCCTTCCCCAAAGGAAGAAAGCATTTGTATACAATTTGACCGTCCAGAAATTTTGAAAATCATGGATTTCTTGTCCTTGTCCTTGACCATAACTTTGGAATCCTGTCTCCATGAACACTTCAAAGCTCATAATAATAGCTCTTAGNGTAGATTAGAATCCAGATTTTTAAAGTGAAATATTTTTAGTATAAATATATATTGCATATTGTGTAAAATCCAACAAGAAAGCTTTTCTCTAGTTGTCTAGATAAAGCTGAAAAATTTTCTTTCCTATTTTGGAACTAACTGACACTTACTTTTGCTATTCTGCAGTGCTTATATTTTGAGTTAATAAAGACAGATTATAGATGAACTTTTCATCTATGAAGCATAGTAGCTTTTGAATTTATAGTTAACCGTTGCTCTTTGTGTTATTTTTACTCTGTAAAAATTATAAAGAGCTTAAAAGACAATTCTTTTTTTTCTATTTTTGTTTTAAAAATTCTCACTAAGAGGTCTAGAAATTACCCCCATACCATTAAGCATTCATGCTGTCAGCAACACAATACTCTGCTTGTTATGCAAAAACTCTGATGTTTCTAACTTTGCATCCCTTCAAGCACTGTAAGTGTATTTTTTTTAGGCTGCTTTTAAAATCTTAATAGATGGAAATCTATTGTATTTAGGAGTGAAGATTCATACATATTCCATATAAAACCCTATTTCATTTTATTTCAAGGGCTGCATAAACAAAAAAGACATCAATTTATCTGATATTTATATTTTAATTTGCAGAAAGAAACAGAAAAGATTACATGAAGAGTTCAGTTACCGTCATTTCATGATTTTCTGACACTGCATTTGCTTTAGAACACATCTAAATCCAACTCCAAATGCAACTATTGCTATTATTTAGCACATCATGATGACAGCATGGCGTCAAAAGATTGACATCTACTTTCTCAAGTTCAGCATTTGACTGCACTTTCATTTGGCTGAACAAAAATATTGTAATGTATCTAGTTTTTTCTAACAACATGCAGATACAGCAGGCACTGTGGGAAAGCTCAGTGTACTTCATTAAAATATTGTCTTTCAGCACCATTTCCAACTTCAAAATACTTCAAAAAACACAACTTTATGTAACTTTTCCATTTCAAAATGGATGATCACAATAAAAAAATAAACACAAATTCTTTAATCTCTTTAACTCTAGTTATAGTCTGATTTCACACCACTCTTCAGGTTTTAAAAAGTAAATTTCACTTCATATACACTTCTACTAAATACAGAGCAAAGACAGAAATGAAGTTAGTAAGGCTTCTAAATATAAATATTGTATCCTTATTAATAAAAACCTCAAATTCCCACTGTGCTAGCAAAAATATTATAAGGAAAACAATATGGTAAAAGCTAGAAAAAGTAAGGGAGTTTATTTGTTGTTTGGGGCTTTTTTTGTATATTCCATAAACGAGAAGGTGAAATTCCAGTTAAAGTCTTAGCATGTAAAAAAGAACATGTCCCTAAAGCGAGAACTGTTCTCTGTTAATTTTACTAGAAGTTTTCACTTACAAACAGGACCAGAACTATCAAGGTTCCTGTGCTAAGGAGTTTTGATAAAAATCTTATTTCAAAGAATTAGACAAAATCAGAACAATGTTCACAGTAAGAGCATTGAATAGCTTTGAGCTACTGACATACATCAATTTAGCAGTTCTTGCTGTAGCTACACATTCCAGCAGCCGCCAGCCTCCGTGGGATCTATGGCTTCCCTGCTCAGGTTTAGCCAAAACTTATCAGAAATTTGCAACACCAACATAACCATTATACAGCTTCTTACCATATCTCTGCCTTCTTTTTATACTGAGAGCATTCCAGAGGGGATCAAAGCTTGCACAAGTAAGCTATTTTCAAGGAAGCCAGTTCGGCATAAATCAAGGAAGCAGTCTCCAAGACAGTAAGGCTTGCTGGCAGAGATAGCAGCCTTGTATCTAATATAACATGTCTAGCATGGGCAAACATCATGGTGTGAAAGCTTCTGGAGACAAGTGTTATAATAGCTGTCTGCAGCACTGGCTGCTGACAGCAAAAAAAGCCCCAAAACAATACAAAAGGAAGAAAAGTCCAAATATTTTCCTAACTAAATAATCAAAGACGAACAGAGAGTTATTATGCTTATGGAGTTAGATTATCCTAAAAACACCAGACAACATCCTTCTTGGAAAACTATACTGCTAGCTCAATTCTGATAAGAGACAAAATGTTGTTTCCTTCCCCAAAGGAAGAAAGCATTTGTATACAATTTGACCGTCCAGAAATTTTGAAAATCATGGATTTCTTGTCCTTGTCCTTGACCATAACTTTGGAATCCTGTCTCCATGAACACTTCAAAGCTCATAATAATAGCTCTTAGAGTAGATTTAGAAAAGAATAGTTAAAGAGTTTCTATTATTAGAATATGAGTTTAATTTTGCAGAAAGTTCAAGTATTGGATACATTAACCTGAAACATTAACCTGAAGAAAATGCTACATTACAAAGCCTGGATCATTGCCCCTGGCAGTTCTAGAATAAAAAAATCTTTATTAAAAAAATGATATATCAATGTGATTTTGGTTTGTAAGAACTGAGGAATCAGTGAAAACTTCATATATCTATGAACTCTAATTACAGAACTGGGAATTGATATGCATAAAAGATAGATACATCTGCAGGACTTTTTCCTGAGAAAAATTCATCTACACTCCATCCCCACATGAACAAACAAACAAACACACGTGTGTGAACTTAATATTGCAACTGATGACTTTTCTTGGTCTTAAAATCAAGAGCCAAACATGGTTAGAGGGGAAAAAAGGGATTTTACCTCGGCATTTATTTTAAGGATCCTTGATGCACTCCATCCAGGTGGAGCACGCTGGAATGCACATCCAAACGCACACCGAAATGCACCCCTGTGAGCACCCCCCGAAAATGCACACCCACTATAGTTCGGGTATAAAATTATAGACTTTACCAATTAACATATCTGTCAAAGATTCCCCAATGAGAGGCTGGGCGAACCCCCCTCTCTGAGGAACTTTCCCCCCCTGGACAGGCCAATCTTAGTTTACAAAATGTGTTCCAGAGAAGACCTTGGTGTCTGAGGCTTCTGAGATGTTTGGTCTCCTGGCTTAATGGAATATTGGGTCTATACTAGTTATCAAACCTGAAGAATTAGAAGTATATGGGCCAAAAGGCCCTTAAGAATACATAAAAGTTATACAAAAGAGTATATAGAGGGGTTATATATAAAAAGCAAAAAAAGTATCATGGCATCACAACCTTCTACAGTTTCAATTTGGTGATTTGTTGGTGTTTTTTTTTTTTTTTAATTTTAACTTTTATTTACTTTTTATAACTAACTGTAATATTTGTGGGAAATGTCAAAGGAATAAATAACATAATTAGGGCTGAGAATCTACTGAAAAATTCGCCTCAATATTGACTACTTTAATTTTCCATCTCTGAACAAATTACTATAGTTTAATTGAAATAGATGGAAAGATAGAAATAGGAGTAATATCTATAAAAATTAATGCACTAACCACAATTGCCAGACGTTTGTTACTCAAAAATATTAAAATCACAGAATATTAGATATGCACAGTTTATTAGAAAATTATTACATTTGAATTATTGAAATTTTTCTCCTTTCATGAACCATTGGCAATCACAGGTTTTTTACTGAAAATCTCACTGATTTTTTAGGTCTCATGGCTGAAAGAAAATACTTGTAAGTTGACATTTTGGAAAAAGTAGCAGTTGAAAGTTTCACAGTTTGAAAATCCGTAGTATTTTGAGTGTTGAAATCTGGCAAAGCTGCAATTTTCCCTCACAGTGATTGATTTTTCTAGTCCCATATTCAATACAGCACACACATCATTCATGAATGTGGGGAACATTCAAGGTCTGAATCCTGTTTGGGATTACCTACAGGGATTTTCTTACTCCTTGATCTGTTTTGTTCATAATGTTACACAAAATATAGAAGATTCACCTCTCCTCATCTAAAATTTCCAGCCATATGCTAAAACAAGCAGAAAGCATTGGGGCACTAGATAATATTCAATTTACAATCTGTTTCTATTTCTAACTACTGGGAGGTTTTATCTGTTACCTTGAAAGGAAAACCCCACCAAGTTATATTTCTGATGCAGGTTTCATGTGACCCCTGTTTCTTACAAGTTTTCCTCCAAGACAACACTAGCAGAATGGCAATGAATGCTGCATAAAGAACTTCAGCAGTCTGAACTCCAAGGCATTGCTTATAGCTGAACAAAAAGTATACCTGTATTTTCAAGCACTGAGTCAGCTAATTAGAACATAGGGTGGTTAAGAAACACCATATGCCAACTAAAAAGCACAGTTTTGAAGAGTACTCATTATTACTGAAATTATTGATATTAATATTAATGTTAATATTAACCTTAATATTAGTAAATTAATGCAATAGAAAAGCATGTAAGTCAGCATCACAGAACAGAAACTACCACAAGCTTTGAAGAAGTCTGCCTGTTTACAAAGGGGTCAACCCTGAAATCATGTGTCACAGGCACCACTGAAGGCACACAATAGATTTCTCCACTCAGAGTATGCACAGTGTTTTGAGAAATGAAAAATGGGCATTTTGAGAGGGGTAAAGTGTCACTCGTTTAATACTTACAGAATCACAAGGTAAGCAGGGAAGCATAAATATTACAGAATAAGTTTCAAGTTTGTTACCTTTTTAACTGTTCTAACAACAATCATTACTCCCAGGTTATTTAAGGAGTTGCAATCTTTCAGAAAAATTCAGTAAGTTAAATTTATCATTAAATAATAGACCAAGAATGTACAAATAGTTCATTGCATTATTTCAACTGATTCTCTTTTGCTCCCTTTCACATAAAGACAGCTCCCCTACCCCAGCAAAATAAATACCAAATTATCAGAACTGTAAAAATTCAGTCTCCAGCCTCAGTCCATATACGTATCGGTTAACACATCTAGTAATTAATTTAGAGTGCAACAGCTCATTTGTAATTGATACAGTAGCTTGCTCTTCTAGAGAATTTGTGCAACCATGATACGTGCTGTAAGCTACTCACATGAACCAGCCATGTACCAGTGAGAATTGCAGAAAAGTTGTTACAATTATTAGGGGATTAATATCCACATTAATAACTGCAATTTCTAATGCCTGTAAGTAGATGGACTGACCCTCCCTTTTTTCTCCTCTTCTCAGCTCCAGATAACATAGGCCACTACTTATTATTAAGTATAGAATATCAGACTATCAGAATATCAGAATATTTGTTACTTGTATACACTAACATTTATTTCTTAATTTAAACATTTTTTAATCATTACACAGATGGATTTTTTTTTTTAGGGATTAATTAGAGAGAGGGAGGGACAAGCTGAGTAAAGCACACTAAAGAGTATCCACAGAGCACTATTTTGGCATTATGCCCTAAATCTCTATACTGAAAGAAATAAAAACAATGAAGTAATGGTCTGAAAGCTTTGCTCCCTTGAGATCAGAACAAAAACCTCAGCTGAGACAGAAATGAATATTCAATAAAGAAGCAAGTACTGAAATCTTAACTGCTGAAACTAATTATTAGGAAGTTTTTTGCTGCAGCTTATGACAGTTGGAACTCATTATAGAAGCATTAAAATACTCAATATTAATAAACTAAGCAATATTTTTTCCAAGTTATAACTTTAGAAATTAGACTCTGATTATCTCATGTCCTCTTCATGTCAGAAATAAGGTGATGTAAAACATATAAAGACCAGAATAGGACCCACTGAAAATGAAATAAATCTGTAAACATAATATGACACAGATGAATGCCTGTGGTCTCCAAAAATCAGGCTTTGAAAAGAATTTCTGAAAATGTGCAGAAATGTCAAGTATTTAAAAGTTTCAAGGGGTTTGTGTTTGGGTTTTAATTTTAGAAAAAGGAAACTTCTTAAAAGTATATAAAACCATTTATGAAGATATAAAACAGCTATAGGAATGTTTCAGTACTGAATAAATTGAACAGAATAGGATTTCTAGATGCATTTTCTCATTTTGTATTAAAAGTTTATTTCAAGTGCATTTTTTGCATAATCAGAAATTTAAGGTATCTTTATGTTTATGGATTTGAAGGCACGTGAAACAGCTTAGTAACACAATTCACTGGGCTGAATTGAACCAAGTTTCCAGAAGTGTAGTCTTAGAAACCCATTAATTCCAAAGTATCCAAAATTTTCTAAATTCCTGATAAAACACTACACATTGAGTCATGTTTGCACAGTTGCCTACCTAAGTAAATAAAAGCAACGCAAGAAACATCTGTGGAATCATGCTCATCAAACAACTGGGTGGCAAAGTCTTTTAAAAACACTTCCTTGAAGTTATTAACAATCTGTAATTGTCCTGATTTACGAAATCAGGAGCCAAGGCCAAGTTCAATGGGTATCAGAAGGGCTGGGGTAAAAATTCAAACAACTCCCTCTTCCTCAGACGTTCCCTTACCTCCCAGAAAAAGAAAAGAAAACAGTATTTGCAATTAAAATATTTTCCAGTGAACTTTAGCAGCTTTTAATAACACTTTGATAAAGTTATTGTTAATTTCTAATAATTCCATTGCATGGAAGAAATATTGCCTATAAGTTATAGGTGAGGCTGTTCTTCAAGTTCTCCGCTTTTCTGTATTTCTAGATATCATGTCAACAAACACTATTTTTGACTCTGAGAAACTACTGCAGTGGTATTAGTTTCCCTGCTGTACTTTAGATACTCCAAAACTGTTTAGGGTAATGACCTGCTATACACTGCCCCTTGTTGATGCATATGTGTTTCGTCCTTTTACAGGACATGCAATGGAAAGAGTTTAAACACTGTGGTGAACCATTTTTGTTTGGACTTACAGTACTTTTCCCCATGCCACAGTCCCAGAGCTGTAGGCCCAGACTTCGATTACCTGTTCACAAGAGCATAGAGCGCTTTGAAACAATAGTTTATCAGGTCATGATGGAGATAAATTTACTTTCCCTTAATTTACCAAAACTGAGTAGGTACATTAAACATTCCCGTTGAACAAAGCAAGCCCTGGCCAATCAAGGAATTTCCATAGGGAGATTACGTTCTAATTATCAATATCCTTTTAATCTAAGTAACTGAAACATTCTCAGAAAGAATGTACTTCATTATCCTAATTATGGCTTGTAGAAAAAACATGCAGTGGCACCACCGAGTTGATATTTCAAAAATATGTATTAGCATCTAGGCAAGCAGCAACTAAACAAAGAAAACAAATATTTAAATCAACAGAATTACCTAGGTGCATGATTTTACAGAGTTCTAAAACATGAGTCATAAACACCAAGAGTTTACATAACAGGCACTCGTATTCTGGAGAGCTGGTTGCTCCCACAACCCATGAGGAGTACTTGCTACTTCATGCTTTCCATCTCCTCATGCAGGAAAGGAAGCTTCAGGTTCCAAAAACCAGCTAAATAATGGAATTCTTCTCAAAACAGAGCAAATATTCTTTTTTAAGCATTATAATTTGAGAAGGAAAAAAAAATAACTGTCAAGAAGCTAGTCCAGCATCCCAAGGATACTGAGAATGTTCCAATTCTTATTGTATCTGAGATATGAGAATACTATCCCCTGGTGCTATATTCCTGATCTTAAATACCCCACATGCTGACCCTCTTTAAAACTTAACTGCTCGCTTAGTGATGTTATTTTTCACTTATTCAAGTCAACCTAAGATGCTACACTACAGCTGAAGCACATCTGACCTTCAGACCTCCTCTCCAAATGCTAAACTTAACCACTGCACTGTTCATAATCATAGCAGATGGTTATGGGCTTAATATGCACATATGAACTTTACAAGGTCTGTTCTCTGCTCCAAAGAAAACGAAATTTAAATGTGTCAAGGTCATTGAAGCCTTTCCCTTGCTCTCCAGTGTAAGGAGTTGTGGGGCGGGGGGGGGGGAAGGCAGCAGCACTGGAGAGGACAAGGATGAGAGAAAAGCTGGAGGCAGAATAAGAAAAGATGTCCTTGCCGTGGTGGCCCAGTCCTTCTGTAGTGCTGAGTCTGCACTGGTAGTTAATGGAAACTGAGATATGTTGCTGGTTCCAGTACTTTGTCTCTAATTTATTTATTTTGAAAGTTACTCCACCTCTACTTCTATGATGAGTAGTTTCTTAATTTCATCATAATAATTTAATAATCAATAGTGATTAATAGTGCTGCAGATAATTGGCGTAGTTTAACCCCAGACAGCAATTGAGTATGACACAGGTGCTCACTCACTGACCTCCTGCTGTGGTGGTATGGGGAGGAGAATCAGAGAAAAAAGGAATGGCTCGTGTGTAAGATAAGAGCAGTTTAATAATTGGAACAAAGTAGAATATACTAATAATACTACTAATGTTAGTGATGATGACATAATAATGATGGTAATGATGATGATAATAATAAAAATAATAATAATAGTGGTAGTAGTAGTAATGAAAAAGAGAGAGAGATGGCTGATGCCCAGACAATCTCCATGCACTGATTGGCCCTTGCTGGACAACTGCCCCCAGTATATTTACTGAACATGACATTCTATGGTATAGAATTCTTTGGTTAGTTCAGCTCAGCTGTCCTGGCTGTGCTCCCTCCCAGCTTCTTGTGCCCCTGCTCACTGGCAGAGCACAGGAAACTGAAAAGTCCTTGATTTAGGGTAAGCACTGCTCAGCAAAACCTAAAACATCTGTGTGTTATCAACATTATTCTCATCCTAAATTCAAAACACAGCATTGTACCAGCTACTAAGAAGAAAATTAACTCTATCCCAGCTGAAACCAGAATAATAGTCATCATCAATAGCTGTCTGCATTTCTACTAAATGAAAAGTCCCTTTAATTTAGCACATGTAATGCAGCAGCTTTCTCTCAAACAGCTGAAACAAATTTTAAAATTCATGCTACCTTCCCTCAAGTAGTTTTTATTTCTCACCTAACCTCTTCTAAATACATTTTTTATTGTTTCCTTTGTACATTAACTTTCCTAGCTCATAGAGATATTGGAATATGAACCAGTGATTGTATTAATGAATACAAATCACTCTCTACACTGGATAATGAGCATTATACTGACTACTGTAGTATGCATCATCACTATCACAAATAATTAAATACCAATTTACTGTCAGTGTAAATGTTTCTTGATTTTCTTCTCTATTTCAAACTTATGTCAAGAGAAGCCTGGCTTGTGTTTACTAGCATTTGGTGAGTTTGAGAAATCAGAAGACAAATTTAAAGCAGGTGGTAAATATCTTTAAAACACTTGTGTAAATGAAGGCCTGTACAACTGTGAAGTAAGGTGGCATAAGCACAAGAAGCAGAGTCATGGAAGAGGGCATTAGTGATGTTGATTATATCAATGGTATATGAAGTATGGTTATCATCTTTCCAACATTAGCTAACTTAAGATACTTCCAGGCAAGTTGTGAACTGTTGTATCAGAGTTTTATGGATAAAACCCCCTTTTTAGATAACTGTATTCCTAATCCTGCAGAGTCACCAAATGCCTGGAAGGATGAAAGTTTTTTCCATCATACATTGTTATTTGCAGTGCAACACCTAGGCAACCAGAAACAAGAAAGGAAATAAGGAAGGAATCGCTTTGGAAGTTAATTCAGACAGAAAGGACAAATATGAGCAAAATAACCCCACTGTTTCCTCCTCTTTGATCATTGACAAAGTCTGCCTCATAACTCCTCCTTTGGTGATGGACCAAGTTAACATATCTGATCCAAATAATCAAAATTTTTATAGAATCATTAAAAGTGTAAAAGACATCCAAGATCAAAGTCCAACCTTTGACCAAACACCATTTTGTCAATTAAAGCATAGCCCTAAGTGTCATGTCCAGTCATTTCTTGAACACCTCCAGGGATGGTGACTCCACCACTCCTCTGAGCAGACCATTCCAATGCTTAACCACCCTTTCAGTGAAGAGTTTTTTTCCTAATATCCAGTTCAAACCTTCCCTGGTGCCACATGAGGCCATTTCCTCTCATCCTGTTGCTGGTTGTCTGGTAGAAGAGACCGCCCCCCACCTGACTACAACCTCCTTTCAGGTAGTTGTAGACAGTGACAAGGTCCCCCCTGAGCCTCCTTTTCTTCAGGTTAAACAAACCCATGTCCCTCAGCCGTTCCTCATATGACTTGTTGTCTACACCCTCTCTAGATATGACAGCTAGTTGGGTGAAAATGAGAACGGAATGATGACAGAAGACAGAAAATTAAAGAACCCACTCCCCCAAATGTAAACAAAAACCTCTGAGAAGCCCATTCCACAATGCAACTATTTATTTTGATCCTCTGACTGGTAGACAGACAGCAGTGATGGAGAGACTTTGCACCCTTGAGTGAGAATTCCAATGTTATTATGAAGTATTCACAATTGCATGGGCAGATGGTCTTAGCAGCTACAGCCTTCAGCTCTGAGCACTGCAGAATTCTTTACATGAGACTATGTTTTGAACTAGACTATGCTTGAACCATGGGTGAGACTATGCTCATCATTCCTAGGAGGATTTTTCTTGCTTAAGTATTAAACCATGTAGTGAATACATTGCATCAACCATCCCAGCTCTGTGAAAGCAGTCAGCAACAACACTCACAGACTTTCAGATTTAAGTTTTCTTTGAACTCTATTGTCCCTCAAGTTCTGCTGCTCCTCTCGGCTGATGTTTTCAAGGACTGACGTACACTGACAAAGTCCATTAGACTGTCATGGCTATTAGGAGATCAGCTTCTAGCAGAGATAGTATGAACAGCTCACATGTTTAGAGGAATTTCTGTCCCCCTCTGCCACAGCCAATGATTCATGCAGAACTTCCACTCTTCTTGTGCTGAACCTAGTGGCAACCAGTTTTGAGACAGTGGGAAAGGAAAGGAATTTCAGATTTGTCTTTCAGAAGTAATGCAAACATTTCCCCCTTGGCTCTCCAGAACTTAAACTCATTTTTTCTTAGGTTGCTGCACACACCTAAGATGAAGGATACTAGTGGAGTAGATGACATTTTAGGTTGGACTGGGCTACTCATCTAATTGGGATGGAAATGAAACTCTATTTCAAAAGCCTTTCATAGTCCTAGTACCTTGGCAAAAATAAGAAGCTTGATGGCTTCATTAAACATTAAATTTAAATGACCCATCATCCTAAATGAAACTGGAATGTTTCTGGAATGCTATTTTAGGATTTTTTTATTATTTTACTGAAAATGATTTTCTATTATTCTAGTTATCATTTCTTGGATCAATATTTTGTTTAAGCGGCAAGTTTTTGGTAGTGGGAGTGGGCTGCCAGGGTGACTTCTGTGAGAAGGCACCAGAAGCTTTTGCCATGTTGGACAGATTCAGGGGCAGCTACTAACTCACAGCCTGAATACCAGGCAAAGCAGCAATGTATGACCTCATAAAGGAGCTTTGGTCATCTCCACATTAGTGATGCCTTGAGATTTAGCTCTTATGTTCTGTATTGCCTACTGTAAAACTCTGAAGTGTCTTACAGCCTACTGCTGCTGCTCTCTCATGCTAAGATAGACATAATAAAAGTCTCTAGGTTTGCTCTCCAAGGACATCTAGGCCTTCCTGGGCCCAGAAATGTGTAAACCGACATCTTGGAGAAGGGGGGCTGAGCTTAGAGAACTTACATCAGTAGCTAAAGTTTTAATTGTCGAATTTATGCTGGTATGCAAATGGACCAAACCTATAAAAGTGTGAAGAACTCGTGCCTTTTCATCCATCTTGGGGTCCATTTTGGCAGTAGCCTCTGGGCTCCCCAAGGTGTACCTTTGAAGGCCTTTCAAACAGATATCACCTTTATTCCCTTGTTCTTGTCCAGCCTCTGTTTCCAGGTAGCCACTTCAGGCATCATTAGTATTTAACAGATTACTGAAGAATCAAGAACAAAGTTGTCTGGAAATAGTTACATTAGCGAATGAAGGCAAGGATGGAAAAACATGTTTCAGCTGGTTGATACATTTGGGATTGTCTGATTCCATATCCTAGAGTAGGAATCTCCCTACAGGAAAGGGAAGAATTAGACTCTTGTGCACACTGGACTTGAAGCAAAAAGTGCTTTGAGTGAAAAAACAAAACCCAAAAGCCAAAAAAACCGNAAGGAATTTCAGATTTGTCTTTCAGAAGTAATGCAAACATTTCCCCCTTGGCTCTCCAGAACTTAAACTCATTTTTTCTTAGGTTGCTGCACACACCTAAGATGAAGGATACTAGTGGAGTAGATGACATTTTAGGTTGGACTGGGCTACTCATCTAATTGGGATGGAAATGAAACTCTATTTCAAAAGCCTTTCATAGTCCTAGTACCTTGGCAAAAATAAGAAGCTTGATGGCTTCATTAAACATTAAATTTAAATGACCCATCATCCTAAATGAAACTGGAATGTTTCTGGAATGCTATTTTAGGATTTTTTTATTATTTTACTGAAAATGATTTTCTATTATTCTAGTTATCATTTCTTGGATCAATATTTTGTTTAAGCGGCAAGTTTTTGGTAGTGGGAGTGGGCTGCCAGGGTGACTTCTGTGAGAAGGCACCAGAAGCTTTTGCCATGTTGGACAGATTCAGGGGCAGCTACTAACTCACAGCCTGAATACCAGGCAAAGCAGCAATGTATGACCTCATAAAGGAGCTTTGGTCATCTCCACATTAGTGATGCCTTGAGATTTAGCTCTTATGTTCTGTATTGCCTACTGTAAAACTCTGAAGTGTCTTACAGCCTACTGCTGCTGCTCTCTCATGCTAAGATAGACATAATAAAAGTCTCTAGGTTTGCTCTCCAAGGACATCTAGGCCTTCCTGGGCCCAGAAATGTGTAAACCGACATCTTGGAGAAGGGGGGCTGAGCTTAGAGAACTTACATCAGTAGCTAAAGTTTTAATTGTCGAATTTATGCTGGTATGCAAATGGACCAAACCTATAAAAGTGTGAAGAACTCGTGCCTTTTCATCCATCTTGGGGTCCATTTTGGCAGTAGCCTCTGGGCTCCCCAAGGTGTACCTTTGAAGGCCTTTCAAACAGATATCACCTTTATTCCCTTGTTCTTGTCCAGCCTCTGTTTCCAGGTAGCCACTTCAGGCATCATTAGTATTTAACAGATTACTGAAGAATCAAGAACAAAGTTGTCTGGAAATAGTTACATTAGCGAATGAAGGCAAGGATGGAAAAACATGTTTCAGCTGGTTGATACATTTGGGATTGTCTGATTCCATATCCTAGAGTAGGAATCTCCCTACAGGAAAGGGAAGAATTAGACTCTTGTGCACACTGGACTTGAAGCAAAAAGTGCTTTGAGTGAAAAAACAAAACCCAAAAGCCAAAAAAACCGAAAGCAAAGCAAAGCAAAGCAAAGCAAAACAAAACAAACAAAAAACTCCACACCCCCCAAAAAAACCCCAAACCCGCAAACAAACAAAACAAACAAACAAGCAAACAAACAAAAAACCCACCAACAACAAAAAGAAAACCCACAAAACCCCCACATTTGTTGTGTGCAGGTTCCTGAAGAGGTGAACCCTAGATTAAATTCCTTCAAAGTTGGAATTCTGGCAGTGGTTATATATTGGAAACATGTATCTGGGGGATGGAGGGGTGAAAATCAGTGCTGGATGACTTGGACTGATGGGACATGGGGTTATGAGACTATGAAATAGCAGCAAAGATATTACTAGTGAGGTTTTACAGTGCTTAAGGTAAGATATACTGGGAGAATCACAGTACTGTCTCCCCAAATGTGCTTTCTTATCCCTTCCCTTGTGAAAGTTCTGATACTTGTGATTACATACAAGAAAATTTCAGAAGATAATTCAAGATTTCATCCTTTGAGGATTAAACGTTTTGATCACATCTTTCTGAAACAGCTCATTGCTTGGTGGGGGGAAGTTCCCTATCTGTAAAGGAAAAGCTAGAAAAGTCTGAGACCGCTTGAAAGCATAGGACTATAGCAGCTCCTGCTTTGGTGAATTTGTGCTGATGGGTAACCATACCTCATACCCTGCATTTCACTCAGACAAGGCAGTGGAAAAGTCTTTGCCGCTACTTTTTTTGTCATACAAAGAAAGTTTAAATGACTTAACCAGTCTGGACCTAGATACCATAATTTGGTATCTGGGTGAAAATTGCTCATCATTAGTTACACTGTGTGCCTGGATATTTTATAACAGAACTATGTTATAAGCAGGGTGAGATTTCTCCACAGTGTTGTCACTAATAGCTGTGACTCTCAGTGATATTTTTTAAACTCCTCAAGTGATATAGTTCCAATCTATTTAGAGACTTCATTTTTCATGAAGTCTAGAATCTTAGCACTTCAACAGGCCATAAAATATCTTTATGAAGTTTGGCAACAGTGTTATGCACAAACTGAAAGCTAGAGAGTTTCACTTTGTCAGATTCAGTGATGTGGCAGATTTATGGATGGAAGGGAAAAAAGGACAGCTACTAGCTTCCTCTCAATATAATACTGTTTCTTAAACAATCTAAACATATACATAAAGTCCTCTCAATAACCATCTTGCACTGGCCTCTGACTCAGAGGAAAAATAAAATCTGTGTATATGCACTTCTCATCCCCACAAGAATATCTTGATTCATTCCATATCTTCTTGCTCCTTTGTCATACGTGACAAAGGCTGGTAATTTAGGCAGAATATACCTTTATGAGTTCTATCCCCTCCCAATGTACTTGGTTTATTCCATTGTCATCTTTAAAACCTTTAAATAAGCATCTCTGTCATATAATTTACCACAGTCAGGAGATAGGGAAGACGTTAAATACATGCAAAAAGTAACCTAATCTGAAGCACATCAGCTCTCACCTTGCTCCTATATTGCAAGGTCCTAATAAAATTGCTTTACTGATTTATACCACTGGCTTGTCTATTCCAGTAGCCAAGACTAGCTAATAGCAGAGGTTTCTGAAAAAAAATTAAAGTCCATCCTTATATTAGGCTACTCATACTTCCATTGAATTGATTAATTTCAGAAAATATGATAGTTGGGGATACTTTCAGTATGTCCAAATGTGTGCCATGTCTTTAATCTGAAATATTTATTGATCAGACCCCTCTCCTGAAAAGAAAAAATTCTTTTTAAAAGTTATTATATAAATGAAAATTATGGATCTCATTTTCTGTCCCTCACTTCTAAACAGGAAGTCAGACAATGGTCAAGGGTGGAAGGGACCTGTGGAGGTCATCTTGTCCAAGACCCTAATATCAGTGAAATAGGAGGATTTGTTTCTTCCCTATACGAGCTTTCTTTCTCCTTTATATCTTTTCCCTATATATTTTCTTCCTCATCTCTCTTCCCTCCTCTGAAGAGAGAAAACACTCAAAAAATCACAACATTTCTTACACTGTCTTAGATGAAGTGAAATACTTCCTGTAATAAATACCATGACGTCATGACAATTTAAGACCAAGGATCTCTCTTATTCCTCCTCTTGTGCAAGTAATATTCATATTTCTTGTGACTGTTTCAGTAACCTCCATGCTGACTATGAATTATTAGTGAAAATGTGAGATTTGTCCAAGAATGTCTTTCTAAATCCCTTGATTATTTCTGCTTAACAGAATTCATCCTCCAAGTATACTGAGCTTATTTAGGATCAATAAAATTAAGATAAAAACATAAGAACTGGATTTGATATTAATTTCTGTCCCTCTGCTTTAGCTGGCTAGTCCTAGAAATGTGAAATAAACAAAAATGCCTAAGGCCTTAGTTATACCCACTCTGTTCAAATTAAGTCATTTGTTAATAACATTTTATTGCATTGGTTTCTCTCTGTACTGCAGAGCAATGCTGAGAGTAGTCAAGTTTTTTATATTCCTTTAGATGAATAAAAATAGAATATATATACTTATATGATTAAACTTGTTGCATGAATAAGACTACACAACTTTATGAAAATATTTTAAGATCAGATTTTATTCCACAATACTTTCTTGTTTAGTTTAACACCAGAAGATAGAAGTGCAAAAGGCCTGGGAAAAATAAATAATTCCTTATATCTATGATCCAGACATTACATAAAAGGCATGCAAGACAGATTTATGCTGAAATTTATCCTCTCTCTCGTCACACTCAGACATCTGACTGTTCACTTTTTTTAGTTTTTCTTTTTTTTTTTTTGTCCAAAAAGACTTGGACCCATGAATTAGGAAACAATTTCCTAGAAATATTTTCTAGTAATAGATTTTCTCAATTATGCTTGATGAAGATGAAGATGTTTCTTTTTAAATACAAAGCATTAAATTGTCAGTAAATTAGTCGTTGCAATGCGATAATTGATTTTCTTTTTTCTAGCTGAACAGTTTGCTAATTTCTTTTCCATTAAAGGTCTGTGATAATATACAAACTTTCTTGTAAGTTATGAGAAACTATGTCTTTTCATCTTGTGATAGTACAGATTATAACACTAAAAAAAGGTAAAGTTTTTATTTTGCCACAGGCAAGTGTTGCTCTGCCAGTAATTTTAACTTCTCACTAGTTGCAGGTTTCAGTCTTCTGTAGTTTACACACGACCTTATTAGACTGCTCTAGTTTAATAGGCTTTAACATTTTCAAGGTTGCTTTTCCCTCGTTAATGAATATGAGTTCAGCAAGGTCAAGTCAAAGACCTAAGAGAGGTCAATAAGGACATTTGTGTGTTTCGCAGCATTTCTCATGGAAGAGGCGGAATTTTTTAAATTAGTCTAAAGAAATAAAAATGCACCAATTTACTACAGGTATTTAGAACTGCTTTATTAGCACACTTGGAAAGTATATCCCTAATTCAAATGTTCACCAGTGTCTATTCATTTGGAGGAAGAAATGATTGCATTGACTTGCTTCGTAAGCTATATTATATGTTCAAGACTCTCGAGACGACAAGCAGAACAGCAGATGTAGCTGCTTGTTCTTCAGCCTATATTGCATTTTATGATAATTGTCATGATTATTGGTTTTGCACTGCATTATAGTTCTAAGAAAAAACTTTGAGAACTGATTATAGAGGTACAAGCTTCCTAAAATGTCTATTCTTGAAATACACAATCATATAGAAGATAGCTTGGTTGTTAAGGTCCTAAAGTCTAGAGGAAAAAAACCCAGAATATCAGAAAAAGCCATTATTTCTAGTTGAACAGAATCCCATGATCTAAAAATGTGCAAACATGAGTTGTCACAAGGAAAAATAGAAAAATCAGTAGTGGCTACCAGTCAATACACAGCAAAATATCAGTCACTGTTTACTTCCTGACCCAGTTTGAAAGGTAAATATATCAAAGCTTGGATGATGCCCTTCACAAGGGTATTTAAACAAGTATTGCATTTCCGGCAGTATAGAAATAGGGCCATGCCCTGGGCTGACTTCCCTACACCTGCTCTGAAGGACTGCTTTGTCACTGCAGACATTGATTCTGGCAGGCAGCGAGGCTGAGTGTCCCCTCCCTGGGAAAAATGCCCTGCCCTCATGATGGCCTGCACAGTCTTGCACACACACTAGGACATTTGTGCTACTGACATCCAAACAACAGTATGAGCAATTCTTTACTGTCTGCAGCCTCCTAGACACTCTGCCTAAAAATCTGTGACTAATAGGTGTGTAATTAAGTTCTGTTTTCCTAATGATTATGCGTTCAGGTTATGGCTTGATCGATCATGGTAAGACAGCCTGGGAGAGTTCATCCACAAAAATGGCCACCAGTATTGCATTGGTTAAAATGTCATTAACCAGCAATATCTTGTACAAATGTCTGAGAATGACAACTAATCTCATCTATCCTTTGTGGCTTCCAAAGCACGCAGGATTTATGGAGCAACAGTCATGTCATACTTGATCAGTTACTTCAGAACAAGCCATGAAGGTATAGTGTGTGATATTTCCTAGAATAACTCAAAATACTACTATTATAAAAACCCCCAAATCTATTATTCAGATGTATTTGCTCATTTTATTAGACTGTCCCACTTAAAATCTACATCTCAGCTTCTCTGGATCAGCCTAAAGATTTACTTCACTGAAAAGATGAGCAGTCTAGGGGAAGAAATTTTGTGTCCAGAGTAGCCTGTTTCTGGAAGCTTGTGTTGTGACATAGGGAAAATTTGTTCACATAGACCCAAAAAGGTCTGTTTCTGTATAAGGAAGACCCTATAATACAGATCAGGTATGACCTCATGGAGAAGCACTTGTTCTCCTGCTGAAAAAACATGCCTGCAGGCCTAGAGGTTTGCCCTGTAGCTGCAGCACTTCAGTCAGCTTTTATAGCAGACAGAGTATCTCCAATTCCCTTGCCAGAGAGCTCTCAGAAGTCATGAAGTCCAAGTGGCTTCTGGGTATCAGAAAGAGATTCCTGCAAACAAATTCAGCTCAATTCATGTATGGTTGTTATAAAAGCATAACAAGAAGCTTATAGAACCAGGAAAGCCTCAGGTACATGTGACAGTATTCACTGGTTATAATTTTACCTCCAAAAGATGTTTGAATGAGTTGCTCTTACGTACCAAACTGTAAGGAATATCTGGGATCATTTAACAGCACCAAATTGATAGTTTATACCAATACTGACTACTGCTATTTGTGGAGAGTTCTCTAAAAAACCATGCTGTGAGTGGAGAAGAAAAAAGATGATAAAAACCTCGGAACCAGGTTATGTATGTGTACTTTTATATTTTGGATTGAAGAAAGTCTGTAATTAATTTTTAAAGCTCATATCTGCACAACTGAAACATACAGTCAAAGAAAGTTAGTCACACTGAGCAAAGTAGAATATCATCAATGCTGAAAGTTCTAAGAAAGTCACTGTGCAAGTCAAAGGACTATTCATTTCCACAGCTTACAGTTTGATAGCCCAAGGTCATCTGACCTAAAATGAGAAATAGATATAGGTAGCTTTAAAAACAAGCAGGAAAATTATGAAATATTGGAAGAAATAGCCTGCAGCTACAAGACCTTGGACTGTCACCTCATTAGATTTCAAAGTGTCAGAGGCAGCCAGGATCAATACCTGAGTGACAGACCAACATGGAAAATTATTTGAATGTTCCAGAAGTGTGCTGCAGTTTCAACCATCAGTTTAGAGTCTTCAGATTAGATTTTAAAACAACAGATTCTAAAGCAGAACATACCATAATTTAAAAATTTATTCTCATATTTAGCCCTCCTCAATAAGCGACTGCACCACCTTCTTCCATTCCAAAGTTCATTAGCATAAATAACTGCCTTTAGATAGAGTGAAAATCCTATTTTATACTTAAACCTCAAGCACTAACAGAATTCAGATATAATGCTTCAATAAGACTGAAATAACTTAATTCTTTCTGTATGGGAAGGTTTAGAATTCCAGTAGAAATGACTTCTGTTTCAACTTACCTAAGAACAATCAGTATTTAAAAAAATCACATAGTAAAGTATTCTTAAAGGTAATAATTTAGAAAATTTGTTTAGACATAAGGTCTTGTTTTAATTTCCAGAAGCTTGACCTTACAGTATGTTGATTGCTCTAGCAAGCCCATAGGGACAGAAAATATGTTATTTCTTCCACTTTTTAAATTTTGGCATCTAAATACAGGATAACAAAGGAAAACAGAATACTAATAAAGAACTTTCAGCCTTAAACAACAGCTTATGCTAAAGTAGATGCAACTGCCACATAATAGGGACCAGATTACTTGACTACAGCAGCTTATGATTCTCAAAGGTTTATCAAAAATCCTAAAGCAGTAAATTTATTGTTTGCCCTGAGCCAATTAAAATTATGTGCTTAACTCCATAAATGTAAGGCAAAGAAATGTATCTCACTATCAATACATATGTACGTTATTACACACAAAATATAAGATGCGAGTTTGGCACACTTTTCCCGGAATGAATAACTTTTAGTTTAATAAGGTTTGAGCCAGAGACAGCTCTTATCTAAGGTGCAGAGTTTTGATCCCAGGTTAAAACTTCATAAACACTGTTAAAATCCATTCTGCAGAATGATGAAGAATGGCTATTGCCTTGAAATGACCTTGCAACATTCTCCTACTTGTCTCCAGAAGTAATTGTGAAATGCAAGGGTCACAACATGCCACAAGTATTTGAATTTCCACATAAACCTGACCAGTCACCTTCAGTGGTGATTCCACCATCTATACCCAAGACTGCAGGAGCAGGCATGTGATAATCAAGGCTAGCTCAGAAAGAAATATATAGGAGAAAGCTACAGGGTATTGAACATTTTTCATCTTTACTTTTGTATGACACTAATTCTTCTTAGTTAGTTTTTAGCTTGATGATGAATAACATATGCTAGGCATTTTTTTTGTACAACATTGATCTGTTAAACCTCCATTACATTACACATATTTGCATACTCACATCTACCATAAAATTTTGTTGATATATCTGCCAGCTAAAAAACATCAAAGCTGCCACTGGCTTGAACACAATTTATTAATTTCATTGTTCTACCAAACAGTAAGGAAGTAAATCAGATGCTTTGAGGTAACATAGCAGTGCCACTTAACATGACAGTACTGCAGTTTCTTATGAACAACATGATATAGTGTAATACAAGAAGACAGAAAACACAAATGATAAAAAACCAATTACTTGCTGATAAAAATATGTAAATATTCTCTTCACGCTGACAGTCTATAAAACTGCCTTATAGCTAACAGCAAGATGAAGCTTAGGTCTCACACATTTGATATATGACAAAATTTCTTAAATTCTTTTGATTTGAGCCCCATAATGATCCCCTCAAGGTTGCAGGCTTTATACCTGACAGATCATTGTTTTATCGTTTAATACATTTTCTTCCAACAAAGCAGTGCATAAACAAGTGCTTCAGCAATTAAACAAATGTTGCAGGGGCATGTAATGGTACCCATACCTCATTTCTATGAGCATGGTTATCTATATAATAGAGTTAATTGCTCCCACAGTGAGGGACAGCATGGACTTCTGCCAGCCCTATTTAAAGGAGCCTTCTACTGTGTGTGACCAGCATGAGAAACAAACAAATTTGCTGTGCAGCTACAGAAACTCTCAGAGTGCTCTGTCCCCTAGAAAGGGTGAAATAATAGCAGTAGCACATCTGGCCCCTCACAACAGGTGGAGAGAGTAATTAAGTTCATGAAAGGCAGGGCCCTCTGAGTAAAATCGATGGGGTTTGGGACAAATTCATTGGACTAAGAAGCCCTCTTAAGCTCCTGAAGACATTTTTGTCTTCTTCTGTGAAGTAGAAACTAGCTGTAAACAGGAAGAACTCCAAAAGACAGCATACATGGATAAGGGAAGCTTAATGTGGAATACTGAATAAATCAAAACTCCTTGAGCAACAGACATTTTGATTTTAACAGCTTTATTAACTGGCTAAGGGGGTTATAATGGCAGTAAGGAACTAGACTTTTTTATTCCAGAAATCCTTCCATTTTGATATTTCCAAGGTGTCGAACACAGCAGAAATTATGTTGATAATAAACTAAGCAAATAAAAAAGAAGAATCAAATAATCTAAGGTAAATTTCAAGCAAAAAAAGGAACTGAGACCAGTATCAGGTACCTCCATTCTACAGCATCAGGCAAGGGGAACTCTCTGTAGATTTATGTGGGGATTTCTGAGGAATTTCATCAGGTTGATAAAGAAAATGAGGGGGATAGTAGTATGTAAACGAAGAGGGTTACTTGAAACAGAAACACAATGAGAATTTTCTATTGTTCTAGTGAAAAGAAATATCATTATTTCTAAAATATGAAATCCTTTTAACCATATACTTCAGGAAATTGGGAAAATTAACATCTAAACTCAATTACAGTATATTGGAGTACAAGTTCTTAGATTTAAATGCTTCAGTAACAGAAGATAAAGAAGGCTGTATAAAAAAAAAGAGGAGATTCTAAATAAATGAATGAATAGCAGTATTAAACTGCTTCAGTAGAAGTCATTAGTGAACAGGCAGTTATCAAGGCTTTAGCTTAAGTTTATATTAGATGGTATGGAGTTGGCAATGTAAAGCATCAGTGATTTCTTGAGTTTCAGTAAGAAAACAGCAATAGTTTGTGCAATGGCAAACTCCTCTTCTGCCTTACTCTGGGAAGTGTAACAGTGACGTTTTTGCTTCTCAGAAAACTTATTCAGAAACTGCAGTCCACTAAGTACCACTTAACAGTGAGAAAGCAGCCACAGGCTTCCAGTCAAATAGAAACTAGACTGCTGAACATAAATTAAAAGGTACAAATAATACATAAATGTCCATTTATGTGTGAATATATGCATTTCTTTATGCAAATATATACTCATACATACATTTCAGAGAGTATGTTGACATGCTTGTCCCTAATCTGGGTACATAATCAAAGAGAAATAATTTGAGGCTGAAATTTTTTATTCTGAGCTTGTACCATGTGGATAAGCCTGTTGATTCAAATGAGTTTGGCCTGAGCATCTTAGAGAAGGCTGGAGGGCTGCACTGGTGCTGTAGTGTGATGCTTACATAAAACATTTTTTCATTATACCAATCAACTTTTATTACCAAAGAAAATCAGTTCAGCTGCAAAAAGCATTTAGTGTGTCAGCAAAATAATTTTCTGTTCAGCCTTTAAGTTTTTCGAAGAAAGGGCAGTCAACTTGTTTCTTGCCAGCAAATCAAAATGAAAAGCCATTACAATTTCGTAGCAGTTTTGAAGGCAAACTGCCATAAAAGATTTTAAGCAAAGTTCCTGAAATCTGTTTTTGTGTTGTTAAAACAGGCTAATGTAATTTGAGAAGTATGAGCTTAGTAAACAGCAATATTCTTGTAGACTATAGAACACTGAGGACATCAAAGGTATTGGTATAGAAAGTCTACCAGAAACCTTGACACAGATAAGTGGTTAGTTCTAAAGATTGTTATGTGACAACAAAATTAAAAATTTTGATCCTTATTTCCAGTAGCAATACACCATCAAGAATAAAAAGTAACCTCTTTTAACTGGTAGCAGTCTAAATGTTGTAGGGAGGAGAACAATAGAGATCAGGTTTGTGAACCTCTTCATTAGTGTCATTCTGCTGTGGGCTGGAAAAAGGTACAGTAGTGCTTTGCAAACTGCTGAGAAGCAGCATAGGCAGCACACATGCCGTATGCCAAAACTCAACTCAGCACAGGATTAGTCCAAAATGTGTACCAAGGGGTGGTGCAGAGCAGCCCAATGATGATAGGTGAGGGAGAGTCTCTGGGGAGCCATCCTTTCTTGTACAGTGATACTCACAACCAGAACAGAACAGCCTTAGGACCATCCACAGCCAAATTAAAGGATGATTTCTATTGGTAGAAGTTATCCGTAGAACTTGGGCATGGTGTTGTGCTGAGGAAAAAACACTTCTTAACCTGGGAGGTCTATCAGCTGATGCTGGTCAACCCTGCACTTCACTGCAAGAAGTTCACTTTCTGATGATCTTTCCAATTGGCTTTATTTGAGCTTTCCTCTTTTGAACGCTATCAACAGAAAGCTACTACAATGGCATATGCAATTCCTCGATACAGAAAAAAGACATTTTCATGCAGGATGACTCTGCGTACGACACTGAGACAACAGTCTGTACTGCATCCAATTTTTACACTTAAAAAATGGAAAAATTTAAATAGGTTATCATTGGCATGCCATGCATAAGGACTTGCTTTTGACCTGACAAAAATCCAAGTGATATAAATATGGCACACAGTAGTACCTAGAAAAGTGCTGTGTAAAACTAGAAAATACAATTTTTCTTATGTCTAAGAAACAGCTGTGAAAGTCATGAGTAGGAGTTGGACTCCCAGCTGAACACCTGATAAACATTTAATCAGTGGTGGTTAAAGGATATGGAAAACTCCATTGCTAGATGTATTGTTTCCCATAAATTGGTCTAGGATACCTTTTAATCAGAGCTTACTCAGCTGTATAGAGGGATGACTGAGGAAGTAATTCTGTGAGCTGTTACATAGGGCTGTACCAGAAACATTAATAGTCCCTCTGACATTCAGGTCCATGAATTTCTGGAATAGATCTTAAAACATGAGAGTGGCATGCTCATTTTTCTTTTCCATAGAGAAAGGTTGTCCTGGCCATGAAATCCACACAGTTTTGCTGCACTAGGAGCAGGGTTTATAATCCTCGCAGGGGAGGTAGTGTTGGTAACAAGAATTGAAAGCACTGCATGGGATGAGATATGGCTGAAGAGACAACGCTCAGAAGAATGCAGGCTGACAGAAAGGAGCCAAGAGGAAAAATTGGATTTGATGAGGCTGATGTGGCACAGGGGAAACATAAGCAGCCACGAAAGCCTTGTGGACCAAATGAAATTATTGTCACCAAGCTAGCCTAGGTACATAGCTCTCAGTGTGCTGTATGGGGCCAAAAAGTTAAAATTAAAAATATGGGGGAGAAGGAAAAGCAGCCTTTGAGTAAGTAGAATACTTTTAGAAGTAAAATCGCATGCAGAAAATATAATAAGAGAAAAGCAAACTTGCCTGTTTTTAGGCAATCCACATGATCCACAATACAGATGAGAGCATTTCTGTCTCTGGACCACTACAGTTATTCTCCAAGGCAGTAAAAGATTCAGTATTACTTGTGTGTTTCTCCAAAGAGCTAGTCTGTGCACAGGCGGGGATTTGAATAATTTACAGCAGAATATCATCAATACTACCACTCCAGGACCTTATCAAAGTACAGATTAATGAGAGGTCATATAACTTCAATGTGCTACTGCTAGCACAAGCAATAACTCTGCCACTGAACTATTATACTTCCTTAGTGAGCATGAACATTTTAATGAAAATAACAACTTTGGTAGGCTGTACAAGAAAACAAGATTTTTAGCAGAGATCACAGCGACTTAACTTTTGGGCTAAGCTAATTTAGATTAATTAGTTCTGGAATATTTATGTTCCACCATATGAAAGTTAAGAAACAGACTTAAATAAATAGACAAATAGAGGAATCTGACAACACTGTCCTCAGTTATGTCCTTTTGAGAATTCTCTGCTCCACAGACTAAAGAATCAAAAGTTTGGCCTGCATTTCTCTGAAGTTAGTGATATGGTAACACCTTGATCTGAGAGAAGCTTTTCCCTTCACTCCAGCTGTCTTGCATGGAAGAGATTTCCTGGCGCCAGGGCACCAGAGGGGAGTTTTGTGCCTAGCACAGCACCAGCACATGCAGCCGAGCCGGGGTTGCTGTCAGTTCACGGGCAGTAAGTGCCTGTTCCATAACGCCGACTCCATCGCTGCGCCTCAGCAAGTGACACATCGGCCAGCGCACGCAGACTGTGCTGCCTGGCAGGAGAAGAATGCAATTTTAATGGACTTCATTAATGCTAACAACTCCACCTGTAAAAGCACTGTAAATTCAACTGACTGCACAATTGTACTCTGACTAAAATCTGTGTAATACTATATATAGCAATATTCAATCAGCAAAATGGTCGCTGATGGTTAAAATCTTTACTCAGCCACTGAAAGAAACTGACATTCAATGAACTGACAACCTACAGTACATATAGTTTCTGAACTGACCCTTTGTATGTACACTAGCTTCCAAGATGAAAGAAGATAATCAGCATTTAAAGGAGTTTGCTTTGCTGTGCTGAGCTAATATTGACTACTGGACTGCAGACATACAGTGAAAACAGCCACAGGGAAACAGCTACTCTTTCATTTCAGCTCTGTCCATGAGATAACACTAACATGATACTACATAGAAGTGAGTGAAGGAGACAAACTACAGACATCATACTTTGGTGCAGCATCCAAATAATGCTGACATGTTAGTAGGACAAGGCAGTATTCCTCTTTACATGAGCAGAATTAGTAATATTAATTTTGCTGGAACTTCATCTCTACTAGATGATTAAAACTAAAGCTCATCTCAGTGACATCAACTTTGAAGCAAAACATTAAGAATTGTATTTGAGGAGGTACATAAAATTCTAGAAAATAATGATGATTAATAACACAATGACAGGGTTAACTAAAAAGGGAAACTTTAAAGATTGTAAAACCAAAAATGTCTGTTAACTCAGAAGTGGATTAGTGTGTTCAAAGTGCTTCAGGACTCGACACCATGTAAAGGCTGATTTATACTCCAGGCATCATAATGCCTGCCTACTTCAGAATGACAAATAGCACCGTGCTGAGATCTCAATGGCAGCCCCAGAGCACTAACAGCAAATGTCTTCCATCTTAATAGCTGAGCCTCTGCAATTCTCCTCACTTAAAATTCTGAGCATTTAACTCTTCTTGTTGCATCTAAATCCAGATACAAAAACCTTCAAATCAAACTATTTACCTCGAGTGAAATCTACCCTGAATAATTCATAAGCAGCAAGGAGTCTGAAAGTGAACGAGCTGAAGAGTGTGTTAATGAAGTCTAGGGTTTAAAATATAATGGTATAAAAGCTATTATGGATCTTTTCTAACCTTATGAGAAAGAATATTGGTCTGTAACAATGAAAGATCCCAATGAACAAGGAAAGAAACACAGTTCAGGTGTCTTGTTGTCAGTGACTGATGCTGGTAACAGAATCACACAGATTACTACAGAGAAAGAGCTGCTGTTTGAAGCAATTCCTGATGAAGGAGCTGAAGTGCTCAGATTGATTCTTATTCATCCTGCCCCTGTGAAGAAGTATTGATCCTTAAAATAGCTATAAGAAGCTGCAATTCAATTAGAATCAAGTACGAAAGTCAAGAAAATGCACAGAAATGCAGGACATGTTATGATGACGCCTAACAAGAATTTTTGACTCTTTAAGACCAGGCAAAAAAATCATTTATTATGTCATTTCACTGTGAGGATCAAGGTTTTGTATTTTCCTGTTTCAGCAAATCCTCTTTATAAGATAGATATTACTAAAATGCATGGTTGATTTGTCTGGGATATTGGTGGTAAGCCAGCCCTGTCATCAAATAGAATCTGCCTTCTAAGTTGGTTGCTGACTTATTTTGAATTTAGTTCATCTTAACCACTTATCCACAAGTGTGAATAGGAGATGGAGAGAGAGGTTCTGAACTAAAAAGTCAGCAATAGACTTACCTGTCACAAATTCAGGGAAAATGGTGACTTCAGCCAAGTTGTTCTGCATTGCTGGTAAATAATGAGTTCATTCTTCTGTGTTACTGATTAGCAACATAGATGCATAGATAGTCTGATTATTTTGAACTAATGGGAGTAAGTAATTAGATTTTTTTTGTGTGTATGTAGGATCAGATCATATACTTCAGATGGTATTTTCAGCAATTTTCTTTTTTTTGCACAATGGAAAAATAGCATTCTTTCATAAACTTGGCTGCTGAATAAAAGTACATTTCTACCTCAATATTGAGAATATAAATCTTACTTTTGGAGAATAGTGCACTTGTGATAAGTCTCTCAGAAACAGGCATTTTCCTAAACAACAATAGTGAAGGTGTAGATATATAGCACTGTTTACTATAAAGGAAAACTGGAGAAGAATTTTTGAGTTTTGAGGTACTTACTATCTGAGTCTGACTTAACTCTAGTAAAGCAGAGTAGTTAACACTTTTGTATACATTTAGAACATTAACGTATGCAAATTGTTCGCTGATTAGTGTATTTTGAAGATGAGGTACATGCAGAAGTCTGCTTAATTATTGAGAAAGAGGATGGGTTTCTGCATAAGACTTGGGACATGTAAATTAGGTTTTCAGATCAAAGACTTTCAAAAGCCAAGGCACTTAATTTTTTCAGGTCTTATTTCTGCACTCTTGTATCTATTTCTTGGAATCCTGAAAGAATATGGAACCTTTCTATACATCTGTTAACAGGGACTACAGATACATATAAGAAAAATTTAAATAGCATTTATTGTAAATAATGCTGTCCAGAGACAAACATTTTAGATACAGAAATACTATGAAATTATTCAGGATCAGACACAAATGACAATCATTTGGCAAAACAGTCCTTTCTAGCATCAAGGTGATCTGTGATAAATCTTACTAGAGCTATCTATGGATTAATATATTTCTTTTAAGTGAACTTGTAGCCCCTACTTCTGAGACATTTGGGTAGAATTATCATCACATACATAAAATTGAAATGTACCTCTTCTCCCTCTCTTTAGATAGTAGAAATTAGCTGGCAGTGGTAGGAGCAAAGACAAAGAGGGGTGCTCTTTCTCGGGACTCCAGTGCAGAAAACATAGTTGAATTTTTCTTGACTGAGGAATAACTACATAATGGGGATTCACTGAAAATGCATCCATCCTCATGCCTGACCAAGTCTTCAAGTCTCATGCCTTTATATGCTGATGTAGACAAATCACATGTTGAAAGAGTAAGGTCCAAAAAACCCCCTCACTTATCTACAGCAAAGGCTTCATCCATGTTGTTGCAGGTCAAGAAAAATGAACATCAGTATTGATGGCAAGAAGTTTCATTTAAGAATCTGGTCAGTGCTTTGAAGGCTATGAAATGGAGAACTAAATGTATTTCCATGAGATGGAAATAAGTTGGGCAGCTGAGGAAGGACTGCTTCTCAAGTTTGTTTAGTCTACTGTCCTGAAGGAGTCACCATCTCCCCTCTCCATGATTAATTCATGAGATAAAAGATTCCTAGCAGCAACCAAACCTAATGCAGAAAATGGTCTGAATAACATGAAGAGTAGAGAGGATGAATGACATTATCCTTGGACTTTGTGTGGGAGAAAAGGAAGGAAAAAGAATCACTGTCTAACTTCTGGTAATTCTAATTTGTCATGCTCATCTCTTCTCCTCCAACACACACCACTTTTCTCCTTTTAAATAAAAATACAGTCACTCAAATCACCTAGCCTGTGTTGGCAACTTCTGTCTCATATCAGAGACATATCAGGCTGTCAAAGGGATTCATTTGTGAACCTACCTTGCATTCTACTAGGACATGCTCAGTAATGTACCCTTTAGAGGTCAGTCCAGAGAATGATCTGCTTACTGCTACTTTATACTCTTTCTTGTCCAATTTGTGATATGGAAAGTCTCTCACTGGACTGAACTCTTGCAAAGGGAGTGTCCTGCCATGTGTGGGCAGAGGGGCAAGCATAACTCACCAAGTAGCTGTGCTCTAAGGGCCAAGTGCCCCAAGTTATCTAAAAAGACTGTGTTCAAAACTGTGCTAAGCTACATAAAATGTCTTCAGAGAACAACCAGAACAAGCCTTGGTGAACAAAAGCAGAAAAATGGTGCCATCCGCACTCCATTCATAGCTCTTTTTCTAATGGGAAACTGCAGCATAAAAAAAAAAAAAAAAAAGAAAAAAGAAAAGATTTTTCCTACCACCATCTGTGTTTATCTTGCAGTTTTGCTTTCAAAGTAACTCATGCTAAAGAAAGTTTCAAAACTTTTCTTAGCCATGTTTTATCAAAGTAGGAGCCTTTCCCCATGTAAGGTACATAATTTTTCTGATTGTTAGCTTTCACAGTTTACTAGTTTTATCATCTATTTCTTGTGCTGGGAAAAACAGCATCAAACATTACGTGGTGGTCACAGCTCACCTTCACTGGTAATGTTCTAAGTGATAATTGAAATGTATTTCAAGATTTGGCTTCATTATCTCCAGTCTGTGTTATTAAACAAATGAACAAAATGGACAAGAAATAACTCTAGAAAATTTAAATTAAGTAACCATCATTAAAGAACTGAGAGTCTCAGATAATCTATGCAATAGGTACAAAATCCACTCTCCCACCGAGTTATTGCATACCTTTCACATCAGTAGCAAAAAAACCAGCTACACTTTTGTGGATATCTAGTTTATCAGCCTGTTTTGCCTGGAATCAGTGTGAATAAGCCAAGGAGATAGTTTTACCAACTTTACACCCTTTGTTTATGGAAACTTGTTCTCAAACTGCTCTTCCACATGGTGACACTTTTGCAACTGCAGCCACACTTCAGGCAAGCTACAGAAGGCATCTGCTGAGCTTCACAGGAATATGCAAGAACAGTATGGCAGGATAACACTAGTTTTGTGCCAAGTTACTGGCACAGACTGTTTTAATGGCTAGAAAAATCAAGAAAGCATGCAAAAATCCTGTTCTATGTTCAATAAGGCAAAGCAAACATCACCACCTGAAAGGATTAGAATACCAAATGAAATTACCTTAGAAACAAAGACCGCTTTCAAGCGGATAACAGTATAATCCCTTTATGAAAGTGCTTCTACACATAGTACTTTCTCCTTCTGAAACATTGGTTCTTCTCCCGCCCCTAAAGCTTCACATGAATGACTCATGTGCTGTAAAACCCTTCAGGCCAGAAATCTTCTATCTATATAGGTAAGTAATTCAAAGCAAGAGATGTTAATTTATTTGCTTTGATTTCCTGCAAATCTCTGAGGATTTAAAATAGAACAAGGCCTGAACTCCCACTCTCTTGATCTCAGGGCTGCCACTGTGAAACAAATTCCAGTAGTGACAGTGATATTATACCTCTGCATTCAAGTTTAATAATGATTTTACTAAACTTTATTTGTAGGGTTTCTAGAAATTATTTAATCTTTTATTGATCAGCAGTAAAACATAATTCTTGAATATTACAGTTGCTGCATATTTAATGTTTTAGAAGATTTAAACCCATATACCTATAAAAAAGTTAAGTCTTATTAGCTGTCATTTCAGAAGATCCAGAACTATGTTTCCAATCATGTGTTTGGAAAATGCTGATTCCCTGGGAAACCACTGATTTTGTGATGCAAACACAAATTTTGTGATTCTGTGAACGGGTAATTCTTCTAATATAAATCTTTACGTAAATTTTACCTTCTTAGATTTTATTATTCACTAAGGACTCAAATAAATTATGCATTATTCATGCAATAACTCTTAAATTCAATGTCACTGAAAAACAGAGCTTACAGGTGTTACCAATTATATCATTTTCAGGGTGATCTGCCTCATTAATGCATTCTACTTGTTCATCTCCATGCACGATGTTTGGGATTTGGCAAATTAAAAGCTTTAGATATGATAAATTGTGAAATAGAAGATCTTTATATTCCTGGAAATAATGTTTTCAGAAGATGTTGTGAACATTCCCACTGTTTCGAAGTTTACCTAATACAAATCTTCCATAACAGCTTTATAGGTAATTTGTGTAAAGAAAAATTAGATAATTTTTGTTTTATGCATTATTCAATTCTATTGAAAACTAGAATGTAACATCTCAGGCTTGAAAGAAAGAATTCAAGTATTTGGAAAGTCTACATTTCATTGATCCTGCTGCTTAGTTATACTTTGGATCAGAACACCAAAAATTCCCACCTATTTTTCAGTCCATCGACTTTAAAATCTTTAAAGATTATTTTCTTATCCCTTGTAATGATGTTTTTTTCCTTTTAAGTTCCAAGTGTACTCTAATTTTTTAAAAGGTACTTCTTAGTCCTCGATAGTCCTTTCAATCAACCTTTGTGACACAGAAATTTAGGAGTTTGCTACCTGGTGATTAGTAGCCATCATTTTTGGAGAAAATAGTGTTCAGTGGGTGTGGGAGAGTTAGGATGAAATGCTGGACAGTCAAGAAATGCAAAAGTTCCCATTCATTTTTCTGCAGAATACATTATGTTTCCCAATTAAAACATGAGTATTGTAATCACAATTACTGTGTTATGGTTGTGTAAAGAGGACTTGGATATCCATTTTTATTTTTGCCATCTTGTTTTTGCTCATTTATTGGTCTTTCCAGTCTTTTAGGTCATATTTCAAATTACGAATTAAAGAGGTTGCATCTAAAACTGTCAATACTGTTGATTCAATAACTTCTACTGAGTTCTTTAAATCACTATCAGGGACTTATTTCTTAATCCTAAAGTTTAAATAATTTATGCCACTTTAATATTAAATATTGAGTGATATTTATTATTTTATTACATATTATGCAAATAAACTCCTAAGTTTAATATTTTTGAAAAAAAACCCTGCTAGTTTAAGTAAATATCATTTTCCCTCTTGTCTAGCAAAGATGTATGTATTTTGTAAGGCTATCTTTGCATGCCAAATGGATTCAGAATTTGCTTTCTCTTTTCAAACACAGTGAATTTGCAACCACATATTATCAAATGAGGCCATCCACGTAGTAAGGATTTTATAATGCTAGTCAGAATTTTTTGCCTAGTAAATGTCAGCATTTATTAAAATCTAATCTGTGACATTTCATTGGGAAGAGGGAACATTTTCTTGGCTATTATATGCCATCAGTTTTCCTAGCTTCAGAATTACTTGAAGAGTGCTTCAGAATTGGTTTTGTTTTGTTTTTACTGCTTATTCCTCTTCTCATAGGTTTTATTTTTGATTGTTTGAAAGTAGCTGTTCTCACACTGGTTGCCTAAATATATTGCAGACCTTTCTATGCCTCCAGCAAGAACAGCAGCAAGTTATGAGGATACACACTCTCCCCTTTCTGCCATAAGGAAGCTCAGAGACAACCAACGAAAAGCCATTGTTTGCAGTTAGCTCCTATTTGCTTTTCTGGAGAGGAAAGCTGGGGATGCAAATAACATTTGCAGAGCAAGATTTCACTTTCAGGAGAAGGATGAGAGAACAGCTGTTGAAAACTGTAAAGCCAACGTTAGAGGAAAAGAGAAGCCAGTGGATGGCTAGAAATTACAGTTGTAATTTGGGTTATTTACAGTATCCAGGTAAATAACTGAATCCTTGTTCACCTGAGCATAGAGGCTGACTGATGTGCAGGCTGAAGGTAAAAGATATTTGTCTTAGAGACCAAAATCCCAGCTACTTTTTGTTTTAACCAGTGCTGCAGCCATGAATTTTGTGTTCTTTTAGGCAGATCCCATACTCTAAAAGGGCACAGCTTGACCTTAGGAGACTTAATTTAAAAGAGAGTAAGAAACTTGTCAAAAAAGGCACATTAATATACTGCTTGGAGTTCCAAAGATGTCAAAGAATTTGTTTCACTGGCTTCTTTCTTTTTCAGTATAGACTAAAGAAATTAATATCTTTACCTTTTGAATCAGTGGGATACTTCCCATCAATTTCAATAGTATTAGATTTTTTTTCTAATATTTCTTCATATTTCTTCTAATATTTATTTTCCATTCAAATATGAAGTGACGCACAGCATTGAAACATGCCTCATATCTGATGTGGCAGGAAAAATTGCATACAAAAAATCATTTAAAAGCCTTAGGAATCTTATAAGAAGATATTTCTTCAACTGTAAAACTCGGTACCTATAGAAGATCCTTGATTTAAAATACTGATCTATGAGAATTTCTCTATCACTTAAAAATCCCCTTAGCCCTTTGTGACTGCCATGTCCTAAAAACTGAGGTCCAGAAAGTAAGACTGATTGATTACAAAGTTCTCCACGTGGCCCATTCTATATGCTTTTTGCAGCTTGAGATAAGCATATAACTGTATTACTGTTAGGTCCACTGAACTTCAGTTGGAACAGATTTCCCAGAAAGTTGTGTTCACTGAAAGTACTTCTGTATTGTTTAAAAGCTACCAATTTACAGCTAATATGAAAAGTTTTAAAATCTAGGTCTTATAATGGATCTTAATAACAGCTTCCAGACAGTAATTAGTCAGTTTATCCCTAAAATCAAAATAATGAAGGAGGTTATGCTCAGTAGCATTCTTAGTTATTCTAGGTCCTGGTCAAATCCTTAAACCACAAATCCCAACTATTATAAGTTCTTCTTTCTGACTTTCACCCCTATCCTTCTACCCTCTGCGTATCCATCAGCAACTGCTACAGAAATAACAAATATTAAAAAAAATTAAAAATAATATATACATATTTATATACCTATGCACAGGTATGTGTATCTTTCCAAGCTGCTGACAGAACACTCTTCCCTATGCAGACCTGTCCAAACAAAGCTTTCCTCTTTCTAGCTGGGAATATGAGAAGAAATGGAGTGACAGGATAAAGTGTGGGGAAGTAGACTAGCATGGAGAATTTTGCAATGTAATGAGACATATCACAGCAAGAAAGGATAAAAGCATGAAAATAAAACCCTCTACAACATTTGAGGATCTCTACCTGAGGCACAAAATAAGCTACACATTCTTTCTCACAGTTCTTTACAGTATGAGCCTTATTGATATCCAACCTGCACGATGCTGGCCTCACTCCTTTTTGGTCATATAGTTCCCAGTTGTTTCTCAGCCGTCTTATTTAGGCTGTACATACAAAAAGCCCCAAATCAAAGCAAACCAAAGCAAACCAAAGCAAAGCAAAGCAAACCAAACCAAACTAAACCAACCAAACAAAACAAACAAAAAACCTAAAAAACAAACAAAACACCCAAAAGACCCCCCTAAAAAAACCCCATGAGATTTTTTTCCCCACTTTATTACGTATCATCTTAAAGCAAAACGAAAAAACCCGTGAATTCTTCAGACTACTGGTGTCCCACTGGGGTTACTGTAACAGTTCTATTCCACCAAACCCTTCTCCCTCTTCAAAGAATTAGAGATTAGAACTAATAAGTGGAGATAACTGTAATCTCACGTTTCTATGTATTTTATATTTTCTCCTAATAAAGTCATTATTATTACCAGAGTAGACAAACATTTAATGCTGAATAATTTAAGATAGATTTAAATTCAAGAAGTTATATACTAGCTGGTGGAAAAAGATGCATATTTACAAGTGAAGGTAATTTATGCTGTTTGCACAGTATGAGTGTAGTTTTTGTCATGAACCACCTAGCTAGATCTGTATAACATAATATATGTGGCAATCAACAAGGAATTTTTTGAACAGGGTACTGGAATCCAGTCACCAAGTATGAATGGAATTGGAAAAGACTGCCTATGACATTGACACCTATGTTTTGTTGTATTTTGTATTGTTTAAAATGACATACACCCAAGAACAAATCTAACTAATAATTAGAGATAGGCAAAGTATTAAGGAATTATTACCTAGCACCCTAGGGTTTAAAAAATTCCAACACAGGTTTATTCTATAAATTGTACATTAATGAAATATCCTGAGCCTAGTTTTGTTAAGATTAAGAGAAAAAATAAAAGCAATTAAAACAAAAATCAATTCACCTAATGAAAATTGCATCCACTCAACGTTTTTTAAAATCACTTCCATGAATTTTTAAACATCAGAAAGCCATTTGAGTGAATCAAAATTAGGAGTTTTCATAATGTTGTGAGACTGAAAGATATAGTAAAATAAAAATGCTCATAATTTTTACCCTTTCATTGCCTGGAGTAACTGCTGTTTTATTTTCAAGAAAGAGATTCACAATATTGTGTCCTTTCACATATACACATGTATATAAATGAGAAAATTTAGAAAGTAATGCTTTGTTTCATGTGGCTCAACTGCCTTCAAAATGTGTTATTTTAGTTGTTGTCTTTCTCTTTGGACAGAAAACCATGCACTAAGCACAGCATTCAGTGTAAGATTTTTAAAATACCTGTACAGTGAAGTTATTTACTAAACATTATAATCCCAGTGTATTTATTCAACATATTTCTGATTCAGTTTAGTTCTGAGCTATATTATTTGCTTTACATGCATATACACATTGCTACTCAAGAAAGTACAACCCAGCATCTCTTTCCTTGCTATTTCACCTTTTCTGAATATCCAAGCTATTTTCATTAATCTCAATTTTCTCTCTGTAATTCACACCACAGGAAAACACACCAACAAATGAACAGGAACTCTGATAATCTACAGATATCAAAACTGAAATACCTGGCCTATTTTTGAGACAGGTAAATTGTTTGATCCTCTCTATAGGCCTATATTCAGCAGCAGGCTGAATTGGTATGTACTTAGCATAATGATTTGTGTTATTCAAGTGTTTCAAAAAGATGAAATAGTTTTCTCTAAGAATGACTTTGATTCAGCAGCAGAATGATACACGTTAATATTCAGCAAGAACATTGCTAGGTGGAATTGCTTAAAATATGTTCCCAACTCTGTTTTAAATAAATCATTTTAGAATAGATTTTACGTTATGAAAGTAACTATATAATATTAATAAGGTCTTCAGAAATTCCACCTAAATTAGTATAGGTCAAGTGCTTCTGCCATCGTTACACATACAAAAATATTATATTTTTAACTAACAAAAACGTTGGAAATGACAGCATAGTATGTTCTGTATGCATCTAGACCATTGATATGGAAGTAAGCACAGTGTTCTGGGAAAATATCAGTGTCCTCCCACAGGATTTAAGTACTGGCCTTGATCCCCAAGATAACTGCAACACTTAAAACTTTGCATTTCTAGTGGAGTGAGTGATGATATTTTACATCTCATAAAAGGAATACATGTATCCAGTGTATGTATATGCATGTTTGTCACAGGTGTGTACACATGTGGCGACACAGAAAAGTTTCAGCTTATGTACTTTTAGTTGGAATTTAGCTGGCATTTGATGAAAGAATAAATTCTTCAGCTGAAAGCATTTTTTCCAACTACAACATATTATTGTTTCATGGTCATTTGAAATCAGTGGTGTACCCGGTTCCAACACTGTATTGGGCTATAACACACAGTATTTTAAAACAGCTTTTTTTAAAAAAATATTGCTGCTAAAGAAAAATAAGACTATAAAAAAAAGAATTCTTTAAGATAAGGCATATTGCATTCTGATTTAAATTATTGCTTAACACTGGGAATTTAAATTCACCCTGTAAAACATAGCACTTCAGATGATAAGTTAATCCTTGGGCACATAATGGTCCTGTGTCCCACTTCAGGAGCTGGAAAAAAACCCAAACAGCTGAAATCCAAAGGCAACTCCACTCAGAGCACCCTACAGACATGGGAGGGTCCAGCTCTGAGCCTGTGGACCCACTTGACAGTGCTTACTACAGAGAGCAGGGCAAAATCTGTGCATCCAGCACCACTCACATGGAGCTACCAGAAACACAGCAGGAAGTCAGAGAAACTCAGCACTACTGTGTCATCCCTGAAGCTGAAGCAACAAGAGAAGGGACCCATCAGAAATGCATATTTCAAAAATGTTGGGATTTCAGGCATTGGAATTTGCACATTTTAGACACTGGAATATGCTGCTCAGGGAAGTGAAGGATTCATCCCTGGGAACATTCAAAATACATGGATGTTGCATTTGGGGTATGATTCAGTGGTGAACACAGTGGTGTTGGGTTAACTGTTGGACTCTATGATAACAGAGGTTTTTTCCAACCGAAATGATTCAAGGATTGTAGGATTGCAGTAAGGTCAAACCGCTTTGGAAATGAATGGTGCATCTTGAACATGTTCGGCTCAAAGCTTAATGTGAAAATCTTGTGAGTTCTGTTGTAATTACATAAAAGCCATATGAAGAGATCTAAAATTATAATGAGTCAAATGAGTGCTGAGTTGAACATTGGGATATCTATATTTCCTTGAATTTGAGACATAAAAGTATTTTAAGATAAAATGGGACATGAAATAACACCCAAGTTTTCATAATTCTCAATTTGTTATAAGGCTAGCTTATTGTGCTGATGCCAGGTTTTGTGTTTTTAAACAATTTACGAATCAGAGAAGAGGTCTAGGCACAAAATTTTCAGTAAATTATGGATAAATTGTTAGAACAGAATCTCTCTATCCTTCTGTTTGAAGTTCTGCTATTAGAATTTTATTGTAATTTATTGAATAAAGTATCATTGAGGAAGGAAAAATAGAATTTGTAAGAACTGGAGAGAGGATCAGGGATTTCCTTTAGACAACAGCTTAACGCAACAGAAAATAAGAGCCCTTACCTGTCAATATTCAAGACAGAGCTTTATTAAAACAAATTTAATTTTCTCAATGACATCGTGCAGAACTGAATTCCTCCCAAATGAATGATACAGGCACTTCTGTGGAAATAATTAATTGGAACACGATTGTTCATGGTGGCACTGAAAGTGTTACAGAAACTGTCATTTCAAGTTTGTAAACTGCCAAACTATATCAAGTCTTTTAAAAATTGCAATAAAAAAATTAACACTTTTTATAATTAAGATTTTTGGATCAGCAATGATCAAACCCTTGAAGAAAATGGCTTCAGTAACAGTCCATAAAGAAAGACAAGCTGTAGGAAACAGGTTTTTTCCACAGGTATCACATGAGCAGTTTTTGCTGTTTTGCCTAGTTGTGCAAAAACCCCTAAAATAATACTTTGAGTTTTTTTCTGAGGGGAAAAAAAGTCTTACAAATATTTTTTAATGAATATTTTTTAAAATCTGTCTCTCCACATTTCAGAGACATTTACCATACATGTAAATTTTACAAGTGAAAAATGTTTTGTCAGTTTCATGTAGACTATGCCTATGAGCTAACTCTGTATGCATTCAGTTTGTTGTTGCCTGTATTTCGGGTTTTTTTCAGATTGGGTTAAAGCCTTTTAAATTAGACGAGTTATAGTAAGTGCTCTGGCCCCAAAGGTCTAAAATTTGTTAATCTGTGTGAAATAGCAGGTAGGGTAGGAGACTGTAATGCTTTTGAGCTGCCCTGATCTATATGTGGTCAGAACTACCTTGGACTGCAGCAGCGGGCCAGTTCTCCCCAACACTTCTGCTCAGATGTGTCCCTTCCAAAATTGACAATGTCCCCTTGTTTTAAGTAACTGAAATTTTTAACTCACAAGAATGCTTTCAGGAAGCCACAGTGACCATTTGAAAGTGGGTATTTTTCTCCTTGTAAGAGTTAACATTTGCTTGTGAGGAAAAAAAGAAATAAATGGAATTGTTTGTTTAATGATTGAATTTATAATGTCTAGTTATGAACCACTTCTGGAGATTATTGGTAAGTAACAGGAAAGAGGAGAAAAGTTTATAGGGCTGTCTGATGTCAAACAAGTACTGATTCTTTTTCTGAAGATTATGTACAGCTACTTTTCTCAAAAATCCCTTTTGTATAAAAGAAAATCACATATATTTACAGACTTTTAAAACCTTGTTCTTAGTTTCATGTTTCTACATTTACATGTGGGCAGTATCCCAAAAATTCATTTTGAAATCATCATGTCATATGTAATATTAGCTGAAATTGTTACTATTATTTCTAGGCACTACCAAGAAGCAAAGTCTTTGTAGACTATGACATGCAGGTTATTTGTGTACTTGCTAGGGGAAAACACTTAATTTAAAAAGTGAGAGAGACTAAGTAGTAAAATAGGTGTTAAAGGCTACTGTTATAGACTATTGAAGTTTATGTTTGCTAACTAAAGCACAGAAGAGTTAAGATGACATGTAAGTAAGTATTCCCAATGTGACAGTGAAGTCGGCTAAGCACCAGGATGTATTATCCCTCGAAAAAAAACCCTCTTGGTTATACTTGTTCTGAGACAAGGACTGAGGGATGGGCAAGCAGAAACCATCTGAGAAGAGCCAGTCACAAGTCACTCTATTTACTCTACTCATATTGCTTCTTTTACCACCTCAGTTTTGGAGAGACTTCTCCGTTTTGAACTACTGACTTTAGTGAGTTATGTCTTTAACTCCAGGCATAGTTCATATTTAATAAGAATTCCTGGAAAGTACTTATGTCTGTAGTCAGGCATATTCAGGTCTCCCTCTTGTTATTAGTGTTCTAATCTTCCTCCTAATACATTACTTTTCCCCAAAAGCCCTGCAACTAATAAGACAAACCTCCACATCCTACTGAAAAATATTGGAGAGGTCATTCAAAACTTGCTTTTATTTTAAGAGCTGGAGTTTTGCAGGACCAACGACCATCATTTTTCTAAAATTTTATTTTAAAAGCAACTGTGGAAACTGGTTCATCACTAATGGCAATATTGTTGCCAGATTAAGACAAAGACCCATAACCCTACACATCACTGGGCTTTATTTTCCTAGGCAGAATGCTCGACTCTGTCAGGTGCATTTTCTTGGCCCAGTTGAATTGGCACTGCAGAACTGCAAGTATTGTATAAGAGTCTTAACTATTATTGTCTCTAATGATGCTACAACCATATGTCACAAGTTACTAATTGATAATAACACCAATAGCAGTAACATTCAGATTTCAGACTAATGATTTTAAATAGATTTCTCTTATAATTCTTTCTAAGAAGAGTTACATATTGAATTTATGTAACACTTCAGTTTTCTAGATATTTTGTAATCTTTCTAGAGAACATTTTTTCTAATGTCTTGCCTAGCTCTCATTTGAAACAACTTGACTGCAACTTCGTTCCCACTTAAGATAGCCATCATACCAGCATCAGAGGACCTCAGAATTATGCAAGAGGAAAAAAGTATTCTTATCCTCACCAAAGAAGACCAAGGATATTTAATTACACTCAAGTATTAAATTTGAGGAAGGGAGTATTTTGGGGAGTTTTGGTTAGCTTCATTTATAAATTTTGTTTAATCTAGACAGGAACAGCCTGAAACCCCCAAAGCTTTCTGTCTACAAAACTAGAAATTGTTGTCCCCTAAAAATCAAAAAATTCTATAAAAACAATTTGTCTGGTATGAGGTGAAATTACTCTGAAGATCAAGCACAGCTTTCGAACAAAAATCTTCCTTTTCTAGAAACCAAGTAAAAGAAACTTTTCATGATATTTTCAAAACCTTATGAATAAAATATAATCCAACTGAATCTTCAGAAAGCCTTGAATCCAGCTCTCTGAAACTGAAATTCTGCAAACTCTGTCCATCCAAAGTCAAATACTCATATGATTAAGGAGAGTCATATAAACTCTGCGGCTTTAAAATATCTACTCCTCAAATCTTTAAAATGAATCCATATCTTACTGAAATTAAATAGATGCTTAGGGCTCCTATTCACAGATAAAAACACCTGAACACCTAACTTCCAAGAACATACAGGATTACTTTGTAGTCTGAAATTATGAGGCAATAAACATGACTAATAGAGGCTCACAAAGCAGACTCTATTATGCTGAGATCACAGACGAGACATCTTGCCCAGAACAGTACATATTAAAACATCTCTGGTGATGAAGAACCTGGATTCTGTGTCATCTATTTAATATGTGTTCTGTTTGTATTGGTGCCCAACTCTTTAAAATATCAACAATTTTCATTATGTTAAAATGTTGTTGATTTAGTGAAATTATCTTTAATCATTTACTGAGATACTATTGTCAGCACCAACACATGGTGTTGGTTTTTCGGTTTTTAGTTGACATTGCTAGCATGGATTTGAAAACATCTGATTTCGATTTGATATATATTGAAATTGAATGTCCTTTTCACTTTGTGTGTCTCTATCTGATTTATCAGAAATTTAGTAGTAATTTAGCATTAAAAAAAAATATATTCCCTTCTGTTTTCTCTACCACTTGCTAAATTTCAGATGACTGTCTCATAAAAGTTAGGCTTTTAAAGCTGTGTGAGGGTTATCTGAAGAGGGTCAAGCTCAGGATGGGACCCTGACCATGGGGCAGGATCTCCACATACACACCTGGGAAGCATAGCTGGGGAGGAGTGTCTGCTCCTCCAGCCAGGGGTAGAACTGTGCTGCACCCCAGGACCTGGCGGGGACCCCCATGCTGAGCTCCCGGCTCTCTGCGTCCTCATTAGCTAATGTCAAGTGACTTCATTTCTCCTGCTGCTCCCCCCGCAACAGTGACAGGCACATAAGCACATCCTGAATGCAAGAGGAGGGAGAACAGATGGAGGCAGACAGGGGAGCGCACGGAAACTGTGGGACCATATTGGCCGTAGTCACAACACATCACCAGCCTGACTGTCGGCACGATCCCTGCAGGCATCCGAGCACAGGGGAGGGAAGGACGGATTTGAAGGCCATCATTAAGCAGCCCAACAGGAATTTACAGAAATCCCTTCTCAGGCATGAGGGACAGTGCACAGCAAAGGAGGGCTTGCTGAAATCCATCGTGGGATGCTGACATGAGGAGTCACCTGAGAGCAAGAGTGAAGCATTTGACACCAAATGGGAAATAAGCAGGGAGAAGTGATATTATGAAGGGCCTTGAAATTTAGCAATTTAACATCTGATGCAGCACAGGGAAAGCAATATTGCCAAAATGACTGGCTAGCAAAATATTGTTTGAAGCTGCAGTGTTTATGCATATCAACATAGAAATGACAATTGGGTAACACTATTAAAACAGAAAGGTTTGATTTTTTTTCTGTATTCAAATTAATTTCAAAACCCCCTTCATTCTTCATAAAACAGAAGCATTGAAATACAAACAAAAATAAGGTCATCTTTTGAAAGAAACAATTGGCATAATTTGACCAGTTACATTTCACTGCATAATACCACCATTAATTCTAGCAACATTACCAGTGGAACAGGCTGAAATTGCCATTTCCAACAGAAAAAATATTTTGGAAGACAACCAAACTTATGATGGATGTAGGCAGGCACAAATCCATTTAAGTCAGTGGTGCAGCACTTGTGTCTGTCAACTTTAATAGTCTCCCTTGATATTTCATGAAGTTTATGACAAACAAATTACAATATGGGAAGAAAGCAAAACTTGCTGTGCATTGCACTGAGATACAGATATGGCACAAGGGTTACTTATCAAAACATGCCTGTTCCACTTCATACGACTTCAGTCAGAGAAGAGCTCACAGAAAACGCTATACTGAGATAAAACAGGCATAAAATACAAAGGTTTAGAAAAATTTAAATGCTAAAGAACACTCTAAACAACAGATTTCACCTTATATTTAAAGTGCCACTCATAGCACTCATTTTAACCCTCCATTATTTCAAACTATATATTTTCAATTCTGATACCTACAAGAAAAATTAGATTAGTCTCTCAAAGACTATTAAGTGATAATTAAGTAGATTTACAAATTATATTTTTCCTCTTTAGTATCTAAAATGGTCTAAAGATTTTTTTCTATCTACCTTCAGTAACTTACCTTCTATTTAATGTATCTAATTGTTAAATAAGAAAGAAATTATTCTTTCTTTATAAGAAAGAATCCTGTACATTGAGCAAGCTGTTCTGAAACATCATGTAATACAAAGAAGCTAAATTACTTAACCACTTTTCCTAGAATAAAGTTTCACATGAACACAGGAGAAAATTAACTAATTGCCATCATTTTTTTGGTCTTCTATAGAGTGTAATTACCAGTACAATTGGCTTGGCTTCCCAAACACTTTCACAGATGACCTCAGCTTCTCTTTTTCAGGTCTTTTCCCAGACAGATACATTCAACATTGACAGGTTGTTTTTCTTCTTGATTTTTCAGAAGTCAAATCAAGCAAAATTTAATTTTAGAGAGTAAAAATATCCACTAAGTGCTTCCTAATGGAAATATAGTTTGGGTCTCCAATGAATTTTCCCCATCACACCACAGAAGATGGCAATTTTTATCCCTGTTTTGGAAGATTTTCATCCTATTTGCTATAGCATAACACTAAAAAGTGTATGAAAGCCTCGTGAGATACTTGATGCCATCTTTTGTTGATAACTAAATTGGGATGCAAAATGGTTTATAATCTCTTCCTTGACTAAAGGGGAGGAGTCACAGCTCTATAGAAATAGATGAGTCAGGAACTACCCCCTGTAGAAAGTAGTCACAGAATTTCCTTTGAAGAATCAAAGAGCTCCCATATCATATTAAAAGCCTTTCTACACCTATTCCAACAAACAGACTTTGGTTTCCACAGTTCTGATGAGAAAAAAGCCCAATCCAATAAATTATTTTATTTTTGTTTTCACACTGAACTATTTGCAACACAGAAACTGCAACTTTATGATTAATATCAATAGAAGAAGATAGAAAAGAGGAAGACAACAAAAATTTGTCCATTACAGTGTGTTCAAAGAAATACTCATAAGGTTGCAATGTTATACTTTAGGAGGTTAAAAATCTGAATGACTTCATACAGTTTTTCACTGAAGAATAACTTTTCATTGAAGATGTTCCTTTAAGGTTCCTGAATAACACAGAGACACCCACTCAGTTGAGAAGCTCAATTGCAACTGCAAGGGACAGTTTAGTTTAAGAGTAAATCACTTACCTGTGCTCAGTACAAATTAAGGTTTCATCCATCTCCAAAACCCAGCCCTTGATATAAAATCTTTTATGATGCATATATTTTTAGAGAAACACATTAAAACTTAATATTAGTCGAATTTAGTAACAAGAACGAGGACAAAGCTCATATAGCATCAACTAAAGTCAAATATTTAATACACCCTGTTAGCACATCCAGCCTTTAGGACTTAATGATTGTCAGGTAGTTTAAAATTCTGGAGCTCTGGTACAGCATCATAGGGACTGTAAAGCACCAGTAGAGCTGAAGAGACAGATAATCTATTTACTGCTTTCTAATGCTTCCACAGGCATGGAGGTGATGTACAAATATATTCAGTTCCACAGATCTATCAGATCAGGTGATTAGGCAAAATTCTGAACCAAGCAGAAGTACTGGTGCAATTAGAAACAAATAAATGTTACAGTCTGAGACCAAGAGAAATTAGAAGCCCCTGGCAGAGGTAATTGTAGTAAGAATTCATAAGATTTGGATGCGCTTTTCTGATACACATTGTATTTAATTATAATCACAATAAGTGAACTTTCACACCACCCTTAATATAGTGTGATTTATGTATTGAAGCATGCCTTTGCAAAAGAATAGCTAATGTTTTAGTCCAGTACAGAGTGTGCAAGAGCATAAGATTGGTACCTAGTTTTCATGTTTTTACAGTAGACACTGGCAAGGAAGTGGCATAAATTATTGTTATTTCCAATTATTATTTTCAGTGGTGTAGCACAATTCAAAAACCTCTTCTCTGATATTTATCACAAATAAAAATTATTATCTGGAAGTTAATGAAATAAAAATTCTGTTGTGAAAGCAGCTGGAAATAAAACACCACCCTACCTTTTAAAATAAACAAACAAAAAATTAAGTTGTGAGAACATGCATTGGAAAACTGGTTTAGAAAGTAATATCAGAAGTGTGGAAATAGCAGTGCACATGCACTCATCACCCCACTCTGCCTTGTGATTGAGGCAGGGCATGCCTTTAGTCATCCTTCAGAAACAGGACTCCCAAGGGTCTACCTGAATGAATGCAGCAGGCACTCGATATTTATGCTTTCGTATTACCTAATGCATTCAAGGAAATGGATCCCTTCCTCATTGCAAACAAACTTTTCCACCACCATATCCAGCTTTTTTTTCCACATTATTTCACTCTTGAAGGCTCCCTAGATGCTGAGCTTCCCAACTAAAAAGGACTAAGACAAATCTGACCTCTGAAGTTTTAGCAGAAGTCTGAGTCTTTCCACTCTAAGAAGTAATAGTTAGGACACCTCAGCACTGTAGTGCCTCCAGACCAAGTTTCTGTTTCAGTATACTGACAACCATGTGGAATTGAGGAAAAAATAGATACCTAAGTATCAAAGCAGTTCTAGCGTACCCTTGACTCCTTATAGAAGAGATCACATGAAAGCCTTCCAGCAGATTTTCTCACCCTGATCATTCAGCCACTTGTTGCCCTCCAGGAGGGCATAAAATTTTTCTGCAGTGGAGCTCTTCATTTCTCTCAGCATCATGTAAAAATCCCCCAGGACATAACTCTGGTAGCAGATACATTTCCAGGGTCTGTGGCATGAATTCTACCTGTTGTCAGCAGCTGCCAAACTGGCAGGACCCAGTTAGGAAAGACAGCTTAGAGGCTCTTACACTTTGGATCTCAGTCACTATCAAAATTTCACTCAGCCCAGGATTTTAGTTCCCCAGTAATCTGATGCATTCAAAATAATTGTTAAACTGACCATCATTTGTACAAGCAAGTTCTCTAAACATGGAAAGCTGGAGTTCTTATACTAAGCAATGCATGGCAATTATTTTAGGGAAGTGAGCACAGCATGACATACCACTGTAAATAAAAAAAAAAAAAAGCACATTTGTTGAACATGTAAGGCTAAATCACTAAATGTGGTGAAACTATTCTGAGATTTGATAGCATCTACATATGAAACATATGTACACATAGAAACATTTGTTACCCATGTCACAATAGTGCCCTTTTTCCCCAAATCCCTTCTCTTCCCAAACTGGTTCTAAGAGTTCTCTGCAGGGAAATAAAAACAAAACCAAACCAACAAACCAGAAATGAAAAAAAACCCCTACTTGTGTTTGCATATTTCTGCTGTTCTCTTCAACTTGAAAAAGACAGAACTCTTCCTCCAGTTAAGGGAACTTCTGAGCCACATGACCAGTTCTGTGGCATCTGGGCACCTCAGCCCGTCTGTTCATGCATATGGGTGTAGTACAGTGACAGCTTTACTGAGCATTAGTCAAGCATCATGTAGCACATTTCTTGACAGAGGAAAAAGCAGTTTATGACATGAAGCAAATAATTTTATCCCAGAGGCTTCTAAGAGCCAGGCAAAAGGCCAGGGCTTAGGTCAACAGCCTGGGAGTTTGGCAAATATTTGCTATCATTATTTCTTTGCAGGAGTCTGTCACCTGTTTGAGTTGAAGAATGTGACCTTTTGTTATGAGAGAGAAGGCACTTGGAGACAACAAATACGGAGTTGCTGTGGCCATGAGCATGGGTTATTCAAGGACAGAACCACAGAGTGTCTGAGGCTGGAAGTGACCTCTTAAGATCGTCATGTCCACACCACCCTCTCTGTTCATTCAGGGCCAGCTACAGTCAGTTGCCAGGTTTGTGTCCAGATGGCTTTTGTATATCTCCAAGGATGGAGACTCCACAAAGTTTCTGGGCAATCTCCCTGGGCAGTCTATCACTTGCCACTAAAGTCCCTGTGGAAACAGGCCTACCAGAAAAAGGAGACTTTACCTCAATAAAAATTCGTGTCTACAAACTGACACAAACAGCAGGTTAAGCAGCCTGTATGAAGCCAGAAAGCTACAGAAGCTCCCACCAACTAAAGGGCAACGTCATGCAGTAACATAGACACTTTTCCTGCCCTGAAGTTATACATACAAAGCAGGGTGCAGTGACCCCCAAGCTAGCACTGAGCAAGTTATCCGCCAGCATTGCATCACCCTGCTCTCTTCCTGCAGGGAAAGCACATACACATATTAAACACAACTAGATAATACTCTCTGAAGCTGCCCATAGAGACAATTGCTTTGGTACCACAGAAATGATAGCTTAAAACACCACTACTCATGACTCTGATTTTTCTGCACATTTTAAGGGATAGCAAATTTTAAAAAAATTAAACATCTTAGAGATTGACTGATAAAGGCCAATCTTACTGTATGAGATTCCACAGTGTATTAGAAGACTGTATCATTAATATAAGAGGGAAAAAAACAACCACAGAAAAATGGATTCCAGCACATAGACAAGTAACTCAGATTTTTCAGTAAGAAACTCCATGCCTATTCAACTTCCTCTTCACTGACAGGAATATTTTATATCCCACTACAATTATCCATCAAGTACAGGAATACTAAAAATGTTTTACAAATACTTCATTCTTCTAAGTCAAGCATTTCTTAGAGAAAAAAAAAATCCTGCCAGTTGTACTCTAAAGGTCATGCCAGCTATAAAGCCTAATAAAAAATTTCCAGATGGCAGCAGCCAATTTCCAATAAGATTTAATTTTGGTTAATTGACTGTCTTATTTACTAATTTATAGCAGTATGCAGTTCATTTAAATTAACCTCATTTTCTGTCATGATTTAAGCAAGGTTAAACAACCTGGGATTTTTTTTTAATTGTGTGTAGGAATGACAGGGTCTACTTTATAGTGACATAATAATATAGCCATCAGAGGCCCTCCTTTTTTCTGGTTTCTTTTTGTTTGTTTTTTTTTTAGAGAAAGGAAATATAGGAAATACTGACTACATCAAGTTAGTGTAAGAACTATTTAAATACAGAACATTCTTTCTATAATTACATTAATCTTTTAAAAAAACCCAAACAACAAACCTCTGGGTGACAAGAGAAAACAAATGAGCCAACTAATGGGAATAAGGAACTGACCTCAGCTAAGAGGGCTCGTACAGAAAAAAAATTCTCTAATGGACATGGTCATCAGTATTTCAAGTGTAGCACCAGTCCTCCCACCCTGGTTCTGCAAAAAGTTAATCCACAAAATCAGCTTTAAAAACCCATTTTTTCCATCATTTTTCCACACTCACTGGAAGGATAGAAGAAATCTCTTTGTCAACCCAAGCCCTTGTGACAATTACCTAGTTCTCAAAAGGAGTAAAAGAAAAAGAAAAAGGCAGTACTAGGTTGCAATAAGAGATTTGTGTACTTCTGATTGCTTATCAGATTCATCTGGGACAGTGCTTTTTTTAATTCTGAATTACCTTAGTAAGAGAAAAAAGTTTCCCTCAGAGAAAGAAGCTAGCCTTTGAAGGTATATAAAACTTTTTGGTTCCTACAGACTCTTCTGATTGAAGGTTTTGTCTGAAAACTGAAACTTCCTTCTGAGGAAAAAATTGCAGACCTTAGTGAGATGCCTTGTCTTCCTTTCTCGGGAAAGCAAGAGAGTGGCAGCCTGGGAAGCCTGCAGAGATGGGGCTGGATGCGCATCATCTCCTGCATCCCAGGCAGATCTGTCCCACTCAGACCACTCCTGGTTGTGGTGCTGATAAAAGTTGTGGAGAGCACCGGAGAGAAGTGGCTGGAGAATTTCCTAATTCTTGAATGACACAAAGTTAGAAGACTAAGCTTTTTTCTGTGCTCAGTGTGTTTATCGGTGTTCTATGACAATGTCCTTGCTTGCAAGGTATTTTAATTTCAGAAAGGATTTTGGGGTTTAGTTTTGCCACTGGATTTTAGATTTCTTCTTTGCCTTTTCCAATTCTCTAGAGGAGGAATTGTTTTAGTAGTGAAATCTACAAGTATGAAACAACATAAGTGGAAGAATCTGAAGCTTGAAGAAAAAACTTCTACAAATTCCAAACCCTTTGCTTTTAAGTCCCTGACAATGACTACTCTCAGGGAGATCTGTTATAAAAGACCACATTCGCCCATCTATCACATAAAACTTCATTCAAAAAAAAAAAAAAATTAAAAAATCTAATACACCTATAAACAGTACAGCTGGCTTCATTTTTAATGGAGCTTGATATATCTCCACACTAGGGAGCTGTTTCAGACATAAGTGTTTTTGTGAAATGTTGGCAAGAAACACATGTATAACAATGAAAATGTTGTGCAAGATGACTTATTGGAAGGTCAAGGATTCCTGTAACCATACTCTGCTCACTACAGTTCTCAAGTTTTCCTGACATTTTTCACAATTTCTACCCTTAAAAGGCAATCTCCCCTAAAACTCAAATCTAAAATCCCCCCAATATACAAAGCAGACTGTGCATCAACATAAAGCAGGAGGGGCTATATTCACATTATATTATATATATTCACATGCTGTAAACTCAGAGGGCTGTAAGTGCAGGTATGACAAGATTGCTAAATAGCTCATTTGTACCTGACACTGCAGAGGTACCTGGTGCTCACAAAGAGCAAAGATCTGTCTTGGATGTTGAATGTCCTTTGCCTTCCACCTGATAATTTTCTTAAATGTATTGATGATTTCAGAAAGTAATGATTTACTTATTCTGTGCAGTGGGAAATCTTTCATAGGTGCCTGAGCTAGGATGTCACACTTAATGGGCAGCTAGCAAAGCAACTTCCTGCACAGAATTTGATAGACTGTTTTTCCTTCAACTTTTGATCATTTTCAACTAATGTCCTATTACTGAGAAATAAGAAGTTCTAATTTTCGAACTACCACTCAGAAATGCCTCTGCAGTGTGTTAATGTACAACTGGAGAGGAAAAAGCGGCTCCTGCCAAAGAGGGCTCCTTCCCAGACCTCCTGTCTGAAGCGAACATTCTCCAGCTTTTGAATGAAACTTGACAATATAGTGAAAACACCGAGGAAATATATTAAGAAAAAGTAGCACTTTTAGAGTAAATGTCATGCAGCTCTGCCTAAAACACATGCTCAGTACCATCTGTTGTATACAACCTGTGTGTCTCAGCTGTGCTCTGAGCACATTACTGTTCCTTGGGGCATCACTGGGTGTTATCTCACTCAGAAAATGTTGGATGTGGAATTGGATTAGTGGTATATTGAGATAATTCACGGTGTAACACATTCATCTGATGAATTTGAAAAGAATGTCTGCTTTGGAAACAAAAGAAAATTGATTCAGCACCCCACTAGATATATTTTGAACATATAAGTAGTTTTAATCAGGCTCAGATTTCAGCCCGTGAGAAGCTGGCACAGTAAGGCAGACACGACAGTAATTTTCTGTTCTCATCTTGCTTCCATTATTGCCAATAATAAGAGAGTAGAAGAAGCACAGTGCTTCAGCAGATGATATAACTGAAGCTATCTTTAGGAACATTGGGCAGTAAAATAAAGAGTATCTCTTGATTGATAAGTTGCATTCTTAAATGACCCCTCTAGTTCAACTGCTAAAATATATGCTCTGAAATATGTATTGCCAGGCAAAGTGATGCAGGATTAAGAAGTGCTTTTTTGTAAAGATTCTCCCTCTATTTCGTCCTAGTTGATATTTATCAGTCTTTAAAACTTTTAGGTTGAAAATTTTGCTCTTGACTTAAACTGCCTGAACAAATGCACAGATTTCAATATTTCAGCTTTCATTTCCTTGAATTCCAGTGGTCATTTTCCTGCTAAGAAATACAAGCTAAGGCTGTCAAAATGTATTTAGAAAATACAGTGGCTTCAATTTCAAATAACTAATCAGAAAGGGTGTTTAAAGTTTATGATAGTTACATGTGCTTTTAAGAATGTATCATTTTTAAGAATGATATAGTGCTTACCTCTATTAAGAGGTTGTAAATACCTATCCACTTGACACCTGAAAATGGAACATCCACAACAGTTTTAGCAGTACTCTTGTTATATTTTCTTCACTGTTTTCTAACCTATAAATTCTACAATCTGTTTTTTTGCCATTATATGTTTGGATTTTTTTTTTTTTTTTTACTATTTGCAGTGGTAAATTTTCCCATTTGTTATTTTTTACTCCATCTGGCTCTGTCAGTCATGGTTGTTTTTTATATTTTGGATCAGCATGAGCTGAAATCATGATATTACTTAAATGTTTATTGCTTAATATGGAAAAACACACACATAAAAATTAAAAACAGTGCCAAAAAGCAACTAGTTCTCTGAAAGTTTTAACAGAAATACCCCAAAGTCTCCCCATGTTGTTAACTCTAATTTCTCTGTTGGCTTGTTTAGTTTCCATCTATTCTATTTCTATCTGCATAGTCTCTTCCTACTGTCAGTATCTTCTTCAACCCGTTTGTTTTCACTTGCTACCTCTCTTGTTCACAGACCTCCTCAGGTCCCAACTTCTTGACAAATGTTCCTGCTTCAGTTCATTCATAACACCTTCCTTTTCTTTTAAGCCGAGATATGGAAGTATAGGTTCTCCTCAAGTGTCCACCATTCTTTATTTGCTTATATCCTCTACTTCATTTTCTAGACTCACACAAACTCTGTGAGTGGAACACTTAACACGAAGTATTTATATTCAACATCTACTGTCTCAGAAAATTTTGCCAATAACAATGACTCCATGAACTTTCTTTAGGCTCCTTCTGTCAGTATCTTTTTTTTTTCTTTTCTTTTTAAAATTTATTTTATATTATTTTTACCTGTGTCAAATCATAAAGTTGCGGGAAACTCTCCCACAGATTAATACCTGTAAGTGAATTATTTACCTACTATCTTTCTATGTAACTATGGAAAACAGCAAAAAATTCTAATTTCACCTGTATCAGAAATTGACACCTTGAGCCAAAAGTCAACTTAAACATTGGAGTTTTTTGTCTTTAATCCCTAACTCTAACATTAGCTACTTGTGATAATTTTTACAGAAGTATATTACACAGATAGATCCATTAAAAATTTTAGTGAATGCCCTGCATCAGTTCTTGAGAAGGGTTGATCTGATCAAGTGGGCTAAAGGACTTACTACATCTCTTCGGTCCAAGCACTACTTGATTTTTTTAAGAACAGTTAAATCTGTAATAGTTTTTATTTGCTGTCTTAACTCAAACTTCTTATTTATTTTTACAGGGCAAACCTTTGGCATTATCTTGACCATAAACTTCCCTCTCAAATCTTTAGTATACTAGTCACAATCTTTTTGACAGACCTTCCTACTACAGGGATTTATCTCCACTCTACAAAATAGTGATTTAACGTCCATGTTTGGCATGTTGTCATTTATTTGGCATTCTGAGCCATCAGTTCTGCCTGTCTACTAAGTTACATTAATATTGTCCTGACCCCTACATGGTTCTGTTATGACTCATGATGACAGAGGTTCATGACAAGTCCTCTTGTAGTTCATTTAATTCTAAGAAAAGTTTTGCTTGTTTCCACATTTCTGCTACATTTGGTCTTCTGCAACTTAATGCAAAGCATATCAATTCCGATAGTAATTTTACACTGACTTTCATTATTTTAGGATTCAGTGTCAGTCTTTCTCATCATTATAAAATAATTATGCATAGAGAAGGAGGCAAAAACAATGCTGGGAATCAAATTACAATCTGGAACTTCTTTTTGCATCTTAAGAATGAGAATGTGCTAAATGCTCTGAATATATAACTTGACTGAAATGCATATGTTATGTGTAAGTGGGAATGCAACTTTCAAATGTCAATGCACATCCAGGATGTTTATTTCTACATAAACAGAACCAGAACATATGGCCAACCAATAACAGTATATCAGCAAGTACATTTTACTCCTGAGACCACACCATGAAGAGAATGTGCAACCATATGCTCCTTCTAGATATTGATTCTTGTCCCTATTCAGCTGTCTAGGTACAGAAACAATGGGATGCTTCTTAGAGAAACAGAAATATTGTTGATTTGAGTGTCAAACTGCTAAGCCTTGAAATACGTACATTCTACTGTGATATTGCTCAAAATAGGAAAGATCTTATGTGCTAAGAAAAGTTTGCTCTTCTCCATATCTCCTCTAATTTGACTTCCATCCCTTAAGCTTCTTAAGAATAGAGTGATGCCTTCTTAGACGTCTTAGAAAAGAGAAAAAATACGAGTACTGCACATCACCAACACAGCTTTTTCAGTTAAAAGGCAAAAGTCTAAAAGCTATAAGGACATTATTCCCATCCTCTGAAAGACAAAGTAAAGGTTTATTAGTTAAAACAGTAATTTTTTTCTGAAATATTTAAAATATTTATTTCTGGAAGAAGTTAGAGAAAAAACAAAAATAACAACCCCCCGCCCCAACTGATCATTCTAGAAAAATAATTGTTCTCTCACATTCAAAATTAAGCCAGTAGCCTTAAAAATTAGTAATTAGTTTGCATAAAAGATGGCAATGAGCAGAATATGATGCAGATGCAATTAGTATGATAAGAATGCAAAAGCAAGGAAAATAATATTTCATAAATTTCAGATTTTATAGAGAAAAAAGTTTGTAAGCAGTCAGAGAAATAACTACATTTGCAATATACTATTTAAAATATAAACCTCATTCTTATGGTATTCTCTTTATGAGTCTCCCTAGAAAAATAAAGGAGAATTGACTCCTAGTTTTTAAGTCAATGTGTGGGAAAAACAGCACTGTTAAAAAGACTGTTTAGTTTCTGTATCTGAAAATTCCTTTTTCAACCCTTATTTGTGCCTGTCAGAAATGAGCTCTCTTGGCTGGCAGTTCGATGTACTAGCAGTAGTCCATCTGGCTGGAAACCCTGAGGAGGAGCTACATTTTTGCAGATAAAACAGGCAGGACTGCAGTGAAGTTAATAGACACAGGCAAAATGACATAGTGAACTTTCATTTTTAAAGAATGGGCTATGACATAAAGATGTGGAAAGTAGAACACAGAGAGAGAAAAAAAAAGTACTGCATCAAATTCTATTAGAGGATGTCTAGTTCAACCTACATACAAATTAGAATACAAGGAAAACCATTGCCATAGTATTTTAAGAGCGTATATCTCTGAAGTAACAATATGGCCATAAGTAGTAACCCACACACTACTAACTGGTTGTTTCTATGACCCTATTAAAAGGTGAGTGCTAATACATCCAGAATCATGTATATTTTTATTTTCTTCTGTTTAGTCATACAGAATTACTAACTAGGTTTTGGTGTTATATAGCATGTCTTCATCTGTTTCACTGAATAATGTATCCAGAAGAAAAACTTTGTGGGAGTACAATGTAGGCATATCAAATGACTTTTAAGCATTCTGTAAATCATCTTTCACTGTTACACTTACAAAACTTGAGATTGTATATGTGCCTTCCTAACAAGATTCACAAAATTCTAGGTTCTGGGACTGAAATTTTCTTTCTCTGTGTGTATTGCTGTAACACTTGTTTTTAAAACCATAATAAATGGAGCAAAAGAGAGGATACAGGGATTGTTTAACATTTTTCAGAGGAACATTTTGTGATATGCATGTTATGTATATAATTTTCCTGTAGGGAAAAATGTTGAGTTTTACAGTTCTTACTAACTTCAGCCAAAATATCAGGATCATAGCACTATGCAGGTTTGGGATCGCACGATCATTCTGAATGGAGAGAAAAATTTTCAGCAAAATGGTTTAAATTTCTAAAATTTTAGCAGCATAACAGCAGAAAGTTTGAAATTTTCAGAGTTGAAATTTCAGTTCTTCCTTTTTCCTGCTTTTCATCTTTGCTTCATAAAGCACTAAATGCAACTAGTACTAAAATCAATAGTTGGTTATTTGTGCAACCACAAGATGTTTTCCTACAGTACAGTTACAAAGAAGTACAACTTTGCCTCATCAGGAGTCTGCCAACCTCCTAAAGTGGAAAAGTTCCCAAACAGTTCAGCACTGCCACGAGAGTTAATTTTATGATGTCTCATGTTATATTATTTCTCTTAAAATTTGTAGCTCAAAGATCTGCTAATTACTGGAATATTTTGTTTTCAGTTTGAGTGGATTAATGCCTGAAATTTATGGTTAAAGTTTGTGGCTGAGTCATAAGAAAAATGCATGTTACAAACTCACATCAAGTGACCAATCAAAACATACATTATATAACCATTAAAAACAAAAAAACCCATGACTTTGGAAGGTTAATTTTTTATTTTATTTAAAAAAAAAACAGGTTCAGGAATTTTATTAAAATTGAAGGAATGCTTCAACAGATTCTCGTGATTCATTAAAACTCATATATTTCACCTTTCAGTCTGCAACTGTGCTCTGTAATGTGCTGAGATCCTCCAAATCAGTGTACAGAAACAGAATAGTTATTGCTGCTGCTTATATAACTGCATTCATTTGAGGAGCAAAATCAAATATTTATGCCCCTTAAACCATTTTAAAATAGAGTTATTGATACAGAAATTAAAATTGCATTTATAATTTTTGTCTCTCCTATACTTAGAGCAGAAACCTGTAAAATCTTCATAGCATTTCCATTTGCTAAAAAAAAATGAATCTGGGTTCAACAAGTAGAATGCTTGAAGAGATGTTAGACTTAGAAAATAATTGCCTGTACTCATCAACTCCTGTAGAGGTTTTCTAAAACCTGTCCCCATAGATTTAAGTCAGGTCTTCATGGGGTGGAACTGTGTCCATTAATCAGAATGTCTGTTTAAAATGCAATGAGTTTTGAAATTGTGTCTCTGTTCCTTGGAGGGAAGCTCTCAGTCTTAAGAATTAAATTCAGTGTTGAGGTATTAAAAAAATAATTTTCAATGTTGTCATCAAAAATAAGAAAAGGTCTCCAGTGCCTTTTTTCATCCTTAACACCTTTGTGGAGATGTAGAAATTGGAGAGAAATTTCACTTAAACTGAGACCAAGGGAATTAAAGCAAATCAGGGGCTTTCCCCATTTAAATGAGGGTGAATGTTTGCAAATGTGTCAAGATTTCAGATTTGTGGTAACCTAGACTGGTATCTAGCAAGTTTAAAGCATAGATGCTTTCCATTTATTGGGCCCTAAATTAGAAATGAGATCCTGAGAGCTTACATTCACCTAGCTATCACACTGTTATATTGCTGTGGTTTGATTCACAGGCCTGATGGCTACTAAGGTACTATTCTGCTTTCAGCACTATTCAATTCTCTCCCACAATCCTTCAGATCCTGAATTTTTTCCTGTCACTTATCTTAGAGATTCTTATGATGGTGTTACTGTAAATTAGGCAATTGCCTGAAATGACAAGGAAGACTTCCCAGTCCTATTTCATTATGTAGCATTGGATTTTTCGAGAAAGAAAAAAGAGTAGAGTTGTATGAGTGAGAAAGAATTTTATTATTATTTTTCACAGAGATATATATTTGGGGTTTTTTCCAATATAACTTTTTTTTCTTTTTCAAAGGTTATTGATAAAAAATAAATGGATACTATGGACTTACCAGGACTGTGCTTGATGAGTTGTACTACTGAAGACACAAAATTTAGAAAACACAGTTGGAACATCTATATCCAGAACTTAAATCCGTCAATAATATTAAGTCCATCAATGCCAAATAAATTATTATCCCCATATTCTGCAACACATGGCTTCCTTTTCTTCTGTGTAAACATCCTTTAATGAAGAATATCTAAACCAGAGGGATTTTCTGGATGATAGAATACCGTATGCTCTGCTGTCACCAGCAGCCAGTGATCTGGTTTGTACCACGGTCAGGCTCCTCATAACTCATTTGAGGGAATTAATCCAAAACCTGATGGCAATAATTTTCAGGAGACTCCTTCCAATGCCTCACTGAAATGAATATATTTTTATATGTACGAGCACTGCTGTTAATGATCTTTTTAATTCCTTAATGGATGTGTGGACAATAGGATCAGATTTCACTTAGGCTAAAATGCCTGAAATAGTTCTGCTGCATGTTTGTACTGTTTTGAATACCTACACTATAAACTTGAGTTTCTGGAACTGTTGGCACTGCAGCACTATCAATCCTTTATCTACATTAAAAATAATGTACTGATAGAGGTTAACATAGTGGGGATTTTTTCGTATTTGGATAGTTGTAATAAATTTGGATGCTGATAAAGTTAACCTCTGGACTGCACTGTGGAATCCTTGGGTGCAGGCTACCCTGGTGTATGGTTACATTCTGAACACAGGAGAAGGCAGAAAATACTCAGACTCAGTTTATGACCTGTGATCAAGCAGTGTACACAGATCTTTTAAAACAGATATGCAACCAAGAGCATAGGAAAAAAAAAGGTAGAAAAAGGGAAAAATGAAATTAAAGAAAATAAAATAGAATATTTGGGGGTTTCACTATTGAGTTTTATCCAAACTCTTTTACTCCAGTGCTAAAGGACATCCAGTTTTTCCTATCTGAATCCCCTGCATTTTTATAGTACATCCTAATTTTTGTTTTCAGCAAATGAATCCCTCTAATATAATCTTTTTTTCTCATTTACTGTTCTAATAATTACATTGTAATGAAGTTCAGAGAAATTAGAAGTACAGCAATTCCTTTTTCTAAGAAACCAAAGTAAATTCTTCAAAATACCTCCATTTCATTCCATTGGAGTTCGGCACTGCAGTGTGTCAAACCTATCAGCCAGTTATTTACCAGTTTCCTGTACTGTGACCATGACCCACCATACAAAACTCCCAGTTTCACTTGATAGAATGTGCATATTCTACATATTATTACACTTTAACTTTTGGAAATTAGGAGTATGACATTACTTCAAATGTTTACCTTTTCAGTCTCCACCAGCAGTGTTGATAAATCGATTTATAAATCCCTACTTTATTATCCCATTTGTTCTGTTGGGATTTTCCTTACTGTTTTTCAGGTTCACCAACAGAAGAAGAAATTCAAAGTCTTAGCCCCCTGATACAGGTAAGGATGGCAAGATTAATTTTACATGCTAGGGTGTGCACATTCAACCACAACTCACAATTAAAAAAAACATTAAAAAACCCCAAGAGCTGTAATGCTAAGACATGAAAGCTCACCCACTGACCTTATGCAGATCTATTCAAAATCATATATGCATCTGACTGGGGCAATTGGGGATGTCTTTGTAATCATCTCCCTAAACTGGAGCTTCACAGTGAAATCAGACAATAATGCTGCTTATGTGGGTGAATAACATTAAATATTTGAATAATCCCTCTGACGTCCCTCCAAAAATTCTAATGAGCTACTTTCATGTATCATCACAGATTCTTTTTTCAATAACAGCAATACAGAATCAATAAAATAAATACAGCAGCAAAAAGTCTTACAGAAGAGGTAATCCTAGTCATTAAATAAAGGAAAATGTTCCTGAATTCTTTAATAGATTCTATGTCTACCCACTCTTTAAAATGTGAATTTTATTTCCTGTTCCTTTAAATAGAAATGCTCACTTTTTTATTATTATTTTGAATAATTTTTTCCATTTCTTTTTACCCAAAGTTTTTTAATCTATTTTATTTATATGTACCCCTAAATTTGTTTTGCACAGCTTTGAATTGCATGGCCAAAGTAGGACACTAGCAGGTAATGAAAATAAGAATTTCTTCTTCTCATTACAGGTAAATGTATTCATTAGGTTCTGTCCTGAGTAATGTATCACGTGCTCATCAAAAAAACCCTGAAAACTGTCAATTTGATGAAGTACAACTCACATCTCATTAATGTTGAGCACAGAAGCAATATTCCACATCAAAAATGACTGCTAAAATATTTGCAATTACCAGCTGTTCAGAATCCATTTTATATAGATAAAAAACATGTCAAATTTAATTTATCACATGTGTTCTTCTGTCATATTTCTTTTTCTTGCAATGTACTGAAAAGTTATCAAAACCATCTCACTCTTATCCCAGACTGGTATCATATAGGCAAAAGGGAATGACATAAATGACATGTATCCAGATACAATAGCTACATAGACAGATAATCTTCATAAAGGTTCTTCACTTTAAAAGGTATAGGGACTATTTTATCTCAAAGCCTTTGTCTTTCACAGAAGGATGGTCAAAATTGTGTTTGTTCTGTTTGGCTGCTGCTGCCAGGGGTAAAATTAATAAATAGTATCTCAATATATATTAATTGCTAGCTTTTCTGTGAAAAAAAGGTTCAAGATTACAGATTTCAAGTAAGAAGACATAAAACACACACTTATTTGAGAATGTGGGGCAGTGTAGGGCCTGCTTAGATCTTCAGTGATGCTGTGGAGAGAACTTGGCTGCTTAGTCTTGAACAGGTCACAGAGGAAGCGAGAGCCTGAAGCATTCTAAAGGCAAAAACTATTAGTTTAAAAAAACTTAATTATTTAATATTTAGATAATGAGTACTTTCATTACACGCGGAAGACTTGTAGGGGTCTGGTAAGGACTTAAGTTGCACACCAGAGGCCAAGTTGCAGAAGGAAGCAACAAATTTATACCAGCCCAGATAAGGTCCCCCTTTACAGTGATGTTTGGGGAAGGTAAGTGGAGCTGATTATTCCCCTTTATTCTGTGCTTACAAAGCTGCAACTGGAATACTGTGCCCAAGCTTCAGTTTTCTAGTACAAACTAGAGCAATCAAACTGGAACAAGCCCCGTGGAGAGATACAAGGATGGTCTGAGACAATATAAGAGGCTGAAGAACCTGAATTTTTTCAGCCTGAAGAAATGTCTGTAATCTTGTGTCTCTGAAACAGATCCTGCCAAGGGTCCTCAGGTCTAGTGCATCTGTGCATCTAAGGCCATACATGCCCCAGCGGTATAGCTTGAGATGACACTGTTTCTGTAAAGGATGAAGTAAACTCATCTGATTTTGGAAATGTGTGTTTCAATAATTTTAAGCAACCTGCCTTAGAAAGCAAAACTTAACACGATTTTTAAAAAAAAATTATTTTAAAGGAGGGGTTTGGGTCAATTTCATTTGAACTGAGACTGAATTAACAAAAATTCTAAATCAAAACCTAATTTTTTCTGGTCAATTCACATGAAAGGTCTTTTATTATTTTGCCCTATCTGACAAATGGGAATACAAAGAAAAAACCTACTGCCCAAGAAACTGCAAGGCTGTTAATAAATCTCTTTTATTTGTTAGTATCCTTGGCTATTATTTCCAACATCCATTTTCTTTTCCTTTTCCATCAATAAGGTTTTTGTTCCAGACTGAGAGCTCACAAGAGGAGAAAACATCAGCTTTCATGACTGCCCAGTAGAGGTATTTAGTTTTTTCAGGTTTCCAAGTAAAGGTTGAAACACATTTATTGATTAAATTTATAGGGGATCCGCTAGCTGTTCTCAACATAGCCTTCTTTGTTACTGATTCCTAGCAAAAATGTTATAGCTCATTTTTATTTCATAAAACAAGACACGCATAAAACAGGATTCCCCACCATCCTGTTATTTTAAAGCAATTCTGGTGGCATTGGGAAGTTCAGTCCTTTGCTAGTTATTTTTTTAAATACTAGGAAGAAGGCTGTAGCAACTAAACCAAATATCAGCTCAGTAGGTCTCCAGGTTTTTTGCAAGTTAATTTGATAGAGGTCTGCTTGGAATAAGAAAAAAACCAATGAGCTCACTTATTTTTAAAATGTCTTCACTTGGCTATAACTAGTATTCAAATGTTTAGCATTTTCTCTTTGTTTTAGGCCTGATTGCAGTGTAAAGCTGAAAATGTCTCAGTACTATGACTTGTGACTTCAGACCCTCTCCTGTCGTTCAGCATTCATGTTACACCGTGAGGACTGCTCTATTTTTAGCTAGACATAATGTTGTAATAAGATGTTTCTCTACAACTCTGCAATTGACTTTATCCCTCTTTGAACTTTGATTACTATTATTATTTCTTTAGTATTAACAGTGGCCATATGTTCTCAATGTGAGGAAAACTTTTTGACCTAGAAAGGCTGCAGTATGAATTGTAAAGTCAATTTAAACATTAAAAAAACCCCACAAAATCCCCAAACCCCAAAAGAAAACAACTCTCCAAAATTGCAATAATATCCTTTCTTTTTGTCAATAAACTGTTAAAATATGCTATGTGGTCATAGCAAGTAATCAGTAAATAAAAGAAAATATTTAATTCTATGAGGTGTCTGAATGTCACTCAATTCAGCTTTTCGTTGGTCATTACATTGTGTTATTGGTCTCTTTAGGCACATAGCAATGCTGGTGCCTTCACTGGATGATTAAAACTTTTTAAAAATGAAGAATGACAAATGTTGAACAATAGATAGCAAATATGCTTGTTCCCTCTAATGCATGTGTTTGTGTGCACATGAGGTTACTAATTCAAATAGACCCTCCCAAAAGCATATGCAAGGCAAGTCACACTCACATGGATTCTCATACCTTCTGAGCACACTGGTGGGTATTGATTCAGCTGGCATTTTCAATTGTAGCAAATGCTTACAAACACTGTGCTAGCAATATCTCATACAATGCAAGATTAAAAGACATGTTCTTTGACTCAAATGTACATATAAAACTACCTTCTTGCTATTTTCATTCTTGTAAGAAACCTTACCTGGACACAGTTTACCTTGAATGAATAAAGAAACACTTAAATATTCTTTTCTCTGCTCTTGATAATGGATTGCTTTGTCTTTTTTTTCATTTTTTTCCTTAAGTAGTTGAAGAAAATCTCCAGTATTCCACATACCGTAATTTATTTCCAAGCCATAGTGAATTATTGCTCCATTTACCTGTTCCTTAATCAACATCTACATCCAGCAGTCAGGGCAGACGTGGTTCATAAGCCATATTAAGTTCTGATTGCTTATTTTTTCTGAATGGGAGGTGAGCACACTGTGAATTCCTGCTATTGGTTTTCCTTCCCTGCACTGTATCTGGGCTTCCTTCCTCTGAAATTCAAGGATATGGGCTCAGTTCAAATATGGATCCAACAGCCTATGCAAGCTGGATGCCCACATAACAGCATTTTTGTGTTCAAATATCATCACATAGACTGAGAGCTGTGTTATTAAAGAAATAAGATTCTTTGAAAAATTGTCCACAGTCTTGACATTCCCTTATTTTAGATGTCGATCAATTGCCTCAGATGTCAGGATGTGCATTTCTCTCTCTTTACCTCTATGTGCTTCTAAATGTAACTCCTCTGCATCACACTTGAATTAGGCCATCCCAGAAGAATGGAGCTTGTTCTTATCCTCTGGACCTCCCATTTCCAGAAAGATGATTGTGGTGGATCACCATTATAATATTTAATGATATGGATACAGAGTTTTTTACTGAAAGCAAAACCTGTTTAGAATTTGTCAGGTTTTAGTTTTCTCTGCACAGGTACTCCTCACATGAAAGATTATCTAGTTCTTAATTCCTCAGGTCTGATGGAATAAACATACTAGAAAAAAAAAAAAAAGCATTCTTTCTATTCAAGATGTCTGATTTAAGCGGGTGTTTTCCAGCTAGATTTCTGCTTATGTGAAATGTACTTTACAGCCCCCACTACCCTGCACCCTCTTTATGATTAATAAACACAATATGCTAAAATTCTTCCATTCCTCAACATACTCTGCATATTGAAAATAACATTCAGAAAAATAGAGCCTCCAGGAGAAGATTATTCAAGGTCTCCGTATCAGAAAATCACACTGCATTTTCAATAGCCGTCAGTCTTTAAAGTGAAAATAAGCAAGAAAAACTAAGCTTCAAGAAAAATCCTGGGTCATGGACACTCTTAGTCAATATTTTATAAAAGTTGTTACTGTCTAGACAGAAATTTGATGTAAGGGTTGCATACCATTAACCAAACTAATAATCAATATGACAATTTTGGCATGGAAGCATAAAGTTGACTGCAACAATATCAATAACAACATGAATCATCATGTCCTACTATGCTAATTATGCTTCTAACTTTAACTACTAGTACCTGCATAAAATATAAATTAAGAATATATCCTTTACAGCTGTCATTAGCAGCTAAGTGCCAACAACTAATTATCTACCTTTCCTGAAAGTACTGGATGTTTTATTAATGCACTGCATGGGTAGATTACATGAGTAGATAAAAAGTCCTTCTCTTTCTGAAAAATCCTTTCATAATTTGAAATTGGATAAGGTCTTAATAATGAGCTGCCATATATTTATATGCTTTAAGCAGCTTACACGAGGAGGTTGCTATACATTTGAGCTTAATGTTTGCTATCCATTTTAGCTTACTCTGCTCTTCAGTTCATTGTCAGCTTCAGGTATTTCAATACAAGTTATCATATGAGAAACTTTTCAAACAGCCTTTTCCAGATGCCCCAGATACACCACCGATAGGGTGGAGATACATGCAGGCAAAAAAGTAATTTATAGCATTATATGTTCCTCTCTCTATAGCTAATATATGAGTTAAATGGTCTAGGGAAAAAAGAGGCTCTAAAAACTCTATGTAATATAAAACTTGTACTGATGATGTATAATGTAGTCACTTAGCTGCTGAAAGAGGTCTCATATCTTACAATTTTTTACTTTGAGTATCTTACAATTCAAATGTTCAAAAAGTTTTCCCCGGTATTTAGTCTCAATTCAGTGTATGCAAGAAAAAAATATTTTATGCATTATCACAAGTATAATCACAAATGTTTAAAACAGCAATCATTTACTTTGGTAAAAAAACATAATTATGGTTTGAGGCAGTTCTGATACTCTGAAGTAAACTTTGTCTCACAGATTTTCTTTTCTTTTTTTTTAAAATTAAGTTAACCTTTTTATTTACCTGTTTATTGCCTGTTTTCCTCTATTTAAAGAACACTATGTTTGCTCTATACTTATTCATGCTCTCCTTTCCAGAGACCTATGATGTTGTACAAGTGGCTGAGCTAAAAAAGAACAAAAAGTCAGCTCTAAGGAGCTGATGATTAAATATTTGGAGAAATGTCAGTATGCAGCAGTGCAGCAAAAAAATTACCTAGAAGTTATACTGGCTCACAATTATATTATTACTGGCACAAAAATAGCATTATGCTGTTGTTTCAAGACAAATCAATGGTACTCTGACAGGTTTAAATAAATATTTTATAAGGAGCAGAGAACATTCTCCTAGATATTGGTGAAGCTTCGTTCAGGAGATGGGTCTTGGAGAAGTCTAAGACCAGAGAGAAACTGGAAGGATCTAAGAGGTTAATACTAACCACAGGTATGTGAAATTATCAGAAGATTATAAAACATGATCTGGGAAGAAAAATTGAAGAAACTGGAAAAGTCCACTGTGAAGGAGATGAAGTGGTAACAGGAAAGCTGTCTTCCAGCATGTAAAACTTTATTATCACTTCAAAATAATGATCCGTTCTCCATTACGTCCATTAGGAATAGCTCAAGAAGATTTCTAATTTGCAAAACTATGATACTTGGAGAGGCCTTCTGTCCATAAAAATAATGAAATGCTTCATCAAAATAATATTTCTTGTTTTTAACAATATTTATATAAATCTGTCTTGGATAACAAAGACACACTTTATTTGACTTTTTAAGTAAGGGAAATTAAACCAAGAAGTATTTAAAAAAATAAGCCATGCCAAATTTGTGGACAAGGGCATGCTTCTGGACCCTGGAAAATGCACAGGATCTACAGCTAACAGAATGCTGAGCATTTATGTGATTAAATACATGAGCAGTGATATTGGCACTAGAAATTTTAATCAAAATTACTGTAATTGAGACAGCCTGAAAAAAAGTATTAGATGCATCTGCGAAAAGGCATACTATTGAGTAGTTCATTTAATATATTGGAGTGAAATAAATATCTATATCTTTATCTCTATAAATGTCTAAATACCTGTATCTTTAACTTTGTTCCAAATCACCAAAAAACATCTGTATGTCTTGTTTGCTATGAAAAAATTCCCAAACAAATCTCTTAGTTATAGTGATAAGCATATACACTAAAATTATGATGGACAGTCCTTTTTTGTTTGTACAGTTAAACTCAGGGGTGGCCAGCAAATTCTTGAATCTCTTGAAGTACATAAAATCCTAATACTATGAAGACATTATCTTTCAAGTATGTATTTGCAGAGAGTAACCTTTTTCCATATCTGCAATTATCTTACTCTAAACTGATTGTTGTTGACATAAGTAATTAATGCTTAAAAAAGGAGAAACTAGGAACTAAGGCAGGCAGCCATTATTTGAAGTGTAATGTCTGCGAGATTAATGTTGCTGTAATGAATGTTCATTGTGTATTTAAACTGTGTGACAACTAGAATAAGAGCCCTTGAAAAGCTGGTTCAGTGGAAAAAAATTATTTATTTCTAATAAAAAAATCAGACTGAAGAGGCTAAAACCCACTAGTTTTAGTTCACATCTAAGGATTAATTGGACTTGGAATACCTACCTGTCTCTTTTTACAACAGATTCTTCCCTATTTGTTTACATTGTGTGTACCAGGTCATGACCTATGTCTACTATAGCTCATATTAAGCCCCTCAAGATTTGAACCCCTCAATATTTTAAACAAACTTTGCAATTTGTTTTTTAGTTGTTCATTAGTATCTCTATCTAGACAGTTATGATTAAGCAATTGCATCATTAATGTTGTATGCTTGGCTAATCTTTTGTTTCAAGGAAAAGAGAAGACAATCCCAAGATGAATGGGCTGTCTGGACGAGAGCCACCAGGACTGAGGTCAGCAGAACTGAGCAGAAACTGTGGGAAAGGTAATTCCAGCAACCCAGGAGGTTGGGACTCATTGACCACCTACTCAAAACAGACCCCAGACTCATATGAAGGGAAGAACTGCACACGCACACCAATTAACATGAGATACAGCCAGTAAATAGGGGGTTGAATACTAATTAATAAAAAGCTATGTAATCTGTAAGCAATGAAAGCTGATGCCTTTTTTTGTTGTAATGTATAAATGGTGTAAGGTTTGATGATCAGGGAGCCAGTCTCTTTTGGGTTACCACTGAGCTCCCTATTTTGCTCAAAGTAAAATAAAGAGTAGAAATACCTTGCCTTGGTGTGCGAATTGGCCCTGTGCACTGTTTGGGGCAACAAAGTCAGTGAAAGATTTTTTACTGAACAGGATTTAGACTTACACTCCTAGTACACTCTTGCTGGCTGCATAGAAAATTATGGTGTACTTCATTATCTGATTTTTGCTTATTTTCATATACTCTTATTTCCAAGCCTTTTTTTTTTTTTGCGTGGGATTCTGAAAAGTTCACAGAAGATTTTTTAAGCAGACAAGCAGTTCGTTCCTACCTCCTTTCTTTTGTGCTTCAAAATAATAACAACAACAACAATGATAATAATAATAGAACTAACAAAGAAATACATGGACTTTTCTTTACAATTCTGTACATGCAATAGAACTGCCAGCTACCAAGAGAAAAAGTAAAAATCACTTCATACTTTTAAAGGACGAAAGAAAGCTAATGAAAAGGATAAATATGTATTAATGATTGATAAATACTTCTGTCTATAAGCATCAAACACAATTACAAAAATAACTGGTTTAATGAAAATTATTTCAGATCATTGATACAACACAAACAGTAAATAAAAGTAGCATCTACTGCCAGCATCTACCCCCTCTGCCCATGGGCATAGGGGTTTTCTTCAAGCTCGAGCCTGGAAATGAAGACCTGCTTTAAGTTGTAGGTGTCCCTGAGCTCAGACCTGCCTCCTGATGTCCTGGTTTGTGGGTTTTCTGGATAGGCCTTGCACCTACACTGTAAGATGTCTTGTCTTCCTTTCTGAGGGTTCCCTTGGGCTCACCTTGGGCTTGACTTGTCACCCCACCTTGTCTGGGACTGTCTATAGATCCTGTCTCTCACCACTCTGCTCAGGTGTATCATGAGGGAGGGCACTGTCCTACCAATGCCATACCTACTCTCAGCTTTCAGCTCATCCTCCCTCATGGATCAACTGGCCTCTTGGGGATCCCTGGCACCTACACTGTAGGTGTCTTTCAAAAACTGTAAAAATCAACTAATATTGCTTGCCATCACTTTGCATCCATGTTTGTATTTCAACACAAATACTGCTGTGTATCTCAGCTGCTTGTAAAGTCCACAAGAGCAAATTTTCAGATGGGAGTAGAATGGAACCAAGATGAAATAGCTGCTGCATGATGGTTGTGGCATAGCAATTCTGAGCAAGTACTCATTGAACTATTTCAGTTCCTAGAAGCTGCACAGCTTATTTTTGTTTATCACAACATGGAGTTAGAGTGCCAGCCACAGAACTGGTTGGAAGGGACCTCTTGACATCATCTAGTACACTCCTCCTGCTCACAAGGGTCAGCTAGATAATTTGCCCAGGTCCATGTCCAGATGGCTTTTGAATATCTCCAAGGAAACTCCATAACATCTCTGGACAAACTATGACAGTGTTTAAACACCTTCACAGTAAAAAAGCTTTTTCTTGCATTCAGATGGAATTTCACATTTCTCAATTTGTGCCCATTGCTCTTGTCTTGTTTCTCAAAAGAGTCTGGCATGACCAGAGCATGCCTCCTGTCATACAGGTAGTATGAATGAGAGGATTTCTTTCAAAGCATCCCAGGCAGAAGTGCCTGCAGCATGACAGGTGTGCATTTTCATAAGCAGAGACTAGGAAAGGAATAATTTTGATCTTTAAACTGATTGTTTCTATGTTCCTGCTTGGACAAAACAAAACAACCCCCCAAAAAACCCAACCCAACCCAACCCAAACCAAATCAAACCAAACCAAAAAAACCCTAAACCAAAACCCAAACTACCCAAACCCCAACTTATTGCCAAGAAGCTTGGATGTTAGTTGGACTCCATAGAAACCAAAAAGCTTTTCAAAAGTCAGTGAGTAAAACACATAGAAAAATAGTTCTCTGACAAGTAAAAAAGATCAAATGTGGCATATTTATACTTTTGAGTATCATTATCAATGCTGGAACGTGATTTATCAAACAACTGTCTAAAAGTAAACACTAAGATATGATACCAAGTAGAAGTGTTTCTTTAAGCTACTTACCTACTGTGAAACTAAAATTCTCCGAATGATAACTATTAAAGCGGAAACATTAATTATATCAGCCTCCCTTATTCATGCTGGTTTTTCCTCACCATTTAAGACTGTGGTAATTTGTTATGTAGCACTGATCTGATACAATATCTTTGATGCGACTGCAAGCTCCATGCTGTTCCTTCTTAATAGACCTCAGAAGCTTCTTCGTGGGTATTCAGCTGAGCTTTCTCAGCATAAAGGAGGACAGGGCTTTAACAGCCAAAAATCAGTTTTTCTCTGCAGCATCATATTTTTAGCACAGCTCAGTGCATGGTAACTGGGTTAAAGTTAATGCTGTTTATGAAGCATCAGTGGTGTGCTGTGGAATCCTCTGAGCAGCAGCTGCTGAGCAGCCCTCAAGTTGGACTGGAACAGCCTCAGGACCACCTGTACACGAGTGCTAATTCTGCTGTCCCTGCATTTCTTGTTAAGCAGACTGAAGAAGGGAATGAGATTTTTCTTTTCATGTTGACACTTCAGTGTTCTCCTCTCACCTGGCAAGCAACATATGTAATTGTATTAAATGCAGATCACTAAAAGCTTTTAGAACCTACGAACAGTTTTCATTTTTCTCATTCCAAACATACAGAAACCAACATTTATGTTCATGATTTTGGAAACATTTATGGTTTCAGACATGGCAAGCTGGACAGTTTAATACTTTCATGGAATTCAGTTTTGAAAACAATGTCTTCCAGACATATATACTGCGATAACTAAAAATACAACAGGGTACAGTTCTCAGTAAACTTTAGAGTTATTTTTTTCCATGAGATTAATTTCTTAACTAAGAAAATACATTTCTGATGCATGTCCATAAAAGAATAAACATCTAACATACTGCAGTAAAAAACCCCAGGATTTTAAATTCTACTAGGAAAAGGTAAATTTAGCATAAGAACGATTTCTGCCTGATGACAACCAAAGTGGATTTCTAATTACTTGCATCACTGTAGAAAAGCAAAGGGAAAAAAAGGTTTGAGATTTTAAAGAAACCACATTAATATCTGAATTTTTTCTTTTTCATTCTGCTCTTCCTCAGTATTAAATCTTTTCAAAACATGACCAAATTGCAAATAGATGTTTGCCTTTTAGCTTTCTAAAAATTCCACTGAGCAAAGAAATTTATTTGAATATTTAAAATTAAATGATTTCAGGAGTTAGAAGGGTATTATACTGTTCTTCACACATAGACTGAAGAATTTTAATTTATCAAATCTAATAAATATTCAAGCCATCTGCTTTTAGTGGATTATTCTTACCTTAAATAAAAGATATTATGATTTCCCAGAAGCTGTGGAGTTGATAACTATCATGCTGAGAAAAGCTGCTCACCAATAAAGCCAGTTTTGCAATTAAAACCAGACGTACATGAAGTACGTCTTGTAGCACAATCTAATCTATGTATGCATCCACTATCAGGGACAGGAAACCTGGGGTAGATTTGAGATTAAACTATGCAACACTGGAAGACTTTTTAGAAGCCATAGGCTTGCCATGGATCCACAAATCCTGACATTTCCAAGGATGTAGGGCATCATCTTTGAAATGCTCTTGGCAAATGGAGGGAGCCAATGTTACCCTGCTGGTGCTGCTGGAGAATCCAGCAACTGTTCTTGGCTGTTCCTGAACTTTTTTGAAGCACTCCTGCTATTGTCACCTCTGTGTGATTCCTGAGTGGCACTAAGGAGAACAGGAAGTCATGCACTTCTGAAATGTCTATCCATGCACTTGGAATGTAGCTCTTTAAAATCTGGGAAAAAAAAAAAAGTTGATTATCAGGTTAAGGTGACTTGAGACTGGCTGTAATTAAATGTTGGATCTTTATTAAGTAAGCCATTTTTTTGTCTATTTTAAGCTTGTAGTTTTGAAGAACTTCAATGAATTTAAGGGAACTACAGACATGTTCCTTTAGACAGCACTGAGCATCTTAGACTGGCATTTAAACAAATTTTTCAACTTTTCAGAACATGTCTTTAGTGTGTGATATCATTGCATCAAGAAATGAAGTGTGTAGCAGGTTATTTTTAAAAATCAGTCTTTTGGCTAGATGTCTTTCTGGAAAATAGCTGTTGAGCCATAGAAATAAAATGTTCATCTACATCCCAGTTACTAGTTTGAGTTTTTCTAAACTCCCTTTGTCTCTAGGTTTGCTTTATTCAGAGCTGGAACCGAATGTTTACTGCAAGAAGACTCCTTAAATTCATCTTTTAGATCCAATGGCTTTTGGACAGCCTCATGATAATATGTAGTCTCTTACTGTGTTGTGAAATCTCTTGGTGATGACAATAAATGACGTTTTGCATGCAATGTATACTTGGGAGAACAAATGATTGCCACAAGTTGTTTTTACTCTTTTGGTCTATAGTTAGGGCTTGCAAGAGGATTGTAATGACCCTGCACTATTGCATTACACGTTCTCAAATTACTACAAGACCTGGCTATGCAAGTAACATAAATACTAACAAACCAATCTTGCACTCTTCTTATTTTCTGAATCTATTAATAACTATCTTTAAGTTTCCCATTACTTCTTTTTCTTTGTCAGACTTCAATGCCGTCATGTTTCTGTGTTCTCTCCATTCTATCAACAAAATTTTTTAGCAGACTACTGTGTTGAAAAATTAACAAATATTTGGTTTTTCTTCAGGAGATGCTTCACTTTTAGTTTCTTCAAAGATATGATTTTAATATCTTTCTCTCCTACTAGTTATAGGATAATGATTCTTTTGAAATTAAAAAAAAAAACAACAGGTAAAAACCAATGTAATGGTAGTATTTACTGAATTTCTTTTGCTCCACGTCCCACATTCAGTTATGTTTATTTGAATATAAGTTTAATATTTATGAAATTATTATGCCTGTTAATTTTAAAGAAGGAGTAGATGAAGAAATCAAGCCACTAGAGGTATTCACTGGAAACACTTTGACTTCACTTCTGTTGTTGTAGGTGAAAAAATGGCCAAATATTTTTATTCTAAGGGCTGCTGAATTCAGTCTAATAAATTTTTCACATGAAATTTGATTTCGAATAATAAAATAACCCCTAGATTTGTTAAATTATAAAATTGCCCATATATAGGATTTACACATACTGGTTATGTATTTTAATAGGAATACCGTAAAAAATGTTGGGTTTTTTTAATGCAAACACAAAGTCAGAATTAAATTTGTATCCTTACTGGTTTCAGTAGCAAAAATAGTTCAGGATAGTTGAACTCAAGATAAAAATGGCATTACTCAACTGAAGGAGTTTCAAAACCATGAATTCTATTGACACTATATTCTGACTGATATCAGAATATTGGGCAAAATATTGGTGAGTGGTAATTAGAAGGCAGAGCCTCTTTCAAGCACTAGATTCAGGCCTGCTTTCTTCCAAGTTTGCTATTTTTTGGAACAGTGATTAACATAGGAATCAATATTTTAGTAGCAATTTATTACTAAATAACATATAGATGAGTTTGCATGTTGCATTAGAAAAAAAATGAAATCATATATCTTTGTAAGTTAAACATAGGCTGGTATATTTGTTTAGAATAAATGTGATATATAGATTTTATGGCAACAGTTAAAATATTCCTTATTTCAAAGTCTCACTTGTGACAAATTATTTTTAGTATTTTCAGAAATTTTTTTCTTCCATTTCCTCCACTTTTCCTCTCCACAGACTTCTATTAAAGTTCTGTCTTGGTTTAGTGTCCTTTGAGTTTAAATGTGAGATTGATTGCCAAGCGAATGTTATAACCTCTCTTGCCTACAAGATACGACAGGAGCCTTGAGCACTGTTGCGCTGTTCTCATATTAAACAGCTGTGGGCATCATAGCAGAGCAGTTTCTCAGATAATAAAGACATACTCTTGATTACTGGACTCTTCAGTCTATATTGGCAAAAAGGTCTGTAAAACGTGTTAAGCTTGGACAGACCCTTGCTAATGTACTGAGCTTTTCTGAGCATCTTTCAAAAAGAATTGTAAAAAATACGTTCAACACCCAGTAAAACCGTCAGAGGCCACTGGAAGGCGGGAATTCGAGGCCAGGTTGGATGGGGCTCTAAGCAAGCTGGTCTAGTGGGAGCTGTCCCTGCCCATGGCAGTGAGGTTGGAACTAGATGATCTTCAAGGTCCTCTTCCAACCCAAACCATTCCATGATTCTTTGATTCTATGATGAATTCTGTGCAAATAGTTATGCATCAGTGAAAATTCTTTCTTATATTAACATCAAATACTTCATTAAAACCTGAGAAAAATTGGTTTTTACACCAAGCCCTTTGCTTAATAAAGCAGATTCAATAAGCCCAAATAATGGGAATTTGCATCAAATATGCTGAACAATTCATTAAGAAACATAGTCTCTCAAAAAAACCCTATAAATGTCATATCAAGTTTTTAAATAAAAAGATACTAATTTTTAGTTTGAAACTGTTTTTCTTCTCAATATTTTCTGAACTTTTATTCAAGATAGACAGTCAATATCACTTTAAAAGAGCAAATTAAAGACAAATAATTTTAGGTTTGTCAAAAGAAAACACTGTGTGAGCTTAAGCTCAGTGTTTAAATTCTTGAGACAGATACCACCCTCCACAGTCAATTATATACCCAGTTTCACCAGTGATGTACAATGTCTGCTACTAAGAATGTTGATATTTGCTTGATTTTATTTCTGTGACAGAGAAATCCCTAGACGTTGTTGTTGTGAGTAAAAACCTTTTTTCCTGTGACTGTTAAAGGCCACATTTAGTAAACAATAGCATGAAAGGAAAAGGAAAAATGATCTCTGCATTATCATTTGGGAAGCCTATAAAGCCTTCTTTCTCATAAGTTTTTGGAGGATGAATAGCTTCCCACAAGTTGCCTTCATATTATTATACCAACTTTGTACCCTATGCCATGATTTAAACTAGTTCAGTTCAGTCAGGTTAATTTATTTCTTCAAGTAAAACAGCTGCTCCACCATTTTGTGCTCAAAGTAAGACATAGCAAGAGATGCTTAAACACTTGAATTTGTCCCTGATTAGCTATCTTGGAAACTAATTAAGTAATCAATAAACAGAACAAGTACAAGTCAATGGCATCTCTGATAAGCATGCATGATCTTAAACGTAAAGCAACATAGTTGTCAGCAATTACAAGGAAAGCTATACCATCCTAAGGTTCATTAAGATACACTTGTACAGCTATTAAATGTCCGTCTATTAATGGATTTTGTACAATACATGAGACAAGGAGGGGTTTTCTTTAGCTCCACTGGTATATAGAGTAAGTTTCACTTAATCATCAATAAGAAATACCAGATGTACTTGCACAATTACACACACACACTCACATACACACATACATATATGAAGCAACCTTTTTTCATAAAAATAGTTGAGCATTCATGTTAAACTAATGTCAGTAACTCTTAAGGCATGGACTTGATGTATTTAATGTGTTACCATGGAAGCACTATGTCTCTTTCCATTGCAAAAATTATATGTCTGAATACGAAACAGAATCTGACTGATTTCAATCTTTGAATAAGTCCTGACACGAGCTTGATGATGAGATTTTAAATTATCTGCTTATCTAAAAACACGAACAGTTCCTATTTTCAGCTAAGAGAAAATGCAGAATTTATCACAGCACTTAATCTAATCAAGTCTGTTACATGTAATTACAGGGCAAAAGAAGGAAAAAGCAATCCTGTCCTAATTGCAGCCCTATTAATAAAATGGCAGTGATCTTTCTGTATCTTGCCATTTCTCCTGCAGGATCCCACAGTGCTTTCATGAACCACTGTAGCTGCTGCTTCTTGAGCTCTGGGGTGGCTGATTACAGTATCGTCTTGCACATAGGCATTATCTTTTCCACTGACATTCACCTTATTACTTGCTAAGAATTAGGTTCTGTTTCAACATGACTCTCTTTAAAAAGAGTTAAGGATGCTCTAATCATTTGCCTTTGCAATTAAGGTATTTGTGAAAGGGTTCAACATTATTGTAAATCTTCTCCAGCTTCAGGGTTGGCAGAAGGCCAATCAAGAAGGCCAATCAATTTTAAAATTCTCATCCTTCCCCTTTATAAATAAAAAATGCAATTTGTATATCTGCACCTCAAAGTTGATGAGGTTTTGCACATGCCTAAAACTATTCAAGTACTCAACTGTTCAAAGGAAGAGTGTTCTCTGTTTTTGTTCAAATGTGTTTCACAGTATACAAGGAATGTGCATTGAGACAGAGGACTAATTAACACAGAAAACCTAGAGCGTCATTTTCCTGAATGATTAGCCTTTGAAATTCTGGTCTGGATCTTCTGTGTAATACTTTCTTGTATTTTGTACAGAAGTTAAATTGCCATCACACTGATTAAAACCAGGACACTTCTTTAACAGAGTTAATAAATGATCAGGGTGACAATTCAGCAAGGTAGATAAGCATTTGATGGATTTAGCAACATGTTCCAGCTTAGCCACAAGTGTAATATCTAGGACAGTTAGTAAAAACAGGCCTTGATGTTTGAAATAGAAGAGGCAATTGTCAGGAAGCAGAATGCAATTTTCCACACTGGAGTGTGGCCTGTCCAATGGGTGCTTTACAGTGCAACTTTTCCAAAAAGTGTCTTCTGCTCTTTAATGACTACAAGCAATTGGAAAGTTGGGTTTATGTCTTATCAAAAATCTGGCAGCAAGTTCATATGAATGCTCATCAATTTTCCTGAAAATTTCAAATTACCCATATGTCCTCATAAGGAATAATTTTTAATTAAAAAACAATAATTACACCAATTATTAATAGCAATAATAATAATAATAGATGTAATATTGCCAAATATTCAGCCTTGTAAATAGTACTTTTGCTGCAGAAAGGTTATGGTTGATTTTCTATCATTTTTATGTACAATTATGACTTATAAAAATTCCTCCTTTTCTTATTGCTAAGGTATTATCCTTCAACATTGTCAAGGCATATTGAAGTGCAAGATTATAATTTCATAATTTGTCTTTCAGGACATCAGCTGAAACTGTGAACACTGTCAGCTGAATGGTGATATTAAATTTTTAAAAAATACTTAGTTTGCCTCTTTTTTTTTTTTTTTTTTTTTTTTTTTTTTCTTTGAAAATTTAANTTTTTTTTTTTTTTTAATCCAGTGAAATATAAACAATCCATTGAGTTATAAAAAAACCCAAAAACAAAGCAGAGGAATTCAATCCACAACAACTTGAAAAGTGGTTTCTCTTGATCTCATCTTTCTACACCTGTTCTTTCCTGTTTTTATGTTCTGCTGTTTTCTATCCCAGTGTCTTATATTTCTTGATTTTCTTCATATTTTTCCTTTTCTTCACTCCTGCTTCTTCTTCCCTGCATCCCTGCTCCCAGATTTCCTTTTTCTCTTTCCCTTCCCCTTCCTCAATTAATTTCTATGACCTTTTCAAGTTGCTCATTTACAGTTACTAAGAATATTTTGCCAATTCAAAAAGCAAAGTGAAATTAGCTCCACCAGTGATGTGAATGGAATAACCCTGGTGTAAACTTAGAGTAAGACTCAAAGATTCATGATTGCTGTATCAGATGCCAAGACCTTACAATTTCAAGTGAGGTCTCAGAAAAGCTTGCAAATAAGAGCAGCTACTCATGTGGCCAGACAAATTTGCTTAATTTTGTTTGGTGACATATGTAAAGCTGTTCACCTGGGTAAACATTTGACTGATCAGGAGTTAATACATAGCAAGACAACACAGCATATTGACAGGTACTGAAAAAATAAAAAAGGACAGTGTAAAGTATGAAAATTATTGCAAAATCAAGATTATATAGAGATTGAATCCACATCTGTTCCCACCTTGATGAACTGATTCTTTTGCTTTTGGCATATAAAACCCAGTACTCATTGGTGGCTTTTACATACCAAAAAAAAGAAAACCACCAAAGTTTGTAAAACTTTATTACCCCAATTCTCTTGAATTTTATAACAATCAGCAAACTGATTTTCTATATGGTTGTAACATTAGAATTCTTAATTTGACCACTAATGGAGAAGAGGCTCCTTGAAAAAAATGTTTTGACACCATTCTGGTAAACCCTAATACATAGATCTTGATTCCAGAATCTGCAATGGCATAAGTTAGGCTACAAAGACTTTACCTACAATAGAAAGTGAACAGAGGCAGGACATGGGCTCAAGCACCATCCCACATTTGCCTGTGCTATATGACCATTCACACACTATCTGCATGGCAAATTTGCACTTTCCTGACAACATCAAGCACAGTTTGGGATACAACATATTGAAGGAATCAGTCAGTATGGATAAAACCTATTTGAACACAAGGCTTAGACCTGTCCTGGGAGAAAATGTAGCCCAAAGGAAGCAAAGCAATCTGTGCTGAGCACCTCTCAGGCTCTAGAGAACTTTCCAGAAGTACAAGGGCAGAATTTGGTTCCAGCAAGCAGGCAAGGGAATGCCAGGATGTTGACATGACCCAATGGGATAGGAAGTAAAAACAACCACACTGTTTCATTCTGAACAATATTAAGGTGCAAAATGTTGATGGGTTTGTGACTGCAAGTCACATCTCTATTTTCATGGGAGTGCCTTAGTAATAATCTATGGGTTGTTTCCACTATGGGAAAAGTGATGGAAAAGATTTCTTTCCCATTATGGATTCACTCTCCATGCTATAATTCAAGATTCCTTGTGCCAGGAACAGCAACAAAGGAGAATAACTGCAAAATGCTGGTTAGGACTTTCACATTCAGAGGGAAAAACAACACCCATAAATTATAATCCAAACCCAAGTCCTTTCTAAAACTGCCCTAAAACCAATAATTAATATTTCCCCTCCTGCACGTGCCTAGATCACTGAGCTAAAAAGTGTCATGGCCACAGGGAAAGATATTCCTTCTATATTTGGGTGCCTGCTTTTTGAACTGTAAGCACATTTCAGCATGTGTATTCACCATATAATCTGATATTAATTTTAATTATTTTCAGCATTAAAGGCCCATGACACTATTAGCTGACCATTAAAAGTCATCTATAGCTCATTATCAGTGATTAATCACCTGCTGTCTTATAATTAATGTTTATTAGGGGAACAGCAGTTTAATAGCTGCTCCATATTTTCTGTGCTAATCAAGGAAACTTAAAAGGCAGTTATGATGGACTCTCAAAAATTTCAAATGGCATTTTTTGACATTGACTTTTATGTCTGAGGAAGTAAACTGTCACTGAGAGGTAAATTTACCAGCAAAAAATGTGTAGAAAGGAAAAACACCAGAGACTTATTTTACTGTAGTAGTCACTGAAGCCTTAATGGACTATTTTCTTTTGTTGAGACTGCCTTAAATTTCCAGAAATATGCAGAAATTTCTAGATATTAGTCTGGCCATGCCAGGATCATCTTGCCATATTCGGCTAATAGGCCTGTGACCATCTTTCACTTTGCTAAAGTGCAGTATCTCCAGCTTGCAAAATTTAATGAAAATATCCCATGTTTCATACTATGACGAAAGCAGATAGGAAGCTTAAGTCTTGACCTGATTGATCTCCACATAAATTTCTTCTCAATCCCTATTAAAACATAGGAGAAACTAACCCAAGTGATACATAATATAAACAATTTTGTCATCTGTCGATCAAGTCCCCACCTACTTGTTCTCACAACAAGATGAAAATGCTTGCCCCCCAAAGTACACCCAACTTCCTGCTGGTCACAAGAGAAAACGAGTGCCATCTCTTGCAGGTGTCAGCTGTAGCACTGTGGGAGCAGTTAGGTTTGTTTTTTACTTCCATCTCTAATGTATTTCCTGAACCCCAATGCTTTAATGATCCAGTATCCAAATTCCCATCAGAAATTATTCTGTGCCAATTTAAATGCATGTTGTACTGCCCAGACTAAAATATACAGTTGTCTTTTCTTTTATTTTTATTTTTTTTTCTTTCCTTAGAGTTTACATATACTCTTCTAACTATACAGAGCATTTCTCTCCCTTCACAGCCTCTGGTTTATTTGGCTAAATGAAACAATGCCTTTCACACTCACCGGGTACCATAGGTTCTGTCTCTCTATCATCAGTTTTGCAACTCTTCTCTGCTCTTATTCCCATTTGAAATAACATTTCCTAAGCAAAGGTTTTGTCTTTAAGAGGAGGCTTTGCTGTTCTGTGTAGTTATACCCTCACTCTGTTGAAAACATATCTGATAATGTTGGTTTTATACTCATCTTTTCCATAGCTACAAAACACTTGTGTCTGATATTATTTCTGGGATTGCCCTGAGGTCCCTCTCTTGCTCAGTAATCTATTACCTACTTTATGAATAGAGGTTACATTAAGTAACCATACATTTCTGGCCTTGCCTTTTTATGCTATGATACTTTGGGCCATTTCTATTACTTCAGTCTTCTATGTCATTCATTTCATTTATGATGTATTCCTTTGAGTTAAAATGATAAAGGATAGCATTAGGCTATTAGCAATCTCTATCAGATCTCAGCTTTTGTACAAGGGTTGTGGACTGGAACATTAATTAAAGCTGATTCTGGAGAACTCCCTGTGGGCCACTCCCTGGCACAGCAGTTTCCTTTCCTGTGCTGTTCATTTTACCTTGGAAGTCCTAGTCCCCTTCTTCTCACACTAATCTCTCACTTTTCATGCGACACTGCTAACTTTGGGCAAGCAACTTTAAGCAAGCACCTAAATTACTTAAAATATAATCAACTTAATATAGTTGCAGTATGCACACTTTGAAAGGAATTCTCTCATTTGGAGCAGAGCCCAAATTGCTCCATAATGACAGAATTTCCATTGTTTCAGCAGTTTTGTGGATAAATCTGTGGGGATCTATGTTGCAGATTCTCCTAACCATCATGTTCACCATCTTAGCTGCCAAATGTATACTTAACTACAGTCTGCTCTAATGGATTTTTCTCAGTCAAAAGCTCCTTAAGTTAAAGCATTCACTGAGAGAATTCCTTTAGGTCAAAGAAAGAAGGAAGAGTGCTTCTTAACAAATATTAGCTGCTGATAAGTTATTACCTGCATTTCAACAGATACACAATTTAAATAGCAATAGTATTACCTTGCATACCAAGAAACCCCAACTTTTGTCCTACAAATATGTGCAGAAAAAAAAATTGAACATTTTTGGTCTGGATAGACAGTTTTGAAATCAGTAAGAATGAAATTCTAGTGAATTTGTAAAAAATCTGTATAACTGCTCTTATACTTTAAATATGAAGTCCTAAACTAAACTGATGAAGGGCATAATCTGAAACTCGTGATTTCTGCTGACTCATATGTACATAGAGAATTGTATGAAAGTTTGCCTGGAATATGGTCTATGGGTTAAATTGGTGATACTCCTTAATGCAGTACTATATATCTGATAAAAGTCTTCATATTAGTGTGAAGGTCTGGCTCCTTCTACACACCTTGTTAGTAAGATTATCGTCTCTGGCCACCACCCTCATGATCTCCCTTCCTTTATCGTTATCTGCAAGGTGTGAAGGTAACTGAAGGTCTTTTCTGAATCAGAGGAGGAATTTCAGCTAGCATAGCACAAGAGCATGGCATGCCAAGCCATTCTGGGGCTTCCCTGGCTGCTATCAAATGCAGTTTTTACCTTTCACAGAGAGGAGGCAAACTTAAAGCCCTCTCCTCCCACAAAGCAAAGAAACCTAAAAATAAAAGGTGAAAAAGTCTTGCAGATTTGTTGTGATACTTTTCACATATTTTTTTTCCCTGTTTTCTCTTTGCTTGCACAGAAAATGGTCAGCTGAATCCAAAAATCTTTCTAGGTATCTTAAGTCTTGAGTCAGGAATAAAACTGGGAGACATCTGAGATTTCCAAGTTTTGCCCACTGACTTTTTTCTTTGAAATAACCTCAAGGCAAGCTGAGAAAAGTCAGGTGATTGATGAAGGTTATTTTTGCTATGAAATGCTAAACATTGGTTTCTTTCTTCAAAAACTGTTATGGCTTCTATAAGGAGGTTTAATAACAGAAGTAATTAAAAAACTATGCAGATGTATCCATTTGTATGAGGCTATAAATATACAAATAAGCCAGCATTGCATTGTTTTGCCTGTGGTATTTATTGTGTTTGAGGTTCATTTACCTCTAGATAAAAAGGAATTATTAGCCCCAGTAGAAAGGAGATTCTGCTTAATCTTGAACATAAAGGGAGGTCTAGGGGTTTAATGGAGAAAATGCTCTTACCTGGGAGCTGATGCTGCTCCCAAGTCAGTGTTAAGAAAAATTTTACTCTATGAGTTAACCCCATGAAAGCTCTGTGCTGACAAACAACCAGAAAACTTAAGGGAAACTATGGACCTCTACACGTTAATCAGAAAAAGATTTTGAATTTAGCTACCCAGGTATATTTACCAAGCCAATAAGGCACACAATTATGGCTTCTAAAGTTATAATAGCATGGATTAAGGCCATATTGCATTTATTGTGCAAACCGCATTTGATGCTTAATGGCAGGGAGGATGAGAGAACAATGTATTAGACAGCACAATAACAAGAAAAAAATTCATATTTACTTAATCCTTTAGCTGTTCCTAGTCATCTGTGTTTACTAGTTAAGTCTTCACTGTAACAGTTTTGAGGAGGAATAAATAAAGATCATGTCTTTCGCTGTAAAAAAATAGAGAAACTGAGGCAGAGGAATATTATGACCTCTGACTTTTATCAACACAAGTCTCATGCTACCTGAATATCTCAGTTAGGACCCCTGTGCATATCTAAGCATCATTTTCTTTACTCATTTCTATATTTAAATAATGATTAATGCATTTTGCCTGGCTGACATCATAAAAGCAAAATCAAGATGAGGAACAAAACAAACCCTTCTGCTGTGCTCCGCTGTTCCTGAGGGCCAGTGGGCTGCTTGCAATTCACACAGTTCTGTTACTATCCTGAGGAGATTCTAGGAGTAAAAAGTCAGAGCTGGCTAAAATATTCCTTGGGGATTTCTCCTGCTCTAATGCAACCTTCTTGTCCCCTTTGACCAGCTGTTAAAGGTGGTTATTAATAAGTTAGTCTTTACACCTTTTTAAGGTGATAGTTTCAGAATCATTTTCATACCTGAAATGCAAACAATTCCCAGTGCTTCAAATAACCTGGTCGTAACTCTCGATGGTAAAACACTGTTCTCTTTGTTTGTAGAAGAGAAGTCCTCTTTCAGGAATGGAATTTCCAAAAAATGACAATTAAGATTATTAAAAAAAAAAATTAAAATCCATCACTTGTTCAAAAAGTCAAATTTTCTTCATCAATGTAATTATATTCAAGACCAACTCTGTGTTGAATAAAAAGCCAACAATTAAATTTCTACCTTTCTCATTAATCTTTGTATCAATTCATCCTTTATTTTGAATTGGATTCAATATATTCTCTATCACAAGTTCACATATTTCCCAGAATAGAAAGAATTCATATATGTAGAATTACTTTTTCATCCTCAACATGTAACTGCCAGTCATATTTTGTCATACAGGTTTCTGCCATTTCTTTTCCACACAACATAAAATTTTAACACTAAAATATAATAAACATGAACAATCATGGGTTCAGTATCAGTATTTATTCTGCCATCTAAATTAGTCTATTTTAAAGGATTTTGAAGATTTTTAAACTTTGTATATTTGTGACCTATGAAAATCAATGTTAACAATGCTATGCAGGAAACTGGTGCCACCTGACCAGCTGCAGCATATTGGAAAGAAAAGTTACTGCATAAATCTATAAATTTTGGTCAACATGGTGTCACTATTCCAGTCACAGAACTTATCAGAAAGTGATTGCTTATCTTTTCTACAAATATTTTCTTGAATTTTCTATTTTATATTTCTAAATTTAAACTTTTAAAAATTTATATGGGGTTTAAATTCTTTTGCTCTGTTGTAGGTTTTTAAGAAAAAATATTAAGAACAAGAGAAGGAAAGAATGGGATTGGTTGTTAATGGTAGTAATAAAAACAGCCTGTTAAATTCAATAGCAAAAGCTATCTCAAAGCAAAATATCTAATCAGAATGAATTATTAAGTGGAAAACCTTGGTCATTTTTATAGCAGTACTAAGAGGCACCGTAGTAGACAAAACAAAACCAGTTATATAACAGCTGGTAGCCCTAGCACATCCATAGGTGAAAATGCCTCACCTTGCTTTTGCACGTCTGTGTTGCCCTGCAAATTTATGAACTTCATGACTGACATGAGATAATATGACTGCTCCAGATTGCCGAAGTGGGCACCAAAATCACATATATTATCTAATCCTTATTTTTTAATTAAATAATCTTTTGGAAATTTATGACTTGATATAAAAAATGATCCATTAAAATGATAACATTAAAAAGGAATCTGTAAAAGAGACTTGCTCAGGTTTCTATGTGTTGCCCTTGAGATTCATCCTCTTGTACTTAATAAATCTACCACAGGCTGTGTGCATAAGTCCTGTACCCAGCCTGAAGCCACGTTACCTAAGATTCACTGGGCCTGCACAGCATGAGAAATGATAATTGTTACTAAAGATAAGGCTAATGAGCAATGATTCAGTCGAGGGAACAAAGCAGCTCTGCTGCTGCAAATGTTGCCCTTTGGGTATGAAGTAGAGGTTTGCCAGAGCAGTGGAAACAGGAAGAGTCCAGAAATTTTTTGCCACCTTGTCACTTCGAACATCCGCTCCCATTTCAGTGGAATGCCGCTTTCAGTTCTAGTTTTCCAGCACCAAAGCCTGGGAACTGGGAAATAGGATGAGCCATGGAAGCACCTCAGAACAGGCACTCTCCTGTTGCACAGTGGGAAATCCAAACTTGTCTGTTTTTATCACAGCATTTAATGGTAGCCACAAGCATAAGTATTGCTTTGTGATACTCAAAGATGTTACTCCATTTGTTTTGTGGCTAATGTCAGCCCCCCTCCCTTACATCCAACGAAAATTAAAGTTGTTTCGTGAAGTATAACAGCTTCCATAGGGAGAAAAACATATCTGCAATGAAGATATTTTATTAATGCAAAATTATGTTACAATGGCATATTGCTCTTACTGAACACATTTTTTATCAATTTTATTTTACTTTTCAATTAAAAAAAAAGTTTCTGGTGCAGTTCAGTTGCTTTTTTTTTTCTTGTACAGACGTATTCATACTGGATCATGCTTTATTCTTCATACTGACTAGAGTAAAAATACGTGGCATAGTTGAGACCTAAGACTCAGTCATTTCAACCTTTAACCTGAGGTTTGAAGCACTGGTCTGGGTGAGATGCCCCAGAACTGTGACTGTTTGCAAGGTATCTGGAATGGAAAATGAGAGTCTGAAATGAACAGCTCTGAAACATTCGCTTCATTCTTCTGTATTTCATGTGAAATTAATTTTCCCAATCAGTTGTTTGGGCTCTCTTGCAAATTTCCTAAACACCAGAGGTTTCCTGACAAAATTTTTTATAAACATTATTAAGTTCTGCCGATTTTTTTAACTTGCAAGAAGCTTTTGTTTAAATGGGTCGTTCATAAAAATCTATCATTATAAATAAAAACTGTTGCATACATATTTTCCTCACATAAAAATCAGAGGTCACTTAACATTAGATTTGAGCTCACACTTATATTTGAAATGTTATGTTGAATTTCAAAAATTATTTTCTGTCTGAGTTTTTTAATCCAAACGAAGTCCACAAACATTATCTGTTTTACATTAAATTAAAATAATAAAATCACGCCACTAGGCCTCTACTGAGTTGATGGATAGCTCTTTTAGATATGGAGATTTGTTAATTAAGGACTATCTTAAGTCCTTTTTTACCTGTCTCATTGAAATATTGAATTTCACATTTTGATACAAGCAGTACCCTATATATACCTCCACAGATATAGGGTAGATTTCAGCTCATGAATGAATATACTTAAATTAAGTGCCTACATATAGGTTCTTGTTTATATCCTATGTTTCTAAGTACCCATTAAACACAGCAAAGCTTACACATCAACTGTGAGTATTCACATCAACTTACAGCAGGTGTACATTTTGTCAATGATTGACCACCATTAGGTATAATGATGGTTTAGACAAATGTTTTTTTATGTTGACACCTTCTAGAAGATTAATTTGGTCAAACATAGCTATATAGTACCATCAGAGACATCCTGGAGCATCCCTCCTGTATACTAGTCCAGTTCCAGAAAGGTCCAGCTCCCTCATAGCTCCAAACTTGCGGGCAGCAAGATACCTTTGTTCAGGGAAATACATTAAATCCTATATGCAGACATTATGACTTGAGCATTTTAATCTGTGTAGTGAAACTCACCTTTACTTAGACTAAATTTCTACTCCTTGAATTGCTCTCAATATGCTGTTTTCTTGCAGCTTTCTTCCCTGAAAAATTTCTCTACTTTATTAGGCTGGTGAAGTGCTGAAGGCTGACATAAAACATATGAAATATATAGTTGCTAATAATTTTCTCAGCTAGAGCAGTGGTGAAATAAGGTTCTTGTCCTCAGCCTGAAAATGTGCATATAAAAAAGCATTAACCTTCTGATGTCTGTTAGACTTACACATTTATTTCCCTTTGGTGTTTTCAACTCTGCAATTATCCCTAGAGACAGAGGGAGATTCTATACCCTTCTGCATTCTTACACTATCTTGTTTTTTTTTCTTGTTGACATAAGTCCTCTGAGTCATTTGAGATAAACCCATGACAGCAACACAACTGACCACATGGGACTACATCCAGTCCTTTCAAAGCGTTACAAGTACTAGGAAAACACAGTGTACTTCCTTGGAAGAGGAGTGTGTTTCCGTTTTGGGCATATTTTGCTGTGCAATGCTGTACTTAGGGTATTATATGTGTGGGGTTTTAAAAAAATTATTTTCTATTTTTCTTGTTCTCTTACATATTGATATATCACCTGATGGTTTGCGAGTTTAAAATGAGAGCTTGTGGTTCCAACATTTTTGCTGTAATATCACCAACATTTATTTCTACTGCCTGAAACAAGGTAGAGAGTTCTATGGGTCTGAAATTCCCAGTAGCTGTGTATAATATTATACTTCAAAACTCCATTTAGAGGACAGAAAAACACAGGAAATTAAGAGTCCTCTTTGCTAGTCCCTAAGTATCTCTTAAGCATTTGTTTTCCAACCTGAACAGTATATTCACTTTCTTCTTTTTCCTTTTTTATTTTAAATGGGGGGCTCTTTCACAAAATGCCAAGGTCAGTATTACAGCAATAATAAGAAATGAGTTTTACTGCTTCTAACACCATTTACTTCCTCCTGTACTGCAGAGAATATGACACTATACAAAAAAGAACAAAAAAATCTCATTCAAACAAGCATTTTCTGCCTTAATGCTTGACTTTCCGTGAATAAGTAACCTTTTACATTGCGAAAAATTTTGTGGCAAATTATCTCTCTAAATAGAGCTTATACATACTACATGACATGCTACAAAAGCAAGAGCGAATAAGAGGCAGAGAGAGATTGCAACCTTTCTTGTAAAGGTTTATCAGTAGGGGGAAAAAATTATATATTTGCTATTGCAGTTCATTATCATTGCTGTATTACCAGCGGAAAATGTTGTTATGCATTAAATATTAAAGTCTGGAGATTGTATTTCTATTAATTTAAAAAACTGTTGTATTTCTTTCCAAGTGTTAATCTTGCCCTCTCTATCTGGAACATATTATCATACTACTTGAAAGATCAGCAGGCATTTTTCTTCTTTTTGCACATGCACTGTAGTAGCTGCGTGTCTGAGTCTCCCATGCTCTAGCTATTGCAGCACACATATTTTCGAGTCACAGAATACCAGGCTAACATATTATGCACTTGTGGGACACTACCACAAGATAATATCGACAACAAATGCCCAGGATGATTATAAAGAAAACTAGAATTTCACAATTCAAAATGAAACTGAACCTCCAGCTGTGGTAGGGTTTTGAAAGCGGCCCTCCTTATGTGCAGCCTGGCTCTTCCAAGTTTCTTGACAACCTACATCAGCACAATTTCTTAAACTGAGGTAAAACACTAAAGAAAAACAAGGCAGATGTAAAATCAGACTGCAGTTATCCAAGCACCCGCAGATGAAATCAGATACATACTAGCACATAAGGGGCAACTGACATGGATTGAACACAAGCGGGAATTACAAATGTAGTATAATCAGACAGTTTTAGCATTTAGCTACCGGTCTCACTTTTGTCTAAGTACTTTAAAAATTAAAACACCTGTAATGTAAATGTGAGTGTGACTGAATGTTGGGATCTGTACTCAGAGCAGTCATCAAACCTGGAGTGCTGCTTCTCAGTTACACAAGAACTGGAATTAGATCTAGTTTCAACATGAAAACCACCAGAAATGCCTACAGCCTTCACATATCCCACATACTGGTAGCCAAAAAGCACACTTCCCCTGATTCCCAGAAACCATCAAAAGCAAATTGCGTGTTTTAAAAGACAGAGGAATGAAATTCCTCAACAATAAAAAAAACAGCAATAGCAATATGGACAAAATAATTCTTTTTCCCAAGCACATATGGCCAATGTCCTTAGATAGGATGAGGTAAGTATGAATCCCCTGCCAGTACTGGGCCAATATCTAGGCCACCTTTCCTGTGAAAGTTTGGATCAGATGATCTTTAGATGTCCTTCCAACTTGAGCCATGCTATGCTATGCTATTTCATAATTCTATTTTATTCTATTCTTTAATTCTAGTTCATTACTTTGTGTCAAAAGTTATTTAATAAAATGCAATAGCTGTACTTTTCCTCAGCTGCAGTTCCTGAATTCAGAGAGTGCCTACTGAAAATTCTGAATGAGGCCTAGGAGAGAAATGAATTGTAAGATATATTCTTCTATCTTGGCATCTGTCCCAGTGGGAAGCCCCACAAAAGAGGGAGCATTTCTCTTGAATGACTTTTCTCATGCCTTTCTTTGAGACACCTAATCAGGGGAAGCTGTGAGACCTGCAGCTCTCCATCATTAACATCCAGTGTCGTATACTGGCTGGAGTCTGCTCCAGCAGACTCCAGCCAGTCTGCTCCAGCTCTTAATGACCTCTTTGGATGAATTCAGCCCTGTGTTTAACTCTTCCCAAACACTGCCTAGGGAACATTTACTCAGCACATTACAGTTTTGTGCAACAGACCTCACCTCAATCACTTAGTCTATGTCTGCTTGGTAAGCCGTGGACCTTCAGCACTTGTCTGAATTGCAAATGTTGTGCTCCCAGAGCTGACAGGCTGTGCAGAGGCTCAGTGCACGCAGCCCAATGTGCATTTTCTTTTGACACACGGGTGCACCAGAGGGTGCCTGTACAGCACCAAGCCTCACAGGGGCCCTGAGCTGTTCTCACATTTCATACTTAGACGCAGCCTTAGAGATCAAGAAACCATTGGCCACCAGGATCTATTTAATGTCCTTTCCCTTCTTTTACTACCATTCATTTCCTCCAAGAACAAGCCAAAGCTATGACTTATTCTTGGATAACAGTGCCTCATATCTTATGCTAAGTCTCTTAACAAAATATTTCTGAAAGTTATGGGAGCAGAGCCTGGAGCCTGAGGAATTGGAACCATAAACAAGCAATAATAAAAAATGACATGACTGCTGTTTCTGAAATATAACAACAGAACGCTAAGTATCCTAAACCTTAGAAAGTTTTTTCAGGTATTATTCCATTTATATTTCACAGAATCAGTTAAATGGTAAGAAACTTATTTCCAGAAAAGGTGGTGGGTGGTTTTTTTTTCCTGCAGAGTGCATTTCAATACCCAAGAAATCTCAAATAGCTTCAAGTTTTGAATTCTTATTTGTTGAATCCAATATTTTTCAACCATAACCCTAATGAGAGCTCAGATTATAATGGGAGCTGTAGTATGCTGGGAAGTTGGGAACATAATTATAAAAGGACAAGTACATTCCCTCTCTGGCTCTGAATTTTAATAAATTATTTCAACAAAAACATATTCATTTCCGTGATAGGGGTTTTCCTTTCTCTACCTCAAACTCCAGAACTGAACTATTAAATAAATCAGTTTATTGAAATACTGAATTTATCCTACATAAGGCTAAAAGATATTAATTGCTACCAACTAAGTCAAGTATTTTACAGTCTTGTTTCTTTATAAACAGATTTCCAACAAATTTAACAGACTACTTAATTTTCAACACAAGATCACACTAGAGAAGGAAACGAGTGACAAAATAAAGGTGACTTTTACTGGGTTTTTAGCTAGCTGTAAAATTATAATATTACCTCTCTATTAATACACAGGACAGTAAGCAGCTTCCACTATTGGTCTAGGTGAGAGCAAACATTTTATACAAGAGCCGTTACCAACAAAGTGTAGAAGAATATAGTAACACAATAGAAGTAACATGGATTTCTTCTTAACTAACATTTTAATCTCATGCATAGAAATCTAAAGTCACAAAGACTGAAAATCTGCACTAATATAGAACTATAGGCTGTGTTTGTGTATTTTTTCAACTGAATTCTGAACATATTTGTTCATGTGTCTAACTTCTAAAAAGCTACTAGAGTGCTCTCGAAAATCAAGCATAATACCAGTCCTATTGATCAGTAAAGTGTGTTCAAAGTCGAGTACAGGAATACAGTTTTGTGCACAAAACTCTTGCAGAAAATAATTTTCTTTTGTTGGTTTGGAATCAAACTTACTCGCAGATTCATAGTTATGTGAATATAGTATAATTTAGTGTAACTCTATGCAAATTCACAGGAACTATTTGTTGTCTTTCAGGCAAGCATTCTTACTTTGATCCTTTATTGCACACTTATTTTTATTAGATTATGTTGAAGTAAATGGTCTTCATTGCTGTGTTATGTTTAAGTTGTATTGTTATGTATCATCACTACTTCTATGAAAATTATCAATAAACATATACTTGTTAATTGGTGACCACTCATATTTTTAAAATAATATTGTAAATATGTCGTAATGGTGAAGTCGTATTGCCTAACTGTGCTACATTTCTTTACACAAAAATAATAATTAGAGAGTCTGATACATGTTCAGTAGATATAAGAAGTCACTTTGATGGTATTCAACCATTGCAAACAAGTCTGTGCTATTAATTAAAACTTAATGACCTGAATCTATCTGTTATTGACAAAATGTGGTTTATAATTGCACAGGAATTTAAGTAGCATGGCTAAAATAATGCTAAAAGGGCAAAACCTAAAGAGTTTGCTTACTCACAGAATGAATTAAGATTTCATAACTGAGCTTGTCCTTTTAATTAATAACAAATCTGTTAAGTTTTCTCTTTGCTTCATAAAGTTGATAACTTTAGATATTTTTGTATCCACCACAAATATTCTATGGAATTTGGGTCTATACATTGCAGCTACGATGGAAAGTGCTTTATAAGTCAGTGATGAAATGGTCACCAGGTCATAAATTTCATCTTGATTAGCTTTTTAATCTAACATATTCATTCTTGCAGGTCTAGTCTTAATGTCCAGAACATAATTCTTTTACATATTAATTATATTGTTTCTATTAGAGAAAACCAGGAGACACTGCCCTTGAAAACAGCTATTTGCCACTACTGTAGATGGTAGTATTATGCTTAAGTCAACCTTTTCTTCTGAGACAAAATTGCTTCCATTGGGTCCTGCATTTTCACTCCAAAACACCTTCAGGATCTGTCCCTATGATGTGTGAGGAGCCAAACTGAGACGGCGCTCAGGGCTCCTTCAACACATCTTAGTTCTGTTGTTGGCCTTCCCGTCTTCCAGATGCTCCTCTCCCACAGCACAGACAGGGGAGCTGATAAGGCTTTCTCACAGCAGGGCCCGGCTCCATCCTCTGAGCTTTCCGAGCTGCAGCTTGGAACAGCCCTGAGCAGCCTGAGCCAAGCTCTGAGAAACAGTTTGGATTACGTGATTTACTGAGCTCTTTCTTTGGTCTCTAGAAATAGAGACCAAATGGGTGCAAATTGGTTCCATTTTCTCCCACCATGCTTTGTTTGGGGGTTTTGTTTCTTTGTTTGTTGCAATTGTTTTTTGTTTTTAAAAGTATGCACCATAATACTCCCCAAACTTTCCTGTATTTGTTCCCTCTATTCGTCCTTCAGTTGCAAATGAATAAGTGTAAGTGAAAAACATTTTATCTTATTTACTAGAAAAATGTAAACCAATGAAAAAATAGAAAAATATCACCAAACAAATACATTCTAATTATGAGAAAAAAATTGTGAGTTCTGAAGGGTTTTTCTGCTGAAGGCTATGAAAATAAAGACACTGCACATCTTGATTTTATTCTGGTTTTGTAAATAATTAAATTAATAATAGCTGATTTTAATAAAAAAACCCCAAAACAAAATAAAATAGGGTTTAGCCACAAATGTAATGATCAAGATCAAATTTTATTATAGACGGATTAATTTTAAATTGTATATACAAATGGAGATATCTGTATATCTCTATATCTATATATCTATATCTATATATGTATATATGATGCTGATAATAAGAAAATGACAAACACAGTCATCTTTTAAAACCTAAGTTTCAGGAAAGAAGATTTACTGGAGCTAGTAGCAACATCTTGATTAACTTTCAGCAAGACTGTCAGTACTAAAGAAATAAGTACTGCTTAATTGATTGCAAAGGTTGCACCACTTTAAACCAAGTTTTCCTGTGCAAATTGCAGTCCTGGTGTTGGACTTGGCCTGCAGTGACTTTTGCTGCAGTTACAGTAACTTTTCTTCCTGTTAGAGACTTTTTGTTCAGTGTTGATTCAAACTGTTTATTTGGAGATACATGAGATTTAGGTGCACTTCTGTGGCTGGTGAAATTATTATTGTTTGTGGTGCATGCCTTTTAAAATATTTCTGGTAAAAGTGATGTGGCAGTGTCAAATACTATTTTAGGGCTAGATTCCTGTGAGAGCCCCACTCCTGAGGGAAAACTGGCTGACAGGGGTAGGTGATTCCAGCTGGCTCTTATTTCCTCACCTTCTGCACTTTCTTCTAGGTTTCACAAACAGAAGATTTAGAGATTAGTGTGATTCATTACTTATTTTGATTAAGTATAAAATCCATACAACTCCTCAGGTCCTAGAGAACACAAAAACCCAAGAAAGTTTGTAAAAAAGTTCCAGAAAGGCCAAAACTGATCTTGCAAATTTTGGCACAAGAAACAATGAAAAGAAAAGAACTTCTAACTGTAACCACAACAATGATCAAAAGACACTCATAAGAAGATAAACTGTTTAGGCAGTCAACATAAAAAGTTGTAAAATTTTTACAAATTTTTGGTCTATTAAATATGTCCAAGAAATTCCATTATATAGGTACTTTAATTTATGGTGTTTTGTTTGCTATTTTTTTGCTGGTCTTCTAGAAAATAATCACTTGAAACTTTACACCACAAATCCACTTTTATAAAATGAGGGTTTTTTTCCATTTACTTCAATAGTGAAATTAAGAATATGATGAAAAACACACTCACATTAAAACTGTTCCTTCATCTTTATTAGCAACATTATATTCTGTCATTGTTCATTGCTGTAAGAAGTCAATAGGCAATTCTATTAGGTATTGGTGCTTTATGCCAACATAATATAAACTATTATAGAATAATTTTAAGAGGAGACAATGCATATCTAAGAGTATATGGGAAAAATATTATTAACATGTTAATAACTAAACACTCTCACTAAAATTATACACAGTGGGAGTGAAAATAAAGCTACCGTAAATATCAAATTATTTTATTTCTAATGTCAGCATTTTCCAGTTATCCAGTTAGAAGGTATTCCCTCAAGACATACAATGCAAAAGTATCTGTACAATAGGACCACTGTATACCTGCCAGTTTTAATCCTATAATTTTTTTTAATAACCCATACAGTATAAGCAATTTCTTGTTAAGTAAATGTAAAATTTAAAAGAAAATTTTCCATTGTATAATCTAGTCAGTCATATTTAACCTTGAAAAGTTACTCAGCTTCTTATTAAAGCTTATAAAAATATTGATCCCTAGTTTTGAGCTCCTTTCCTAAAAACATATTAGAAATTTAAGCATGAAGGGATGGCGGAGCATTCCTAATACCTTAGGAGTATTAAACATTTCCAAGACATTAAATGAAAGTAATGAATCAATGCATGTTCTGGCATTGCTCATTAACACATCACTGAAGCTGAGATTTATCCTACGTTGTATGACCTAGAATAGAAATATCCTTCATAAATAATTAATTGAAAGACATATGATACTGGATTGCTAATCTGCAAGTACCAGTTACTCTCAGGAAAGTATTTTTTAATTAGGTCAGAAATGAAAACTGAACCTGCTGGCCAAAGTGACCTATTTTTCCCTGTAACCACAACGGAGTTACTTTCTTTCTTTGTCATGTAGTCTCAATTAATTGTTTTAATGACACAGTTAATTTTGCTTCTATCTGCATGCATATTCATGTTCTGAAAAAATGAGATGCTGGAACAGAAGAGAGGCTACTTAATCTCTCTGTAGGTCTGGACATTTGAAATTACTCCTATAGCAGGTAGCTCCAGGAACTTTTAGCACAGAACAAGGGTCATCCTTGGGTCTTTTTAAAAAATTTTCAGCATTTATTAAGTCTTTTAAATTAAAAATCCAGACTGCTGACAGGAAGCTCAAAATGTGCAAAAATCTAGGTAAGGTGTTCAGCTTAGTGATGCTAATTTTCTCCCTCACAGAGGCTCAGAGGAAGAAATTGCCACTGACTGACATTATCTACTAGCTGTGGAAGGTGGGCTCCAAACACCTTTACACTGTTTTTAAAGATTTTTTGTTATTTTTATACCAAGAATTTAATTGACTTCAACTACTTAGGAAAATCCCATTGGGAGAAATCTGTGCTACAAAGAGAAATATTTCAAGTGTTTATGACATTTCTCAGTTAATTCTGTAGTTCAAATGTCAGATGAAATTTGGCATTAATACCATGAAGAAGTGTAGTCAGAGCTCATTGCAAACAAGAAACATCCAAAGGTCTTCCATAAAGATGTGGGGTTCTTTTAAAATAGTTCAAACTGGGGCCATGAGACAGGTCAAAAACTAATCTTAGGGCAGTCATTATCATTCAGTCACAGTTCACTTTGCCAGAACTCTGGTTTATATCTAGAAAGTTGGCAAGGGTCAGAGAGATCACTGCTCCATTACAGGAATCCATAGCAGGCTTCAGAAAATTTGGTTTGGGTATACAAACACTGAGTGTCTGGGATGATTATATATGCTTGTTTCCATATCACCAAGGCAAGGAAAACTGTGTTTTGCAGTTATCAGTTTAAGATTGGACAGAATGCACTAGATGGAGAAGAATTCATTAGATTTCAAAGTCAGAGGCGCCCTGTATAATGAAATCAAACTGGTCTGTAATGTCAGACTTATTGTACTGAAATAATTCTGCTTTGTCACTACCTTTACCACATTTCCTGTCAAATAAAACCAGTAAAACAGTAAAATATTATTAAATTTTTTTATCCAATTCTCAAGCAGAAATGTCAGCCATAGAAAGTAAAAAAGTATTGAAATTTGCTAAGAACAAAATGAGTTGCCCAATTATGACTGTCATATGCATGCAACATCTCTGCTAGTGGATATATATGAATTTGAAGTGTTCAATGCCCAAAATATCAAATTTTTATTCCTGGCTTGCTAAAAACGAAATTTCATTCACTCTCAGCTCTGTAAAAAAGAGGATGTTAGTATGATGGCTTTGAATCTCTTATTTTTCTTTCACATCTAATTCCAATTTGTGATTTCCATATTGTCTCCCTTGGAAAATGGATGGTGACTTCCAAGAAACACAAAGCGTTCTTTACATGCAAAAATTTTAATGCTATTTTTTGAGAGAAATTTAGGGAAATCAGAGATAGAATATATTTTTTGTCACCAAATTTGTTTCTAAATCTTTAGAAAACTCCCACTGTAGCTGATTTTTCCTAGAGTGGTAGTTGCATCTCTTGAATATTTATTTCAAAACAATCAGGTTTCACTCATCCAAAATAATTTTCTCATTTTATGCACAATTCTCACAAATTGAATATAAATTATTGGATAAAAACTATCCAATTACTCTGAGAAATATAGTTTTGAGACATATAATTGTCCTAGTGATGACAAACAATTATGCTAGTTAATTATAATTCTGTTCCTCCTGATTATTCCTGCCCATTTCCAAGCTCATTCTTTCTCCCCTCCTATGTGATCCATTGTGATTTTCCTTTTTAGCCCTGATAGACAGCAGAAAAGGAGTTCTAAGACAGCACAAACAATTTGTTGTTGAGCTAGAGGGTGAGTTGTTTTCAGATACACTACCTATGTGTCTGTCTAAGAGCCACAGGAAAACAGCACCTGGCATCATCACACAATTCCTTCATGAATTACAGATCACTTCATGAAAAATGGCATAATACTTCCATCCAAAAATATGTCATAGAATATATATTAAATCCTGTGACTCATGAGGCTTTCAGAACTGGTAGTTCTCTTCTTCCAGAGAAATAACATATAGGGACCTTCTTTAACATTGACTAGTTTTTCCTGTTCATTTTGTCATTTCTTTATCACTTGAACAAGTCACTCTTCACCTCACCAGCAGCTTTGAAATTCTTTATCTAATATTTTGTTAAATAGATCTCACTTGGCAAAACAGATTTTTCTTTCTCTTGCAGTATGAGATGGTTTCTTTTGTGTGAACATGAAGAATACATCTGTTAAGGATCACAAAATAGAGGAAGGTTTTGAGGCCAAAGGCCTGTGAACTCTTTCAGTATAAATACCATTTAGATCAGTCATTGTGCATTAACAACCTCAGGAGAAGCTTCAGAGTTTTCCCTAGTTCTACACCTTCAGTATTAAAGTCTTGTGATGTGCCTTTATAATGGGCCAAAAGAGATTAAATTTATCAGCATGCCCAGGAGCCTGCTGTCTTTGGGCAGGTGTGACCTGAGCTTCATCCTCTCACGGAGAAATAAATCTGTCTTACTGTCCAGTGGGTGCAAGAAGACTCCAAATACAGCCTCTGTTTGGAGAGGGTCACTAAAGATTTTGCTGTGGAGAGATCTGTAGTACGCTTTTTGCGATGAGTCAACACCTGGTACTCATCTTGTGTGATCAGCTCTAAGGGGGAAAGACACCTGCAACTCACCTGCACTTGCAATCACATTGATACCAAAGATTTTAAAAAATAAAATATAAATAATAAATATATAGTATTTCTGAGCTATTCAAGAATTCAATGAACTCTCTTGTCTCTCTCCAGGTATTTCTGCAGGCATTCCATATCCTTATTTTTTACACAATATGCATCTCACGTGTTAAAAGAGCAAATTCAAATGGATTAAACACTGCAACAAAAAGAATTTGGAAGCTACTACTATTCAAAAATTCTGCCCTTCCGTAAAAGGTTAAAAATCTCAGTTACTAATATGATAAATGGGAATTAGTTCTGAGCTGGCTCCAGTTTAAAGGTATTTAACATGACTTCATGTTATTTTAGCATATGCTCAGGCATATGAGATGTATTAAATTCACACATATTTGCCCTTCATCTTAATTTACCTCTTCAAAAATAATACCAGTGTTGCTTTCATTTTCAGAGTTTTAGACAGTTGTGCTAGTGAGGTAGGAAAAATATGCTATTTTTGCATGCATATTAAAACTAGGAATGACACAAGTTGATGTCAAGAAGACAGAATGCAACTATTTAAAGATGCTTGTAGGAAGAAGTGTTGTCACTTTTGTATTCTTTCACTGTCACAGACACAACAATTTTACTATTTAACAAGCTATCAGAAGGGTTACTTTACTACAAACTCATATAAACTTAATTTTGTTAATGTGGATGACTGTAATATATACGCTGATTTTGCTGAAAATGTTAAAAAACTTGTCTTTTGGCAAGGACACCGATTTCTGCAAAGGATTTCATTGTACGATGATGGTTTTATCATCATATAGCAAATTATTTTCAATTAAATACTTGTCACAGGTGGGAACAGACAGCATTATAATCCCTGCTAAGACTGCAATGGTTTAACTTACTGGGAGAAGACATTTTTGTAAAATACCTTTTCCACCAAAGTGCAATGGAGCACTCAGGGACATATTCCAGTGCCTGTGTGTTGATGCCTTCTTGAAAAGGGTTTAAGACTGATTTAGCTAAAAGTAACCTAACACACAAGATCTCGGCATGATCTTCACAAAAATGTCCTGTGCAGAAACACAGCTGTCTGGGGGAGCATTTCCCATAGCATCACACACATTATGCTTTCTACTACATGGCTCTTCCTCCTCTCCTTCCCAACAGAAATGGACCAGCAGGTGCAGTTAAATAATGAACAACAATCATCTTCCATTGTTATGGATGGCCCAGGTCTCTAACAGCAGAGCTCAAAACATGTTAGTATAATGTTTTCTGTGCTTTGGTAGTTTTAATGTCTTTGATGAAGTCAGTGAAATGCTCATAATCTGGGTAGTGTTCTATTTACACTATATATACAGCTGACTATAATCCTTCTTTGTAGCATCTTAGTAGCACAGTAATAGAGATACAGAATTGTTTATCACTAAATTTCTCTGCTACTGCCTTATAGACTAAATTAATATTTAAAAAAAATAAATCTGAGGCAGAAAACAAAGCATAATGCTGTACTTGACCAATGACATTTATCAAAACCCATTAGACAACAAGGTAGGCATATAATTGTATTTTCATACACAGATCTTCAGATGAAAGAAAGAAAAAGGCTCCTTGTGAAAACCAGTTGCTGAAAACCAGTCGGAATTCTTTAATCCCCACCACCACGAAGCAGACCTGAGTTTCCAGTCCCGACAAAGAATGCGACAAGGGCAGAGGAGAAGACCTTTTGCCCTATAAAGATCCAGAGGTGAATGGAGATGAGGGATAGAAAATAGCATGTGGTGGTAGTGGTTGTAGTAGAGTGAAAGACTGGACCAAAATAAATACATGCCTGGAGTGATAATTCAGGTTGCCTGAGCAACCTTAATTTTCAGGTGTTATATAATTTCTGGCTCCTTTAGTTGCAGCCTTAGGGTTCTTCTGGCACAGTTCCAAGGCAGTGCAATTATAAGGCTTTACAAAAAGCAATTAACCATATAGGACTGCTGAAAGAAGATGACCCCTTTGTGTACTCAGCAAGGATATTCATGCTAAACCAGTGACAACACTGGTAATGCTGTTAGCCTCCAGCTGGTCCTATCCTATCCAGAGAACGAAAGCATACTTAAATTTCTCTGCTATTTTATAAATAAGAGAAAGTAGATACACATGAATGATGTAATTAATTTTGATATCTTAAGGAAAAAAATATGTTCTGTGTTTTTTAAATATCCTGCACCAAGTTCCCTGTCAGTCTTTCCTTTAGCCTGACCTCCCATATATTTCCTCTCCCATTGTAGCTCCTAAACTGCTGTTGCCTCTGCTGACTCCTGTCTGCCTTTTCTTACTCATACATTTACCTCTCTGTCTTATCCCACTCAAGCCTATATTCATCCCCCTAACATAACTGCCACTATTCTTCTCCTGCTGCTATTCAATCTCTTGTATCTTCCTTAGGAATAGTTGTTTCATTTCTATTTCCTTCCCCTCAATGTTTTTCTTTTCCATAGTTCCTCTTGCTCCTGTCCTGTCCAGCCATTTCCATTCTCCCCTTTCTCCCATTCATCCCTCCTACATGGCAGGATGATGCAATGCAGGGGGCAGAGGGGGGAGGCAGGGGCTGGGGGAATGATAGGGAGAACAGAATTTGTATTCTTAAGCTTTCTTGAGGAAGATTTTATTTTAATCAGAATTTTAAGAAAATATCTGAGGGATATAACTGAAAACAGAGACTTATGATTGAAAGCTTCTGGCAACCTCACTCACTGGCATCAGAACTCTGCCACCTAATACAACATGTTGTTTGTTTCACAGTTTCTGTTAAATTAAATTACTTCTCTTTAATCAAGGCAGATATATTTATATCTATTCTAAATAGCCCTCCAAATGTTTCTTTTAATTCTTGCACATAAATTCTGGTATAAGGACATAATGCTGCTGCATTTTCATGGGTATAATAAACCTCTTACGTGTTGGCCCAAGTTGAATCTATCATGGAAGAGAAAAAGGCAAGGAGGAGTTGGCATAATCAGAAATCAAGCCACATTTAAAATGTTGAGTGTTTGAAAGTACTGAGGAACTCCACAGTGTATGGAGCATGAGAATGACAAGGAAAATAATAGTACCTTCATTTGTACAAATATTAAAATATAGGCTTTAATTTAGTCTGATTCTACTGTTATTTATCATATTTAAATCTTTTTATACTCTCCATGTAGAAGAAATAGTGATCTCAATGAAATCAGTGGAGACAAACAGAAGTAAAACTAAAATCAGACCCCCAGAAATGTAAATGAACAGCATTGAAAAAGAAAGATGATCTCTGGGACAGAGCTCTGGTTCTTATATAGGAAATATCCCACCATGAAAAGCTAATAATGTATAAGGATTTTAAAATTAGAAGGGTAAATTAACTAATGTAATAATTGAGACTTCAGTGATGGTTTAAAAATGGCACATGTTCATATACAGCAATACTTTCATATCTTATACATGATTCTACTGAAAAAAAAAAAGTAACATTTGGCTGGACCAGCAATACTGTTGACTTGTATTGAGAACACCATCTACATTTTATCAAACATTTTTTTCTGATTTCAAATGCAGTGTAACTACCTTCCCCACTGTTGGCACAAACTTAATGAGTCACAGAAACATAAGGAGTATGAAGGAGGACTAAAAGCAAAGAAAAGGTTAATTATACAACCTTGCAATAAGCTTCCAATTATTTGTAGGGGTTTTTTATTAGGTGCATAACATGGCACAGTATAAAATGTTTTTTCTTTACACTCTTACCAATGTTGTTTGTGTAAATGTGAAGATTTCACAGGCTGAATCCTACTGAAAATAAGTTTAATAGCTTACTGTATAGCTTCTTTTACCTAGAATGATTTTCACCACAAATTTATGGATTTTTCAATACATAAAGACTCTCACCCTTATTGTTCTTTAAACAAATATTACAAATCAAATTAAATGCTGGAAAGTAAAAAGGAGGATAAATCATTTTCCAAAACATGTTTTTAGGAAATTTTCTTCCACTGACCAAAAAGTCATGATGCTTGGAATTGAATTATCCAGTAACTTCAGCGTGAAAAACATAAGACTGAAGGTCTGTGTGTGTTTAAAAATCGTTTCCTAATGGTGCTATATATCTTCTACTTTTCTTCCTCCTTCCCATCAAGAAGACCAATGCAGGCCTTATGGAAGATCACATCAGTCATTTACTTCCATCTGCATCCCAGCAGAAAGCTTTGGGCTATGAGCAACATCAGCCCAGCACCAGCCACGAGCCCCAAATTAAGCAAAGCTTCTGCCCCTCTGCCTTGCCAAGGGGTCTGCTCACTTTTCCAGAAATTACAATGTTTTCTTTGTAAGTCTGCATATAGGCCAAAGAAGAGGCATTACTCTGGTTGATACACAGGGGAGACTGCTTTAGAGAGTCTGCTCCATCACATGGTAAACACTCGACTCCTGCACTATAGGAAAGACTAGATTTATTTGAAGTGCAAAACGGCTCTACATGAGCTTTTCAGGAAGACACAGCAGAGAATCTCTGTCTAGATGAGACTAATAATTAGAGGTAATATGTCTAATGTATTAGAGAAAAAGTTCTTTGAGTGCACTACAAAGAATAAAGTTATTCTCCATTTTTAAGTAAGGCATTACCAGTAAAATGAAAGCAACTTGCCACAGTCATTTTATGCTCATTTTAAATCTTCCTTGCAATTATCCTGCTTGATACTTCCATTGCTTATAAGTGATTTTCTAAAAAAAACCCAGCCTTTTCTCTTTCAAAAGGAATTATTTATCATGCTAGAGATGCATTGAATATAGATCTTGGCTGATAACTAACCTAGCAGTGCTGCTGCAAGCTTTCTGTCAAGCATACCTAACGTCAGCTCTTATTTCTACAGATGGGCTAATTCAGTGATGCTGAGGTGCTATTTTCTTATATTTTATCCCCATCTTATTCCTGTATTGTTTCAAAAGTAGTTCTCTGCCAAAGACATTAAGCTAATTAAAATAATAAAGCCCCATTCAGCTGAAGCAAAGACAATACTGAAAATTCTCAAGAGCAAAGGCAAATGAGCTCAGTTAAAGATGCCTTACCTATCACTTTCCTTGTGCATTTTTAGTTGGAATGTCCACTGAAACTTGTGATTTATAGCGTATTTCACTATGTCCACTCACATTGCCAAATACAGCCTTTTTAACGTTCTGGATTTTTTCTCTACCACGCTTAACAAAATATAAAAAAAAAAGAAAAAAAGAAAAAGGAGGTATTTCCTCATGATCAACCACTTGATTAAAATCAAGCATCCTTTAACTGAAATCTTAATAGCTGAAACCTTAAATGAAATTTACTTAATTTGATGGCACTGTTAGATACTAGTAACATGCATCTGTATCACAGGCACCCTAGATAGCTTATTCTTCTGAGACACTCTTCCAACAGTCAAGAGCTGACTGCAAATTAGGCCGAATCTATCCTCTGTGTGCTGTTTCCCAAACAGCAGATGTGTTGGGAGATACTTGCAACCCACAATTTACAATTTTATTTTGTAAATAAATTGGAAACTTAAGTATTTTTAGCATATGTCAAAGTTTAAATAACACATTAGTTGAAAATACTTAAAGGAAAATAAAAGCCCAATAAACTTGTTGTCAAATTTAATTTTAAGGAAAATTTTCTGGTTGAAGAAAAGGAAACAAAGCTCTATTCAAATATATATGCTTATTACAAAAAGATGGCTTTGGACATGAAACAATTTCCATTTTTGTAAATTAGCATCATAAATGACAATAAAATATCCAGTACCAGCCAGAGATGCAACACAGTCTAGGGAAATGAGATTTGCAAAAAAGCAAGGGAACAAAATCCAAATAAATTCTTTTTCATTTGTTTGTACAGCCATTTTTCCCAACACCCACAAGAATAGCCTTTTTTTCAGTAGCACAACTGCAATGCCTAGGATACGTGGAAATATCACAACCCACTTTATTTTGTCACCCACAAAGTATTAAAGATATGGCACTAAGCTGCACTAATAAAGAGGTAAAAAATCTATTTTAATGGCTAGGCTTTAGGCTATCTTAACAACAGTCAGTGACGCAAAATCTCTCAAAATAATCACCTCAGCTAACAGTCTTTTCATTATATAAGCCCTGTGACCTTAGTAGATAGTGAGACTGGATGCTCAGAGAGCCTGAATGCAGTTTATTGGCAAAGCAGCAATGCAACCTGATAATCAGAGTACAAGAATGAAGGATGGAAAGTAGACTAAGTTTTAGAGATATATCTACAGAGGATGGAATTGTTATTTTCTGAAGAACAAAACCAAACCAAACCAAAATAATAAATTAATTGTTAAAAGAAAGGGTCTATTTTAAGAAGAGATGAGGATAAACCACAATAACTGTGGGATTGATTGTTATAATACAACACTTATATAATTATATAAATATCATTTCTGTCAGTTAAAATCTCTCTTGCAGGCCTGAACTGTGCTAAATTCTCTGTGCTGTGTTTTCCATATTCCTCCTGCATATGGTAGAGATACCAGGCCCTTCTCTTGATTTTTCCTCTTTAAGGAAGGGCCATAGTTGCTCATGGCTTGGACAGGTGCACCCTTTCCTGGGTAAAAAGCTGGCTGGACAGACAGTCTCAGGGAGTGGTGGTGACTGGCTGGCGGCTGGTCACAAGTGGTGTTCCCAAGGCTCCGTCTTGGGGCCAATTTTATTTAATATCTTTATTGATGACCTGGATGAGGAGATTGAGATCACCCTCAGTCAGCTTGCAGATTGAGTGGAAGTGTTGCACTGCTGGAGGATCATAAAGTTCAGCAGAGGGATCTGGATACGCTGGATCAACGAGCTGAGGCCAATCGATCACATGAGGTTCAACAAGCCAAAGTTCCAGGTCTGCACTTGGAACACAATGACTCCATGAAGCACTACAGGCTTAGGGAAGGCTTTCCAGGAAGCTGCCTGGAGGAAAAGGTCCCAGGGGTGCTGGGCAACAGCAGCTGAACATGAGCCAGGGTGTGCCCAGGTGGCCAAGACAGCCAATGGCATCCTGGTCTGTATCAGCAATGGTGTGGCCAGCAGGACTAGGGCAGCGATTGTCCCCCTGCACTGGGCACTGGTGAGGCCACACCTTGAGTATTTTGTCCAGTTCCAGACCCCTCACTACAAAAAGACATTGGGATGCTGAAGGGTGTCCAGAGAAGGGTAATGAAGCTAACAAGTTTCCCTTTAGCAGATTAGTTGAAATAGTTGATACTGAAATTTCCTTTTTTTCCTTCTGTCATGGTTTAAGCTTGGCTAGCAGCTAAGTACCATGCAACTGCTGCTCACTTCCTCCATCCCTAGTGGGATGGGGAGGAGAATCAAAAAATAAGTAAAACTTGTGGGTTAAGATAAGAATACTTAATAATTGGAACAAAGTAAAATAAGATTAATAAATAAATTAATTAATAGTAATAACAATAATAATAGTAATTAAAAGGAGAGAGAGATAAACCCCAAGAAAAACAGATGTTTCACAATACAAATGCTCACTACCCGCTGACCGATGCCCATCTCCAAGCAGAGAACAGTATCCTTCCACCCAACTCATGGTTTACATACTGAGCCTGATGTTTTGTAGTATAAAATATCCCTTTGGCCAGCTTGGCTCAGCTGTCTTGGTTGTGCCCATTTCCAACTTTGGGTACTCCTCCTCACTGACAGAGCATGAGACTCAAGGAAAGCCCTTGACTTAGTGTAAGTACTGGTCAGCAACAACCAAAACATCAGTGTGTTATCAACATTATTCTCACCCTAAATCCAAAACATAGCACTCTATCAGCTACTAAGAAGAAAACTAACTCTGCCCCAGCCTATACCAGGATACCTTCCATAGATCTGCTGGCATGGGTTTTGTTTGTTTTTTATCTGTAGTGACTTTCAAAAATATAGCAGATAAACCCAACAGCAAGGAAAATGTAATCACCAGTATTATTGTTAGTATTTGACATGCAGATTTTTATATCAGTGGTTTATTAACTCACTGCAAGTGGATTTAGATTGTGCTTCTATAAGAGGAGACATAGGTGCTAGAAAATATTCCACCAGCACTTTTCCATGCCTGAAAGGAGTGGACTAGAGTTTGGTTAATAATGCCAGCTCCCTGGGAAGCTGTGGATATGGACTGCATACGAAATACTAATTTTTTTTCAGAGCCAATGAGAAAGCTGGCTTTTAACTGGACTAAATTAGCTCTTTCATGGGAGAGCAACAAACCAGAGCAAATTGCTCAACAGTACCCCTCTTAAAATGTCAAAAGTATTTTGTCAAGCAGAATCATTATTTATATCATACAGACTTCTCGCATCTGCTTTTATTCTTATCATGGCCCAAACCAGAAGTATTCACAGAGAGCATCACCTACAAAGAAATAAATATAAATGGTGTAGTTCACAAAACAGAACATCATGCCATCAGAAACATGTTTTGCAGAGCTCTTGATTTTACTTGTTTCAGATTTCTTGCTATCTGTTAAAAATTAAACATCTAGAAAGCTATTGAATCTTTTCTGTGGAGGTAGAAATTTTCTTCTATTTTATCTAAGACAGTGCAATAGTCAGAAGAAATCATTATTAGAAATCCATGCAGCCATCTATTTTTTCAGATATTCTCACTATTTCTAAATCTGCTTTCATTTTGCATGAGGACCCTTTCACATTTCAAAGAAGATTAAATGTTGGAGGAGAGGGGAGGAAGTGCTTTTCTTTTCCTGTTTTTCTATTTAGGTCTGATTTTGTGCTTGTGTAAATCAACATAATTACACTGACTTCAACAGAACTTCAATAATTACCCTGTTTGAAAACATAAACCTTTTTGAAAACAAAAAATTTCCATAGTTAGCCCCATTATCTAGGAATTCTGGATGCTTTAATTTTATGTTTACTGTACAATTTGTCCACGGGGATATAACACCTTGCTTTTCGATTACTTCATCTGTCCATAATGCTCTCATATCTCTTGATCTTCCATGATGCTGAGAAATGTAGTGTATGTTGTAGTAAATGTGTGATAAAATGCTCCAAAATCCTTGATCGCAATCAGCTCCTCAGTTGTCTAATTAACATTCTATTTCCATTGAGGCTGGGCAGTGAAATGGAGGTGGCAGGAGGAGGCATTAGTAGAGGTCTCATTAGTCCCCATTTCCTCATTCGTCCCCAGATGTAATGCTGGCAATCAGTCCTGTGTACAACTGTGCCGTACTCAGGCCTTCCTTATGGTGCTCCTGTCAGGCATAATTAATCAGCCCTTTTATTGATTGCATTTTGTGTATTGGCTTTTAGACCAGGAAAAATGCAGTGAATAAACATCTCTCCTGAATTTTGCCCTGCACCAGGACTTCGTCACCTAATCCAACACAAAGACCATTCCCACTGCTTTACAAAGGTGAGATATTCTAGATGTTAAGCATATCATGCTTCCAGGGCTGGTCAGGCTGTTCCCCCACCCCCATCTTGCAACTACAGGGCTGTATGTGCCCTAGTCAGACTCAGAGCTCTTTGTCCGGTGTCAAACTCTACAAATGGAAATAGTAACAGGGCTGATCTCAAAACTTACCACTAATTGCCTTCTGAAGAAAGGGGACTGCTTACAAGTGCTTACTTCATCCCAATTCTAGATTTATTTTAAAAACAACTCTTGGATAGTAAAATATAAAAAAATACTTCTGAGCTTTCTTCTGGGCTTAAAGCTAGCTGCTTCTATACTCTAAAATCCATGTTTACACAGCTTCTCCCATAATTTGGTGTTCTCCAAAAAGTACTCCATGCTGCTGAGGTTCTCTGCTTGTAGTCATCTTAGTCTGATAACATAGTTTTTACAAGTAATCTTACTATTGACACATTCATCTATATTTTCCACAGGCATAAATTTCAAGCCATAATTCTTGCTGTACTAAAACATTTCTTAACTGTCTTTAACTTCTATAATTACTCCACAGCATGCCCTTTTACTGAGAACTGGGGAGAGGGGGGAGCATTGTGGTTGTTTGCTGTTGGGTTTGTTTTGAGGTGGTGGGGGGCAGTGCAGTGGACGAGCAAAATTTAAAATGGAAGTGACTTTTCGAGCTGGATCTGCTGTCTATGGTGCAAGACAAGGCAAAAGGAATGAGAGGACAAGGAGCAGACCTTTTACTTGCAGCTTGGTTCTTAAGGTATAATGGTTTAATTGGATAAAAATGAGAAAAAATGAATGGGTTACAGTAACAGAATGGTCAAAGGATGCCTAGAAGAAGCATAAAAAGAAAAATCACACAACTCAGCAGGGTAGTAAAGACCATGTATAAATACTTAAGATATTCTGTTCTTTTTCTTTTTGGTCTGTCATAGATTGCTTGTTCAAACAGATCGCTGGAGTATGATTTAGGAAAGGGAAAAAGCATTTAAAAATCACATAACATCTCTGCCTTTGACTAATTATGGGCATGCCTCAACTTCAATCTTGACTGATAACCTCAAATAAATATAACCTCATAAATCCTTGCCCATGAATGTGATGCTACAGCGACTGGTTGAAAATTGTACACATTTAAAGCATCAGCCAAATAAAAACTTTTTAAAAACAAAGTGGATGGAGCTAATGATCAGCCAGAGCTCTGCTCATAGTGCCTCATGCCACACGCCCTTGTGGCACATGTATCCTCACTTCATACCAAAACCAGCATCCTCTGGCTGCCTGGTACCCATCTCAGGGATGAAGGGTAAGCATTGTACCTTGGTGTACACCCAAACTCCACTTTCCTCATTTTCCAGGTTTTTGTTTTTATAAAATGCATATTCAGAAAGATACAATGCAAGGCTATTGTCTTCTGTAGGAGGACACAAATTACCTTTTCTAGTCGTGTGGTGGGGTTGAAAAAGTGTTTTGGCCTCTCAATCCAGATTCCCAATGCTGCTGCTCATGTTCATTGAGTACAGCAGAAGACACAGCTCTCCCCAGTGTTTCAGTGAGTCAATGCCACCAATGCGATGTGACAGGCCAGGTATCACATGGTGAGTGATGCCCCTGGGTCCTTCCCAGTGCTCCCACACTTAACCCTGGGAGAATGATCACGAGTGATAATTTCTGCTAGCCTTACTAAAGAGCTGGTCCAAGACAGATGTAAAAAGAACTAGGCAGGTAAACAGATCCACAGGCAAAATGGAACATGTGCCCTACCTCCACAACATGTGAAGAGACTACTTAAAATGATATACAGACAGTAATGATGTTCCCAGTTATCTTAATTTGTCACTGAACAGTTATGAAAGAAAAAGTTTCTTTTCCTTTTAAGTTCCTAAGCTAAAAATAAATCTGTGACCTGTACCTTGTTTTAAAGATTTAAATAAAATGTTGTTATATAGAATTCTGTATTATAGAACGTTATATGGGGACTTACCAGTAGCAATCAGATTTTTCATTTGATTAGTCACTCAATATTATAACATGAGAATGATAACAAGCTACTATAGAGTCCATCACAGGTAATGATATGAACCTCTAAGGCAATAGCTTTTGTTTTTAAAAGACTGTTCTTTTGTTCGGATGTAAAAATTTCTACAGATAAAAATAAGACTAGAAATTATTTTTTTGTTGTCTAGAATCCCTAATACACAGGTTCACTTAAGTCTAACTATATGCTATAATTAAACTGTCAAAGTTTTTCTATTAAATAATTAAAGAAAGTAACAAACCCAGCATTAATAAATTGGGTGTATTGTGTCTGTTCCTGGACAATTTGACTGTGGAGGCTTTGAACCATGTTTCCAATTTCTCATACTCAATGAACTGGGTTTGCTTCTCATGCAGTCATCAGATGAATTACTATTAATAGTCAGTGCAGATGGTAAACTACTTATACATATATATTATTATGACTTCATAGCTATTGTGAGTCATTACGATAATCTGGCAACACTTCTGACCTGCTCCACATACTAGCATTAAGGGTTCAATACAAATCGAATTTATCAATAGATGCAGTGTTTTTTTCTGTTCAACATATCATCATATTATGTTAACTGAAAATATATGAGCAGTCTGAGTCAAAAAATTATAACTTCCATTGCAAAGAGTAAAACAGAAATTATGGAAATATGATCACTAAGTCAATGCTTTGAGAGCAATTTTCGATTTCTAAAGTAGTTATTACCATTTTCCTATAATACATTTTGCAGAACCTTGCTGCTTTTCATGAACTGAGAGGTCTAAGAGGAGCAATGACACTGGAAAAAAACAATTCAAAAAAAACCCCAAAACAAAACAGAAACAACAAAACCCAAAAATAAGTCCCATTTTTAAACCCACAGATTACAAACTATATTTTATCTATTAAAAAAATTAAGATGGCCATTTCATCTGCAAGCATTAAACAGGTCCTGATGGAAATGTTTCCACTGCACATGTTGCTCTGGAGTAAATCATGCCAACCACCAGAGGAAGGCAATTAGGGACAGGACAAGAAGACACAGTCTTAAGCTGCACCAGGGGACGTTTAGGTCGAACATTAGGAGGAATTTTTTCACAGAAAGGGTGATTAGATGTGGGACTGAGCTGCCTAGGGAGCTGGTGGAGTCACTGTCCCTGGAGGTGTTTAAGGAAAGACTGGATGTGGCACTGGGTGCCACAGTCTTGTTGACATTGTGGTGTTAGATCACAGGTTGGACCTGATGATCTCAGAGGTCTTTTCCAACATAACTTATTCCGTGAAGGAGTGGAGCCATGGATTTGCTCTTGGGAACAACCTCATGCCCTGGATCTCCTGCTAAGTGAGCACATTCAGCATGGGTGATGACTGCTGTAGTATCAGCTCCTGATTGAGTGGCAGCTCTCGCTGGCTGGTTGGCACCTAAGCAGCGTGTCCTGGCAGCAGCCTATCTCTGCTGCTGGCTACTTAGGCACACACGTGCCTTCCCAGGGCTGCTCTCACTAGAATAGGGTTTCGCTGCCATAGTGCACCAGTGTTCACAACACAAGCTCATCAGTGACACACAGAGTGCAAAGGAGAGTCTGGGTAGTTGGTGTGAGTCTGCTTTAATGCCAACCATGAACGATGATTTAAGTCTCTAGGCCATACAGTGTTACGTGAGCTCCTATGGGACACCGAGCAGTTGCAATTTCTATTGTTATCCACTACAAATTCTCAAAGCAGCACATTTAATAACATTTCAGCAAACAGAGAACTCTGCTTCTGTCCTTGAACAACTTGATTGATACACTGGACCTACAATGCCAGAAGTAAACTTATATATTGGAATCATACCACAAATTACTATTTAGTTAATCACAGAAATGTCTATCTACTAAGATGAAAAATAGCTCATAATCTCTGATTTGTATAACCAAAAAGTTATAATTAGTAAAGAAGACTTTTTCATTTTAAACTCTGCATTTCTTTGCCCAGATCAGTGAAATATTAGGATTTACATCGACTCCATAAAGAGGCTTCGCAGTATCTTACAGTGCTCAGGGGCTTAATAAAGCTATTTCTGCAGATTGTCTGGAGGATTCTACTTAATTAATTAACTTAAATAATAATGCTAGATGAAGACTTTTAGAGAGAACACACACTCTGGTTAATTTCTTAGCACAGATAAAATTGCCAATCTGCAAGAAATCCTACTGAAAGCAGTTCTTAGGAAAAGAGCAGCACTGATAATGATACCTTATTTTGCCAGCTTGAACTGATCTGAAACTTGAAATCTGCCCAGCTTGTGACTTTATCCTGTGTGAGTGTAAAAAAGCCATCTTACCTCCCAACTTGTTTCTGTGACCTCCATTAAAATTTAGATATGACTGAAATCTTAACACTTAACAGCATCAAAGAAAGTAAATTTCCCAGCATTGTCCTGGGAGTCAAACCTGTTGTGCTGACACCAACACTATCAGCACACAAATTAGTTTTGAACCGAAGCAACAGCTAAGCTCAGCTTAGTGTCATGCCAGAGAAAACACCCCTCTTAACAGATCTTCTAGCATAATCAGACCTGTTACAAAAAAGATGCCCATGCCAAGCATTTTCAACTTCCTGAGATCAAAACATTATGTAATACTTTAGGCAGTAGTTCATGCTTTCCCTCATGTACTCATAATATCAAAAAGTTCACATGTACAAATATGCATTATTATAACTGATTAAGCTGCAAGAGTACAAACAAATTGGTGAGAAAGTTTGATCTCAAGCAGAGCTCTAAAGATCCATGATATATTTTTAATATATCTAGATGTAAGATGTCACTTCAACATTTTTAAGACAGTTACCTAGGTAGGAATTAAGAAAACATTTTATTTTTATTTTCTGATGGATTCTGAAATGCATTTAAAAATGGTTTGGAAATATGAACATGTAAAATGCTAATCACTAATATTATTATACTAATATAATACTAATTACTGCATTTGGGAGATACACACATATATATATTCTTTCCTTGCACAGGATTTCTAGTATTATTACTCTCATTTTAATATAAATGTTATAATAGATTGCATTATACTTACCCAACAAGATTAATTTATGAAACCATATTGTGGTTGATGATGGCAGCTGAACCCCTCAATGGAATTAATTAAAGGATAATCTCCATTGCTTTGCAGCATACAAACCAATAAATGGCTGCTGAGATTAATAGCTGAAGCGAAGCTAAAGTGTTTAAGGAATTTCAAACCCCATTTATTACACACACTCTACAAAGCAGGAGAGATTATAGTTGTACAGCAAACCAGAACATCAAAAAATCCAAAAACAAAACCAAAAAAGAAGGCCAAACAAGGAAAACAACATTTCCTTCCCTCGTGAATATTTGAAAATGATGTTTCCTTGTTCAAGTTTTGTGTCATAGAGATGAACTTGGCTAGAATGAAAAAGAATGAAGCTAAAAATATGTGCCAGGTCTTTTGATTGTTCATCTAAAACAAGGAGTACACAGGGAAAGCACTTCAAACAAGTTGGACCAGGACATTACTCACGAAAATACAAGTAGATTTTTTAAAGAGAATTTGTTTGAGACATTTTACATTTTTATATTCAAGTCAACATTTCTCAAACAGAAACTGGAAAATTATAGGGCTTGCAAGGCTTTTGGCAAATGTTTTCTTTAGAGCAGAAACTGTGGTATCCTTCAGATAAAATTCCTCCTGTATCTTCACACAATACTTTTAGCTGATAGAAATGAGATTCATGTGATTTTCAGATCTTCTTCTGGTTTTGGTAGGAACAAATGGTGTACAGGTGTGTGTTGCAGCGGACAGGATTTTGTGCTTTGTCCAAGTGACAATTTTTCAATGTCAGTTTCAAAAGAGTTGTATAAATCCTCTTTAGCAACAACCTGTTTATTCTGGTTTTTATTAAGTAAATTTAGAAGTCTTTTTAAGTGCCCAAACCTGCTACTTTGTCTCATTCCTTTTGCATCCAATATTATCCTTAGCTTTGATTTCTTCCTGTATGTAAGTAATTCTAATGAACACTCCCTATAAGCATTTTAATTCTTCTTTTCATTTCATTCTTCCACAAAAATGACTGGCAAATTCTGAAATTTCTGTTTTAAAAGGGGATTTCACGTTTTCTTCCCTATCTATAGAAAATTAATAAAGACTAAAATTAAATATGTATGAAGAGTGGGTTAAACTCACCCTACCCATTGTGCATCTTTAAAGATGATGAGGGCTCAGCTTGCTAGATAGAAGATATTATTTTTCATCTGAAGAGAAAGAGACTTGTTTCAGCATAAAAAATGTATTTAAAAGAAAGAAATAATAATAAAAAAGTATATGCATCACTGTCTGGTTGCTAACACCTGCTCTGGTCTCATGTCTGCCAGAGAAACCTGCCTCAACAGCAGCTCTCTCTCAATCATCTGTGTGAGACAGAAAGGGAAAGAAACAGAAATCTGCCAGGATGTGTGGTCACTTCATCATTCCTTCTGAGCTTAACCCTTTGGAGAGGAATAATAAAAAAAGAAGTCTGGAATGAGAGAAGAAAAGTACAAGGAATGTCACTTCTGTTAGTAAGGTTTTGAAGGTAATATACTCACCCTAATCGGCTGAGTCAGAATTATAACCAATAATGTTAAGTTCTTAGATATATTTGTAATAATGAACTGAAAAGGTAATTTGTTGCTTTCTCTTTAATATTGCTTTCCCATCATTAAATTGAGAAGTAAATTTACTTTAGCCTCTTTTTTTTAGTCCTGAGTTACACACTGAAAATTTTACTGCATTAATGCAGATTATTCCTAGATCTTCAATAAAAATGTTCCTGTTGGTTTTCCTTTAGATTCCCTCAAATCCACAATGCCCTAACCTGATTTTATAAGCCTTTTTTGTATGAAAGACTACCATAATACAAATAATTTGACAAACAGGAACACAGGACTAAACCAGGAAACAAAATAATGAAAAGTACCAAACTCTTCAAAATGCCACAAAAATGTTGAGATTTGGGGTGGTTCCTTATCAGCTGGATCCGAAATTAATCTGAACTGTGAAAAAAACCCTCAACTTTCTTTTTTAACAAATCTCCACTCTATTACTTTATTTACAAGATCTAGTTTTTTCCAGAAATTAATTTTTAAGTTAATAAAACCCTATATTAAAATGAATATTTTTAAAATAGTGCCTTGTCAGTCTGGAGGCTTAAGTTATTTTGACACCAAGAGTTGAATTTGGTGGGACACTTGGAGTTTACACCTCTTTCAGCATAGCAGAAGCCTCTTTCCTATTTTACTGAAAGAGGTATTTCTCCTTCTAGACAGTATCTCTAGTCCATAACTTTCACATAAATTTCAGTTTATCCACTAAAATTGACACTGTCTCATATGAAATGTTTCAGTTTCACCCACAGTGATAGAATAAGAGTTTGCAAAACATTTTTAGACAGCTCAGTTGAAGTATATCAGTACATGTGAATATGTTTGCTTGCAGCATTTTTTCCAGTCCCAATACTCAGCCTGCGTTGTGCACTGTTTCTGAGCTGGGTGGGATTCATGCTCGTTTTAGCATTTGTTGGACAAGAATCTTTATCTTAGCTTAACTGAAATACAAACTTGAGAAAGTCTTGTTTTCTCTGAAGAGCTATTGAACATACCTGAGAAAGGCTTTGAAATGAAGGCAGAGACCCAAGTATTTAAAATAAGACTTGATGAACTAGAACTTTCTGATTCAAATTTGACTTTGTCTTCTGGTGAGCACAGCAGGAAAACAGCCCTGTAAACAGGCTGCATAGAGCAAACCTGCAAGCAAGATGGTGAGATGGGAGAAATAAATCTCTTCCACAGCAAGGACTTGTGCAACCAGAAGCAGCAGGAGCCCCCAGGGCAGCACACACTGCACTGGATGTGCTCCCCCAGTCCCATTCCCCCAGGCCAGTGTATTACAGCTGCCAAGGACCTGCCATCTACCTGGCTGCCACTGAAGAGCACAGGCCGATTCCTTCACTTATATGTTGCTAAAAACAAAGCTGCCACCAATTTCTGTGCATTCTTATACCCCAAATCAAAATCATAGTGATCATTCTGGAAATGGTGATGCAGAACTTTCTTTCTTGGTTATTTGGGCTTATACCTTTTCTTTGACCTATTACTCTTCTCCATCTCAAACAATTTCATAGTCTGGCACCTGTGATAAACTTCTGTGAATTGTCTTCAGCAAATAAGATTGCTGGTCCCACGTCTGAGTGCTGAACTAGAATCAGGTGACTCCCTAACGCTAAAACAATTTCCTATAGTTACCTTTTACTGAGAAGCACCATTCCTGGGAGAATGAGATGTTTCTCAGAAGAGCTTCAATAGTGCTGCCCATCCAATCAGATCAAATAATAAGAAAATTGTAGGGAAAAAGTTTAAATACTTCCATGCATTATTTATGTTTGGTTCTTTTATGTCGTAATAGTTACATAAATATGTAGGGCAAATTTCTTGGTTCTGATAAATTCTGCAAACCCTTGTAGTTCAAAATGCTTATATATTCCATGCAAAATTCCCTTTAGTGGCCAGTAAGAAAATAATAAAAACATGGTTTACAGTTTTACAGGACCTTTCATCCAAGAGTCTCCAAAGGGCTGCAGAGATATGTGCATAGTAACATTTTCATCTTAGAGCTAAGGAAATCAAAGGCTAGAAAGATTAAAGCCCAAACCTTTAAAGATGGCTTTGGAATTAATTGGAGCCTTTGAAAAGTTTTCAGGGTCTACATCTATGTGACTTGTCCAAGGATGCCCCCTGCACATACCTAGAAAATAAAATACAGGTATATTTAATTCCTTTTACGTTATTTCAAGGCCACCAAAGAGGAATTACACATATAGAACAAGAGTAGCTAAATCACGCATTTCATGGAAGAGAGCTTACACCATTAAATGTATGCAGTATAAGGTGCAATGTACAGTCTTATTCACTGCACTTGGAGAGCCCTCTAAACATGCAGGAATTGCCATCACACATCCTGACCATGTGTCTGTGTGCAGACAGGTGTGTATGTGCACATGCATTCAGCCCCAGGGACTTATTTGCATAGTGGAAGGGAATCAGGTTATGAAGATTTTGACCATTAAAGCCTAAAAAACTAACGTTCCTATCTAGAGAGCAGAAAAAGGTCTGCTTATTTAGAAGGTAGAGTCCTGAAAGGAGTTGTCCTAAGGTGGATGATATGAATATGTCCCCCAAAATATCCACATCCTGAACTAGATCCAGCTGTTTAGATTATTTTTTTTTATGTTCCATGCTGACACAGGGAATTGTATCAGCGAAAAGGGAAGGGAAGCAAAGAGGAATTGGTTTTGAGTCTCAGAAGTTTACAGCTATTTAGAAATCTATACTTCATAACATACTGATGTGGTTTCTGTCAGTGACATTGACTAAGTGGGATCCTACTTCTGTTGAAAGCCATCACTATTTTTAATAGTCTAAGATTGAATTTTAAAGGCATTTTTATATTTTAGTTCACATTCTGGTATTAAATATTCTGCTAATCAAGTCAAACATCAGATGAATGAAATTTATATTCAACATCTATAGTCCTCTTTGTAGTTTTTGTACGGAATTTAGATATATATAAGCATGCATTGAAAAAGAGGATTTTACCCTATAGGATTAAGCGAAAATATTTTTATTATTAAAAGTCTGCATTTGTTTCAACTTTTTTTCTTTTAATTTCTAAAATGCTAACATTTCTCATCTTGATGCTTTGAAGAAAATATTGACCTAAAAGAGAACAGTATACTTTGAAAATTACAGGTATGAAGAAAATTGGATTGAAAAAAAATCCTCCTGGGTGAGATTATTCACCAGAAAACACAGAAAAACTAAATATATCATAGTTTTTGAAAGAGGAAGAGCCCTGGAGCAGGTGAGATTTGCATACTAATTAGAGACAAAGTTTATTCAGGCTCAGAGTCCAATCTATCTTCCATCACAAGACAGCATCTGTTTTAGAAGATTCAACTCCTTTTAGGCTGGCTGCTAGTGTTATAAAAGCTCAAATATTCAGCTTTCATTATAATTTTTTTGCTTTTGGGGTTTACAATTCAGTGAGTAATACTTTTTGCATGTTTAAGGTAATTCTGTTTTGAAGTTATTTTTAGTGAAAAAAATAATTTCACCATTTTCCAGTTGTGTTAAAAACCAGTTTGTCTAATGGGTGTGACGTGAAAAATAGTTAAAAATTAACCACTGGCAAAATAAAACATAGACTATCCTAAATTAATAAAAGCAAAAATATGCAGGAATGGAAGAGACCTTATAGTAGAAAACTGATGTTAATAAGTGACCCTCACCTAATATTTAACTGCCTTTCAATTACCGTTATTTGCCATCTCCATGATGTCCCACTCCTTCTCTGTATTACTGATGTCGCTCTGCCTATATGAGAAAATTTCACAAGCACTCTCACGATATTTACCAATATCAACAGCAAAATTATTATCCAAAAAGTATCTCAGGACAATTTCCACAAAAGCTTCAGGTGTAAACCCCCTGCAGTGCAATTCTTCCCAATTTGACACACCTGTCATGTTGATTTGTTCATTTGCAAATTCCTTGTCCTCTTTATGATTCTTTTTACTATGGCCCATGTTTTTTCCAGCCTTGTACTTAACATACATACTAGCTTCCATAGCAATTTTAATATTTAAAAATATGCACTAATTTGGACAATCTGAATGTCTGGATACTATCTTGATTTGATTGCAATGAAAATATTAAGTTGAAAATATGGGTTTAAATATTTCAAAGAGAGTATGTAGAAAACCTGAGGTACCTAATAACTTGTGAACTCAGTTCAAACCTTGTGGGCAGTCTCACAGGAAGAAATTGTATCAAAAAATCCAAAACAATGAAAGAAATTATGGTGTCAGTTACTTTAATTCATCATTTTAATTAAATTAAAATGAAATACAATGTACAGGAATAGTCTACTGCTGTCATGGATTCTTTTCCCAGACCACAGCTTAGTCATTTATGAAAAAACACTGGCAATTTTTCTTAGTCATAAAATACTTTTACTGTGAAAATTACTTTTCATCAGTCACATATACATGTACAAGATCCACTTGAAATAGTTGTCTGACCAGTCCTCCAATTTTGAACAAACATGAGGCCCAGGGTTATCATGCTGCTTCTTTTCCTAGATTGGCTTTCTGTTTCTAGCTCATTTTTTTTCCCAATGACATTTGAAGGCTATGGTCTTCATTCACTATTTCCATCTGTTCAGTCAAAGACAAATGACAGCTCTAATTTGAGCATATTTGGCAAATTTACTTGATTCCTGTCTACTTTCTCAGAGATAACGTTCACCATTTTGCACCCAGCCTTAGCAGACATGGTCTTCTTACCTGCTAGGGAGAAGGAAAATCACTTCCCCTTGCCTCTTAAAAAGAGGTTATGGCAGGAGTACTGTAATCTCCTGTTCAATTAAAGCATTTGTTGTCTTTACTGGACTTGTATTCTGACCCAGAAAAGCAGTAGTAATAACGGGTTTGGTTGTGCCATTCAATGTCACCTTACCTTGCCTTCATCAAGCAGACTTAATGGCCAAAAAAACCCACTGTGCAGTCTGTCCCACTCCCTCTTGAAGAGCAGTTTCATCAAATACAGGTTAGTCCATGCATCAGTCAAATCTCTATGCAAAGCGAATTTCACTCTCATAAGGCTTGAGACGTGTCTTTCTCTACTACTGAAATGCAATGTTACATTATTGTACCAGTTCTTAGAAGACCATAAGAATGCTCTACTTCAGAAAACACAGATGTGAGCAAGACAATGCAAATTTTTATTGCTGTAAAGAGAATGGCAATTAGCTCAGTACAGCTAACGTGAAAAAATGTTCCTTCTCTACAAAGTCGCATGTTTTGAGACAGATGTAGCAATTCATCTTGAGACATGATGCCATTTGCAAAATTCTGCTTTGTAAGAATTACGGCTATTCTTGTTAATTTTGGTTTGGCATAAGAAAATTAAATTTGGCCAATGCATCTCTTGCTACATACACTGATCCTGGTATAAGTCTGTCTAGAAAAGAAGCAGCTTCAGGCAGGATGATCATTGCAATGTAGCCAAGACAAAACCATGGGCTCTCAGATGTTAACAAACAGCTTTCCTGTAACTAACCCAGAATGAGGATTTTACTCTCTCTCTCTCTCTCTCTCTCTCTCTCATGTCTAACACTTGTCTCTACAAGGCTTATTTAACGGCTGTGCATAAATGTTCACCTACATCCAACAGACAGGCTTCGGAGCACTGCAGTTGCTTCACAGCATGCCAGCAACAGAAAGCAGGATGCAGGGGTGATAAGCACAGTGTGGAGAGATCCCGCAGTGATGCTGAGCCGGTGCAGTGGGGGACACAATTTCCCTTTCTCACAACTAGCACATAGAATGGCCAGGGGAAATAGGACAGGACCCAGCTTTCCTGGCAGTTTCCGAATAATTTTTTGGCTACTGGCAGCAAAAGGAAATTTTGAGCAGCCCTTTGGCACAGAGAACCACTTCAAGGAGTGTGAAGATAACTGTACGCCCTTTTACAAGTAATGTTGCACACAGTTGTTTTGAATGAATGCCAGCTATGACGCAAATGTTTTCTTATGACTGGTATTACATTTCTTCCTCAGTTTTCAAAGTGGTCCCTGTATATTCTCCATTTTTAAGGGTATTTTCCAGTCACTGTACAATCTTCATTAGATAACCGTAAAGAAACTATTTCCCCTATAATGAATCCAAGTAAAACATTAATGAATGAAGTTCCATTACTTCAAAAGGAACAAAAAACCCTGTAACTCTACTCCAAGTCTTAAATATAAATAACAACAAAATGCCTGTCCATGATATTTATTTATTTACTTATTTTATAACACTGTAATGCTGTTCAAAAGTGTAACAGAATTAGATATTGCCATGAATGCTAAACTTCTGGATAAGAGTTTCAGTACTTATTAATCACAAATTAATTTTTCCTTGCTGAGAAATACTCATCTTCTTGATGGCAGAATTTAATTAATGTCTAAAATTCCTGAATGAGATATTGGTTGGTATTGTTGCTGTTATGAAGTGAAACAACTAACATTGATAACATTCTGTATTTCCAATATTTTACAAAAGTGTGCAATTCCGAAAGGACAGAAAGGAAAAAAAAAACCAGCATGGACAAATACATAACAGATAAAATATAAACTGGTCATATAGTGTTGAATTTTAAAGGTACTGCATGTAATATTTCACAAACCTGAAAATGCATTGTATTATTCATTGCCTCAATTTAATTACAGAATTACAAAAGTAAATCAGAAGAGACCTCAAAAATTCTATGTCTTAACACGTGATGTCTGGTCCTGGAATTAGTCTCATTATGTAAACAGTGAGCTTTGCAAATGGAAGAATACATGTAATTTTCCTTATAGTACTAACAAATTTTTTTCTCAAAAGTGTGACAAAAACCACCACAGGACAACTTCATATTTTAAGTATGGAAATCCATATTAACTACTTGTGCACAAACAGCAGCTGGCCATGACTCATGACTCCTTTTTATGCAGGATAAATTACCTTGCTTCAGCTTTCTCACCCAATGGTATTATTAACTGCTGTATGATCTAATTAATATACTCTGCACAATAATAGACCTAGCTATTAAATACAGGCTATAGCAATGTATAAAAAATGAGGTGTCATAGATAGAAAGCAAATTAAAGGAAGTATTAGTTATTAACCAGAGGAAACAGTATAACAAAGATATGGCGAAAGTCAGGTTACTTACCTTAAAAACGTACGGTCCTCCAAAAAGGAAAAAAGGCATACATGATACAGTCTGCATTTTTTTAGTTGGCTGAAAATCACTACTTAGCTAAATGGATATTTTTCAAGAGGATTGGGCTGACTGATATTAAATGAGAGGAATTACCTTGATAGAGTATTAAGTAAAGGTTTTCAAATGTATGATGTCAGGAACTGAGGGAGCACAATAATACTAGCACAATAATACTAACATGATTGGTTTTCTAAGGTAACAAATTTTAACTTCCACTTGAGTTATTTCCTGATTTTTTTAGAGACGATGAGCACTACCAGCAGCAAGTCAAGTCAAAAGCATCATAGCTATAATTTCCGAAAATCTGACTCTTCACCTACACCAGAAAATTTACTCTGTGGTTCATTCCACACCCAGCAGTGCAATGGACAGCATTTGCACCACCTAATAATCCCAGTACTACAATAGTTTGGATGGGTAACCACAAGAAGCACCAAATTAAGTTTAAGAAACTGTTTCTAAACAGTTTCTAAATAGTCTACTCTATTTATTGTCAATATTTCAATAGCAAATAGATGTAGTGATGTCTATTAGTTCTGTACTTTCCTAATATATCCTTACAAAATATTTAAAGCGTGATACTAAATGGTTTATAGGACTTTAAGAAATCAAAACAATTTATATCAAATCAACAGAGAAAGAAAATTTCTGAAAGCTCATACTCACTGTAAATTTTATTAAGAATTCCTAATTCACAAAACGTATCCTAATCATTCATGCAAATTACTAGTTATAATCAGCAGTGTAAGTTAAGCAATGAACTTCTTTTATAAATTACACAAAATGAAATGGAAAACTCAATCCTGAGCTTATAAATGTCAAGTGCAATTTTGCTCCATGTCAGACACAACTACATATTCTGTGTTTGTAAAGAATGTGCCACGAACATAATCCACTTTTGTGGTGGTGCAAAATGCAATGATGTTCAGTACTAATAAATAAACACATTAAAAGATACAGTTATATTAAATTTAGATTCCACAGTGGGCCAGATCTAGCATAGGAGTAAATCAATAGAACTCTATAGAAGCTAAGCTATTTCTGAAAATTTGCTCTGGATCTGACTCTTGAAATGTTTTTTTTTTTTAATGATTAAGTAAAGTATTGCACATATAAGACATTGATTTTTGTCATTGATTTTGTGCTGGCATTTGAGCCATGCCTCAAAAAGCTTGAACATTTTATGTATTTACAGCTGTCTGCTGGCAAGCCATAAGTCATTCATTCCAAATGAAACATGTTCCTGAAGCTTATAAAAAAAAGCATTTTTCTAGACTAGATTTACAAACTGATTCTTCAAATAAGAAGGTAGAAAATGTGATTTAAATCATTGAAACAAAAGCTGGTCTGTTTCTTGATATTTTTTTTGGCTTGTCAAACAGATAAGAAAGATATTGATCGTATTTATCTCCCAAGCGACCTATTCCATCAGCAGAGAGCAAAGATCAATGATGAACCATCATCTCATAACAAAATATTTCTAGTGACAAAATGAAGCTTATTCTTTAGTGTTTTTGATTAAATATGTATGTAGGAAAATTTTGGTTGCTTGTCATTGTGTTTTTTCCTAACTAGACCAATCCAACCATCCTTACACAGGGAGAGCAGTCTCCCTTTTGGCTGATCTGAGGCAACTTCAGACACAGGCCCAGCATGAGCAGAATCTACCTCTGATTCATTCCAAAGTCTCTCTTTTGCCACATTCTAACAACAAAAAGCTCTTACCTGTACATAAGAGAATATCATCCTTACAGAGACCACTACCTATTTATTTAAATCACTGAGCTGCCCCAAGTCTCAACTGGTTAATGTGTTATTCCACAAGAAAAAGCTTCTTTCCCCTCTCCTTTAGAACACGTGTTCACCAATGCAAAAGCAGGTGTATTGGGTCTAACTGATAACAGACCAGTGTTTTGGCTACTGCTGAGCAGTGCTGTCCCTCTGACATTCCTTCGCCCACCAAAGGGGATGGGAGAGGGCAAGATCCTGGGAGGGGACACAAGCTCGCCAGCTGACCCAAATCAGCCAAAGGGATATTCCATCCCATATGATGTCAGCTCAGATACATAATCTAAGGAAGGGAGGAGGAACCGTTCCGAGTGCTGAAGCCCTGCTTCCCAGGAAGTGTCCGAACATCGCTGCTGATGGGAAGTAGAGACTGATTTCTTTTTCTCTTTAGCTCTTGTGCACACAGATCTCTGCTTATTTCTTTCTTTTACTATAATAAAACTGCCTTATCTCACCCTGCTGAGTTTTTTTCCTCCGTCTTATTCTCTCTCCTGTCCCAGTGGGAAAAGGAATGATAGAGTAACTGAGTGGGCACCTGGCACCCAGCCAAGGTCAACCCACAAGTGTAGGCAATGTTGCTACCTACAAGTGCTTTGCCAAAAATGAAACACAGAGTGGAGAAGTCAGTTATTTCACATGTTCCAGCCCTATATTTTCTCTTCCTACCAGTTTGAGTGACCTTTGGCCAAGCACAATATCCAGAATAGATAGTACGTTTGCTAGTATTGGAGGCTACCTTTTCAACATATCTATAGACAGCTTTGTGGCAGCAGTAGAATGCACAGCTGCTAAAATATTTGCTTTTAAATCTTAGAATGAGGGGTAACACTATATGAATTGCAAGAAAGAATTTTGATGACGGATGGCTTTACTGGAGGCTTATTCACATTTCAGGTATGGAAAAAAAAAATCACACAGGGCAGAGAAAGGCACAGTTCAAAAGCATTTGAGCAACCAGGAGAGTCGATAGATGTAGACTGAGTTGCAAATCCAGCTCTGTCCCCAGTGAAAACTAAGGGTATTTAGTAAATACAGAATGGGGTTTGCATTCAAGCTTTATATTGGTTGAAAACTCCAGCAAATCAGCTTTAAAAGCACTGTTTGCAGAAACTCTCATGACAAAATCAGTGAATCCAAAGACTGGATCCTCTGCTAAGTGTCTCTTCATTGGTGAGGCAACTAAGTAGTCATTGGAAGCACATGACAAGGACCTCTTGTGCACCTTTTCATAAAAAATTACAAGAGCAACAGGGAATGTTTATATCATATTTCTGTCAGCCACAGGTTTTATTAATCCCATACTAACATTATAATTCAGTAGCCTGACTGTACACCATTTATTTCTGAAGCACCACACAGAGGCAGATTCTTTCACTGTAACACTCTGATATTAAGAGCTCAAAGATATTCAGAGACTGACTAACAGCCACATTCTGACAATAAACATGCCGTTTTCTAGCACTGAAGACAGTTCAGAAAAAGCTGCCTTTTAAGACATTTAAGGATCCCACCAATATGGGAGAATTAACAGCAGCTGTCAGCAGCTATCTTAATCCTCCACCCAATGGTACATGCCATAACCCTGAAAAATTACAATCAGAATTCCCTGTACTTTGAGAATTCCTGCCTAAAAAAATATTTTTGGGAGCCATTAGCACAAACCAAAACAGCTGCTAATCTGAGGAATTACAAGAGTGAGAATCAAGTTGAAAGATCCCTCTGATTCAATTCTCCAAACTTAGGTCCTTCACTAAGTGCAGCTTCCTCTGGCCTCATAAATGCATTCAAATGAAGTTGAATAAAACTTGGCATGAAAATGTTTAGCCATTATATTTTCCTATTCATACATTCACAAAGCTTCTGCACTGTAGTTATTCAAATTCAAATTTCTTCCTTTGTATTATTGTTTTCAGAGATATTACAGTATCATCTCAAAGATTCACATTTATCAGTCTTGAAAGAGCTGCCAGCAGTGTAGGCATTCCCTAACAAGGTAAAAAGAACTTGTCTTATTAACATTTCTTTCTACACAGTTACTCTTTTTTAATTGCAGTTTCATTACGATATCTTACATCAACAACAGTGTCTGTAGTTCCAACTAGCCGAATAAATAGAATAACTAGAACAAAGAAGCAGAAACACTATGGGGTATACCCACATCAAAAGGTCAAAAGCTTTCTCATCTTATGCTCCATCCATGAGGTGAAAGCTGAGGCTCAGGTACTTTAAACATACATATACAAGGGGTAAAATATGGAAATATTTCTTAATTCTCCTCCTGCCCCCTTTCTTTCATACTGAAAAGCTGAGTTTCAGAGATATTAACTTCAGTACCTATATTAGTTACGGCTCATTACACATACCAGTGGAAAAAAATAATATTAGTTCTAAAACACAAAAAAGAAAAAGAAGTGCTACAATAATGACTTTTTAACCCATGGATATTTTTTCTTTTTATCAGCAGAGAAAGACCCCGTCTTTTTTTTCTGAAAATTAAAATTGTAAAATAGAGTTAAAATTGTGTCTCGCATGGCATGATCCTTTAACCCCCTCAGACATGATGTCTCCAAAGCACATTTTCCAGAACAAAGCACAATTCTTGATCCAAAGCAAAGCAGTCAGAAAAAAGGTGTTTTGAAAGCTGAATATCTGATGACTGTATCTCTTAAACCCTTCTGTTATTTAACCCTTCTCAAGATTTAACATAACAACATGCTCCATTTTATTTCTAATAATCAATCTAAAAATTGGGTTATTGAATGATACCACATTAATCCTTTCCTTTTAAGACCTGAGCAGGCCTAATTAATACCAACATTTCTAGGATTCATTAATAGACTCTCTTTGTCAATGTGTTTTTTGCTAAGTAGGGCATATCTTAGTCTATTTAAAGTGTCTGATTGATTATAACCAATACAGTATTCAAGGCACAAGACAGATTTTTCTGCAGTAACAAGAAAGGCTAAAAAATATGCAAGCTTGTGTCCACCACCTTCCATCAGAAACAACTGACTTTCTAACTGTTGTTTTGCTATGAATAATGCATTTTTCTAAATCCTCTCAAAATGCAAAGGAGAGGCTCTAGAACCAAATAGCTTTCACTGAAAAGATAGTTTCAAGTTCATAATTTCTGTGCTTGGGTTTCATGTGCATAGCATTTTCTCCTACCATCTGCATACAGCACACACACACATTACTTCAACATTTTCAAAACTCCATTAGTTATTCTGAAATAAGACTGAAATTACCTTCCCAGTATAGAACTAACCATCCTATGTTAGACAATTTACCACTGGAAGGGAGTAAATCCCATCACATTTGCTCAAAAAAAGTCATGAGGTAACAACCAGATAAACAATTCTCCTTTGATTTAGTGGAGACATTCCAATTTATATCAGCTGCCAGTATTGGTCACTGTGCCCAGAAATGTCACAGGTTTTATTTTAAATTTTACTTTAACTTCAAATAAACATTAGTTTTGGGTAGGCTTCTTGCCTTTTATTATTTGCTTATGGAATTATTTGTATTTTATTTAAAGTGGTCAAAAAACTTGTGGATGAGGCATTTGGTGACATGGCTTAGTGGTGAACACAGTAGTGCTGGGCTAAGAGTTGGACTTGAAGATCTTAAAGGTCTTTTCCAACCTTAACAATTATTTCATTATAAAGGATGAGTGAAAATTTTTCAGATATGTTAATAGTTATGTAGAGGGATACACACTGCTGCGGTGCGTCAGCCCATTTTGGGCTGTACATCAGAGAGGACATCTAGTGGGTGGATNTATGCAAAGAGAGCGCCTCCTTCGTCTTTCATCTCCGTCGCCGCAGCCCAACTTATCAGGCGAGTGTCCATGTGGGAGGACAGAAGCTATGTCGCCTCCCAGGCTCACCGGGCTGCCTGGGTAGCAGCGGCAACACACAACTGATAGGAGGTTTGCACGTGAAACTGAAATCTTAAAGAGAGAAAAGAAGGACAGTAGAAGGGAATTTTAGTGAAGGTCTAGGCACCAGTTGTTTCTGTTAGTAATACACATTCTGCCATTAGATACTATGGTCTTTTCACTCTCCAGTACCTTTGCAGTTTCTACAAGAGCTTTTTCTTTCCTACACCATCCTTCTACATATTTGTAGGAGGGAAGACTCCTCAATGTGTTCCCTAAGATGTGACTATACTCTCATCATCAGTCAAAGGTTGAAGTCCATGAGTAAAATTAACTAGATTATTTCCTTTAACTTGAAGAAGATTAACTGTATTGCAAGTATGTAGAAGAAATAAGCCATAATAAATGGGCAATTTATATTAACAGGAAAATTATTTTCATATTCTCAGCTTTCTCTGAAGGAAATATGATAACCCTTATTTGCATTTCAGTGTTTGGGGTTTTTTATTTTTGTGCTTTAAAACAAATATGAAAGTAACTAATGCTAGTGCTTTTTTGCAAAGTGAAATCAGTATCACATTCATCCCTAATGATCATGGGAAAGACACTAAGAAGAAAGTCTTCACCAGATGAATTAATTAATATGTGTTTAGTAAGAGATACAGGTGTTGCTGGACCAGTCTCCTGTTTTCTAGCAAATGCCCTTCATTCCAGTTCAATGAAACAGGATATTCTTTCTTTATGCTGTAACTTCCCACTGAAGAAATTGTGCCCACAGCCTAAAAGACTGATCATCTGAAAGGGGTTTAGGGAGCACTTGTTTAGACAGAAGACTTTACAGAGGACTGAACAGGAAAATGAACTTTCAGCTCTTGGTTCGAGACCACACTAGCCCAGCACCGAGTTTGACGCAATTAAGCATACCCAGAGTCTTCTGAAAGTCATATAAACTCCACAAGAGCTTAGAGACATTGAAGCTGGCGGGGTGGGGCAGAGGGATTGCATGTGTCGATACTGTAGAGCTGTCCTCAAAAGAAAAAGAAAGAAAAAGAGGCTGAGAAAAAGACTCTGGGGAAAAATGTTTCCTAAATGGAGCCTAGAAACTGAATGACAAAGTTCTCTTCCATTGCCTGCCTTCTGTTGTGTACAAGGAAACCTCATTAATTTTTCTAAATAAATATGAAAATAAAAATTTTAAAATTCCATTCAGATTATTGTCTAAAATAAAAAAGAACCAATGTAACCCCGGATATTCAAATGAAAAATTTTTGGCAATATTTTTGAAAATTACTGGTTTAGATTAGGACTCTTTTTATTACACTAGCTGCACAATATCACCACAATCCAAAATACTCTAATTTATAAGCAGTTTTAATAGTAAGATAGGGAAAATGACTTGTGTTGGGATTTGGTAAAACACAAGTGGGTAAATTGATAAAAATTTAGATGATGGCAAGAGTCCTCCAAGTGTTTATGAAAAAAGAAATTTACAGAATTCTGGCCTAATTTATGTTATAACAAGGGTTTTTTAAACTGCACCCTAAACGTGATAAAATTTTGGCTATGTTTGTCATATAATTATGGATGCCAAAAAATGGCAATGGTACATGTCCTTCTATAGCAGCCAGTTGAACTGAGACTCTCAAAATATATTACTAGCTAGTTAAGTTTGACTTTAGTAATTCGATGGGAATCTGACCAAAGAAAACATTAATACTGATTTTCAAGAAATAACACTTTATCTTATCTGGTACCATAGCATTTTTCAACATAATATTGCAGAATAAAGTAAAAAGGGTATTTTCCTCCAAGATGAAACACTTGCATTTCAACTCCACAGTAATTTTTTGTCCACAAAATATCTGTTATTCTGAGACAAACAAGTGAATTGTAGGATTTGACTTAATTTAATTATGAGATCATATAAAGTATAAACTTACAACTAGAGACCTTGAAAAGATGTGCATTCTGGAGGTTGACAGGTCCTTACCTGCACAACCAAGGAGAATCTTAACCAAAGCCAAAAGTCATATCACTTCCTACCCCACCACAAACCTTGCAAGCTTTGTATCTGCTAGGTTGAGACTAAGTACGTAAATGAAACTATGTACTTAAGTCACACTAGCTCAAACAATATTTTTCCATTAATTTATATCAACTAACATTTGGTTTCTCTGAAAGAAAATCATTTTTTTTACTTTGGCTTCTGAAAACAACTATCTTCATTTTCAGTGATTCAATTGTAGTCTAATACATAGGGTTTGTTAAAAAACAAAATTACTTTCTTTGTCTTAAGCAGAAATTTATATCTTATCTGATACCATATATCATAAAAGATATGGTCATGTAATATATAGGACATCATATATATATCATAGATATCTATACATATAGATATATAGATATAAAATCCATTATATGAAGAAATGAATTCAGCAACTTCTCACAGATTCTCTTTAACTCTTGGAACATAACTACTTTCATGAAAGTCAGCTTATTTTAAAATCTAAATTATCTGCCTGTCTTTTTAAATTGTTGCCTACAAAATGACTGTAGGAATTTTCTGAAAACTTCACTATGATAAGTTCACTATTTATCAACTTGGCTTTGATGTCTCTTTCTACTTCACCTGCTCTGAAATATGCTCTTATTTTTCTATTAATAAAGGCTCTTTTTTCTTCTTTTTTTTCCTTTTTTCTCCTTCTTTTTAGGTTGAGATCTGTTAAAAGATGTTGAAGAAGACAGATACATAAAAAAAACCCCTTCAAGATAAAGAACTTCCTGGAGTCTTACAAAAAGAATACAAGGACAATGATACCATAGCTCAAGTATAGCAGAAATCTTATATACCACATATTTAGAATGAGATAAAAAATTGTTAATAGTAAGAAAGAATATTTTAAAATGCATAAGGATCTTTTCACTGATTATATTTTCAATATACTGCTGGCGATAGGATCTGACTGAATGAGCTCATGGGGTAATGCATGCAAATACTTTAGATGATTTCACATTGAAAAGAATTCAAATATTTACATTGTGTGTATTGTTTTGAAATAAAATAATTGTTATTAATGAATACATACTCTACTGCAGAATCTTGAACACTCATGGTGGGTTGAAATCTGCATATAAATCATGTGAGTTTGAGGTTGGAGCTCATCTGCTATGGTTTTAATAAGCTGTTAATCTCACTTCCATCGCTGGAGTCCTCTGCACTTCGGCAACATAAACCAATAAAATGTTCCTATATTATCATTACTTATATGATAAGCATTTGTAAGGTTTTAAAAATCTTGGATGGAATGTGACTAATATAATAAGTCTTTATAGAAAAGTTACTGTTGTAAATGAAATACATGTACATATATGGGAAGCTGAAGGTCACAAAAACCACAGGACTTCCTTCCCAAGTTTCTGCTGGGATACAGATATGACCAAGCTTGAGTGGTGTGTTTCGTTCATTAAAGCATGCTTCTACTTTAAAATCTTACTCTTATACTTCCTCAAGCATTGGTGCAAATAGAAAACATGGTTCAAATTTATAGCTTCAATAAGAAGTTACAAGGCAATACTCCAAAAACAATTTTCATAAATAGCTGTATTTTTATGCTACTGTTATGAAACTTCAAATATATATGTCTAGACATGTAATCTCCCTCAATAGAGTAAACATACACTGTACACATACACATTCAAAAACCAATATATTGGAAAAAGATAAGTAAGTCAGCAAAGTCAAAGAATACAAAGTTAGCAAATGCCAGAATTTAGGAACTTATAAGCTCCTATCATTTGAAATTATTTCAGGACTTTGATATGAGCTGCAATATTGATCTAATAAGGTATTCCTACTTCACCTTCTTGCAAGTATATTGTGATGTTTTATTTTCAATTTAAAAAATGAGTTCCTGCTTTAAGCATATTTCCTACAGTATATATTAAGATTTTGGTTTCCTACAGAATATAAAATTGCTGTTATTTGCTATGATCATTAATAGATATTGGTATGACAATGTGATCTGTCTTGTCATCTAATTGTACAAGGCATCAATTCCTGCATCAACTTATTAATATTGATAAACTATAAAATAAATTATAAATAAACTATAACCAGTTTAATTTATTCTTGCATTATTATTCTAGTATTCTATGTATTCTACTACAAACCAGCTTCTTCTGAAAATAACTTTTTCTTATTCTTCACTACCAGCAGAAACAGAATGAGCTGTTTTACTTTTGAACCACTATATCAGCACTTCACTTTTAGTGTGCCAGAAAAACGATATACCAACTCATTTCATAGGAAATATAGCATTGAACTTTTTATATTAAATCCAACTTTTCTAATGTCATCAAACCGCCTGATTCAACAGGTACCAGAGTGTCTACTCTATTGCATTAATACCCCGTTCCGCATTTAAGAAACAAATCCTACTCTATCCCTACTGTATTGAAAACAGAAGGCTGATCTTGCTTCCAATTAATTAAAAAACAAAGTTGTTATAGGCCTAATTACAAGACCATGGATATAGCTACATAGGAGCACCTTCTACATATGGTATGTGCTGTACTACTCAAAATACATGAGACTAAGAAAGATACTTTCATGAGAAAATATTTTGCACAATATCTCATCTTTAAGAAATTAAGCCCTCAGATAAAAAACTCTCTCATGTCACAATCCAAGTGGTCTAATGTTCAAAGTGTTGCACAACTGCTAGTGAAAGAAATACCTGACTCCCAGTTTGTCTAAGTTGCTGCTAGCCACACGTAGAAAGATATACATGATATGTTCAAAGAGTACCTGGTATGCCTTGTCCTTAGTATGTTTACTTACAGTATCTTTCATATGTGAAATACCTTTTTGATGATGATGGCAACCTTCATTCAGCCTTGTTTTCACAGCAGTTCTGTTTTCTAGGACAAATAGAGATTGCCAACTGTCTTAGATTACAATGTAAGATGTAACCAAAAATATGTATTCTATCACCATCTTCATAAGCTGTTAAAACCAGGTGGGACAGTGTTCTTTATCTCTTCCATGACACATCCCTGATAACTCCCTCTGTAGAGATATTTTTCTGTTGATGGGCTATCAAGCCTCACTGCATGACTCACAAAATTACATCATCCCATTGTGAGATGTGCCACCCAGGGGGAGGAGCCAAGCATTCCTACCTGGATATAATCTGAGGGTTGGAACACCACAGCCAGCCTTGCCTACTGGTTTCCCAGAGGAGAAGAGCTACATAACCGCCACTGGACCTTCAGAAAAAGACCAGACCCTTCTACAGGATCACCGCTTCAACAGAAGCACATCCATCACTTCAGGAGAACTGCAGCCACCATGTAATTGGACTGCTACCACCACCCTGACCAACAGGGTGTCAGGTTGTACTCTGTCAGTGTTTCTGTACTATTGCATTTATTTTAATTTTCCTATTAAACTGTAGTTCTGACTTGGAGTCTCTCACTGGTTTGCTTCCAAACTAGTACACTAACATATACACTAATTACTATAAATACATAGATGACTGTCTAAAGCCGTCATATACAGTAATCTACATTCCACACACAATGAAACTTTCGCAAAGGTGCTGAACTCAGGTCTTTAACTCTGTATTTACTAGAGATAGCCAAAGCTCTCCTGAATTTCAAAATTTTCACAATTTTCTCAGTTTTCAAAAGTTGAGAGAACTTCTTGTTGCTCTGTGTGAGCAGCAGTTGAGAGGCAAATATCACAATCTGGAAATCTTTCTTTGTATTTCAAGTAGTGAAGTCCAATGTCAGGAGACTAAAGCAATTTATTTCAAAGCATGCATGTTACATGAAGCAATCAATACCATGAAATACATTTCATCACTTTCATGAGGTCACAAAGTATTTTATTTGAAAGAGAAAGTTTATAAACATATATAAGTAGCACTATCCTTTCAGGAAAGGATCAAAGCTTTTGAAGTTTTCATTAGGAAGTTCCTAGAATCAAAGGTGCCAACTCTATTACTCTACTTCTATAAAGATACTTTACTGATGCACTGAAAGGCTGTAAAATATAACAGTAAAGAGCTGGTCATAAAAGAAATTTATGATTATGGATTATACAGTAGTTACATTTCGAAGTGAAATGGTAATTGCAATATGAAATTATTTTGTTGCACTCTGAAGAAGATAAGTGTTGCAAAGCAAACTACAAAGTTAAAATATCTAATATTTGTGGCAGAGATGATAGAATGGTAGGACTGAGAATAGGCAAAAGATTTGAGTCAGTGAGAAAGATATCATCACTTCACCTGTGTTCTGCAAAATATTGGCTTCAGATTTGTTTGCACAGCTCCTGTATCTTGCTTGTGTGGGCAGTCTTACTGAGCTCACCAACACCAGTGCTTTCAAAATATCTACTCAAAGGAGCAAGGAAGTCAGATTTCCCCCTTTTGCAAATGGCTCTAAATTCTGAAGCATGGGATACGTAACATCACATTTCAACAGCAGTTGTGGACAAGTTTCAAATTGCATGACTTCTCTTATACTGTCAGTGAAGTTACCTGAAGTTAAAGCAGGCTTCCCTTAAATGGCCTTAAATAACACTTAAGGCTGTAAAACGGCCTGAATCTCCAAGAGGTATGCAGACTGCCTGCACCTGTGCCAACTGCCTTTAAAAAAATAGGCTGCACCTCACACTATAACTTTCTGAAGGCCCAGGAACATCTTCTACAAATCTTCTCACTTTAAAAAATCCCAGGAAACAAATGTGCTGAAAGCAGTTCCCTGGTTCTAGCAGGGAGATGGACATGGTCTCTGCCAAGCATGTCCTGGTGCATGTAGTAACTCCTGTTTGTCCTGTGGGACAGTCACAGCTCTCAGTACAGTCCTCTGGGGGATCTGGGTATCTCACCAAGTTGTTCCAAAGGGCTCCCACTTGTCTTAGAGTCTGCCCAGAGACCTGAGGTACCAAGTTCAGAGGCTCTGAGTACCCCGCTGACACCAGAAAACTGCTATTGCAGTGTGTGACTCAAGTAAATTGAGCACAAATAATCAAATTCTAAACACGTAAAAGCAATACATCAGGCAGACTTCAATAGCAAGAAAATTTAAAGATTCCTGTCAAGTAATGAGGCAATGGTCAGTTGCATCAATTCATAGTGCATCTTTTAAGAAAATGTAAAATTAAGTTCTCGTAAATGTTAATAAAATTTAACATAATCCTTAAACATAAAATCCCGGGAAGAATTAACGGTTTTCTTGCAGGTTTATGTAATTTTTATTTATTCGTTAAACAGCATGTTTGCATTTGACCTATAGTATTTAGAATTTTTTCTAAAAGTCTTTTTAGGACATAAAATTTATTTCAGCCTTTTGGACCCGATTGTTCTGCTCTGGACCTGTTCCACCAGCATCTGTAATAAATACTATTCCATCCAGAATATTTTGAAATCTAAAGCCTTTCTTCACTCAATTTCTATAATTGATTTCAGTTGATATATAATTGATTTAAAAAGTAATTGAGAATTCTTAGGATTTTCTATTTTAAGAATTAAGTCTTCAAATTTAGAACTGGGTCTTGTTTTGTATTGACTCAGTAGCTAACCTTTGGCTTTTTTGTGTCAGGCAGATTGGTATAGGGGAGCCAGGGGACCAATGTAAGCCCTAGATTTAGGAAATACTTTCTTAGGAAGACCAGTTACTGGATCTACTCTTTCTATTAGCACTCCCAAAGCCACTCTGTCAGGTGTAAGAAATTCCTGGTGGGAACAGCTGAGAGGAAGCAAGTACCTGTAAGGACTGAAAAGAGGCTTAGCCAAAGTGTCCTTTAAGTCCTCCACCTTCACAGTGGCCTACCTTCCAGCTGGGAAGAAAGGCACAACACTGGGACCAAGCCAAGAGCCAGACCAATGCTGAGTCACGGGGTCCCTGCATCTTTTCTGACTGATGGTCGCACTGCACAGCAAAATATCAGACTGCATTCTTTACTCTGGTGGGAGTATTTGCACTACAAAGCTTAATAATACACTTCAAAATTCAAACTAAATTAAAGAATAGGAGTAGTTTTTAATTTATACTCTCTCCAAGAGGATAAGGAAGGACCTTATCTCTAAGGTAGGAAGGACCCCTGGAAGTAAAGCTTTGAAGGAAGGAGAGGTAAAAAATAAGTAAATAAAGACCAGTAGAAAGTCTGCTTTTGGATCCAGATGAATAAAACTGAAACACAGAGTCATGTGCAAGCTGATTTATAGGGTGCAAGCTGGGTATAAAAGCAACAAGAAACCTAAGCTTTGTCTCCCTCATGAACTATGGAACCATATTTTCATAGTTAAAGATGTAAGAATACTAGGAGGAAAATAATCCTACTTCAAGAACCATTTATATGAATTGTGTCGTGTTATATTTTGTGAGAAGATGGGTGTATTTTTTTGTTTGCAACACTTTATTTGTTGCGGTTTCATTCTTTAATTAAAAAAAAAAAGTTTAAATTAATGAAATCTCTGTAGTAGTGATGAAAGCTAAAGTAGAGAGGGAGAGACACCTGAGCTAGAGGGGAAGGTCAGGAAGAGTGGGGATTGAAAACATCCCCATTGTCTGGAGGCTTAGCTGAATCACTGGGGATTTTTTCTCCATTTTTATTTCTGCCCCTCCTCCTCTTTCTACTCCTCTCCCCTCTTCTATCCCTCTCCTATTGTTTCCTTTTCGTTCATCCTTCTGAGATGTGCCGACGCCAGGGGAAAGGTCCAGAGCAGGAGGGAAGGTCCAACAAGTCTGAAATAAAAAAAAAATTACAAATAAAAGATAAAAGGGATCCAGAAATTCAAATGAACACATCTAACATTTGAAAATATACTTTTCTCTGTCAATGCAGATCAGTGTGACACAGGTCTCTATAGCTGGGTTGACTTTGATCTTAAAAGATCTGAGAGTGTAAAGTAGCCAGTGCCATTCTGATTATGATGAATATTTACAACATTCATTAATATTTGTGACCAAGTATCATGAATTTCTGAACCCATTTTAAAATTTCTGAGATGAAATGTCACACTATATATGACGTTAACTTAAAAATCACAAGCCAATGTACATCAAATTAAAAAAAAAAATGGGGCATCCCTGAAATAGTTTATTTCCTTAAACTGAACTGTAATTATTTTTCTTGTAATCTCGCCTTTCACAAGCCTGTCCCCAAATATGCAATATTCATTCAAGATCCCTAGACTGCCTACTCACCCAGAGCAGTGGGCAGAGAGAGACCAGAGACACTGAATTTTTGTTTGGCTTATATGCCCTACTCTCACTGAGAAATTCAGTTGTGCCCATCTGTGTTCTGATAATCTATGGTCATGAGACCCTTAAATTCCCGTAACAACACTGTGCTCCTAACTCTGAGTGGAGACACAGGAGTGAAAAAGGAAATGTTATGGTGCATAAATGAAAGAGGGAAAAGAGACGGAAACTTCATGAAGTCAGCAAAGGGTTTTATCCTTGTAAATCTGTTTTATGTGAACACTGCTCAGACAATGCATTTTTGAGGGACAGCACAAAAACCTAAGTTCAAAATATAAATAGAATGTGAAGAACAAAGACTAAGAGGTGGTGAAGTGTATAACGTGACACAGTAGCTGCAGCTAACAGTTTATAGTCCCCAGAGAATATTACTGCGCTTATTTGAAGCAGTTATTTCAAAGTGCTGAGAACTCCAACTTTTTAACTTCCCTTCTCAATTCTGACAAGTTCGTAAGATTTCTGAGTCTGTACAAGCCATTATATTATAGCTGTTAGAGCTTACAGCTGCAGCTTACTTTATCATGGTAGTAATACTGTGGTATTTGGGCAATTAACTCTCACTACTCTGAGTTTTGTGCTTACTCCTATAATACCAAATGGTTCATTTCTAATTTGGATTCAGCTTTAGTTCGGTTTCATACTATGCTGTCAGTAAAAAACATGGCCTATGTGAGCAGTTTAATGATGTCTGCACAGGCATCTAGGTAGTGACAGGCCAAGAATAAGACAAAACCCATGGTGGAAACACATACACTATTTTTATATCTTTCAGTACCAGTAGAAAATCTTACAGAAAGCCCAAACATCTATTGAATGAAACAGCAGAACTCATAATTTGTGGAAAAAGAGGATGATATCACAACATACTGTGTAGTGTCACAAATCGGCCATTGCTTGGCATCCTGCTACACACAATGACTTGGGAAAGATCTAAAGCAAGGCACTGAAGTAAACCTTATTGAAGAGCTGATTTTACAGACATTAACAGTCTTATAAAATTCCAATCTTTTCTAAAAAATTACCTAAGACAAGGAAAACTAAAATCTATCTGGTATTCAAAAGTACATGTTTTACTAGAGTATTTAAAAACAAGCACGTACATGAGGATATTAGCAGCATGCTATCAATAGCTCAATATGTCCCCTGCATTGCCTAGATGACCTCAGCTCACAAACTAAAAAGCCTTTTTTAGTTTTAAAATTCCACTTCAGAGACATCTAGAACTTTCAAATTCAGGTCTTCCGCTGTTGATCTACTAATGATTTTTTAACTGCAACTACATATATATATATAGTACATTAATTCATATATACAGTACAATTAGCTGATTCCATTGCTACCCATATAATCTTTATGTTTCAATAATTTTCAAAGGGTTTCAAATGAGGTCCATGATTGTACCCAATAGCTTAAGTCCCTGGATTTTAGAATAGGACTCTGTGAGGAGAACTCATTGAAGAACCAATTTTTGTTGGATCACATTTTAAAAAGACAGAAAACTGGGTGAAGCAGTAGAAAAAAGCTGTGAAATTTTGGCCCTATCAGACATCCCTGGGAATTTTGTCATAGCCTGGAACTGATTCAAAATATTTAGAAACACAGTTGTATTTCTGTGAAAAGATTTGCTGGAGAAGTTGAAAATAAATTGAAGTAAAAACTTAAAGCCATGAAGATTCTAGTGGTCAAAAAATAATTTTTCAACCAAATATTTCATTGCAAAATTAGGATTTTAAGAAGTGGAGGGTGGGGAGCATGCGATTCTTCTCCTTTAACTTCATCCATCAAAAAGTTAGGAATCTTTTTTAAATGGGCCATCTAGGTTCTCTCTCATCAGTGCAAAGAGGCATTTTAGGAAGGTTGTTCATCTCAGCTGTCCATAGATGCCTCTGTTGGGATGTAATCTGTAATTCTCTGGTGGAAGAGAATATTTATCTCCATTGACAACGAAGCCTTGAGCAACTGTGTTAGACTTCAATAACTAACTTTTAGATGGCTGAAATGATGACTAGCTTAGCTCTAAAAACCTATTTTTTAAACAGGAAGGTTAAGTGAGATGAATGGAGCCTTTTATGTGAACCACTTTACCAAAAATCTACAGAAAAAAAAAATGTTTTGACATGAAATTTTGACCAGCATATGTATCACGAATTTTAGTAGCACCAGCGCCTAATTCTGCACCTTTCTATTTCTACATCACCTACTGGAGCAGGGCACCTGCTGATGGTAAACCCGTATGCTTTTCTCATAAAATAATAAAATAAGCATCGATATCCTGATAAACTACGTCCATAAAGCAAAAGTGGCATAAATGCAGTTTCTCTTTTTGTTGTTCATAATGTACATTAATTGTCTACAACTTACAAATGCCAAAGTAGAAGATGGTAACCTCTCCAGAGCCAATCTTGTAACTGTATCATTTACAGAACTCCCATTTAACTGGAAGTTGTACAGGCAGGAGGAAAACTTATTTGCATGCTTCTTCTGCAGTTTGGGAAAAAGAAAACAAAGTGGATGTGAATTTATGCAGTAGAGAGCACATTAGAAAACTGACCGACTGTGCAATACCTCAAGTGTTGGGTTTTATCCTGTGAAATCAGTGGCAAATACTAAATGAGAAACGGGTAGCACTGACTGTGTGTGTCAGTGTGTTTTAGAAAACAGCATTAATCCCTTTTAAAGGTACCCAAAGAGGAAGTTTTGTTTTAATTATGACCTCGGGGGGGGGCTGTTTCATAGACACTGCATGGCAGCTTGCACAGCACTTCAAGATTTTTAAATCTTATATTACTTCTATCCTAGTATTTATTGTGTGAAGGATCTTTTGATAAAATATTTTAACTAGGTAGAATGACTTTTCTTTTATAAACAGTAACTCTGCATTACAGATCAAGCTCAGAAGCATGTTGTTGCAACTACTAAAAGCACAGTGCTTCATTGTAAAAATCAGTGAGTTATTACTGTAACTCCCTGTACCCACAAGAAGAGCTGTTAGCATGCAGTAAACCTTGAGAGCAGGCCTGGTGTGCAAAAATTCACAAGGGTATTTTTGTTACTTTCATTTGTATTGTTCTCATAAAGAACATGTCTAGGATAGTTCAAACTTAGTGCTTTTGCACTCCATTATAACACAACAAAACAGAAAGAAAAGCTAGAATTGTCAACACCATGCAAATAGAATTCTTTAAGACAGAAACTCCAACTCTTCAGTCAGTCTAAAAATACTGCATGCAAGGTATACATGTGCAGTGCCTCCTACAAATCGTAAAGTTACCCTAATTTAACAAGATGTGTCATATCTCTTTGACAATAGGTACTGTTCAGCTTCTACACAAAACTGAGCAGAAACAGATATCTTTTTACTGAATGAACTGTGCTAATGTGATGCTTTTCTAAAGAACAAATTTAGCCTTGTTTCAGTCAGATTAAGAATCTCATTAATACTTTATTTGTGACAGATATCCCCTTTTTGTTGACCCTGAACAACACAAAGCACATGACTGACTCAAGGGAGGATCTTGAAGAAGGAAACCAGTGGGACTGAACAGGCTGAAATAAAGGCTGTTGGTATGGGGCACAATGGGAAGATGGGGACCTGACTTTCACCAGGTCATTCAATAACCACCGAGGTCCGAGAGTTATCATTTTATCCTTTGTGGTCTCTTTTTCTTTAAACAATAATAATAATAATGGTCTGTATTGCCTTTTATAAGCTATTGCCTGTCCAAGGGACTGCAAGCTGCTCTCAGAGGACCATAAAATTAACCATAGAAAGCATCAGCTGTTTCCAGTGCTCCACATTGACTTGGTTGCTCAGAGACTACACATCAGTAGAGGCAATAATCACCGACATCAGGACAAGGCCACCTGGGAAGGACCACTGATGTAAACCAAGTTCAATCAGACCTTTGGGTATTTTAAGAGAAAGACTTGTGAGTGTGCAGAGAAAAAAATAAAGAGCCTGAGGGGTGTCACTGATATTCCACCACATTCATAACCACTGCTGGTCATCACTCACAAGAAATCCACTGCTGCTTCTTCAAACCTCTACCAGTCAAGTTAGAGTAGACATTTTTATGCTTACTACCATATCTATGAAGGAATTACATTGGAGAAAGAAAATAACTCTGTTCCTGAAATTGAAATGCAACGGCAGAATGGTTGAGCCCCGACATCCTGGCAGGCCAGCCAGGATGCAAGGAGCCAGGAGACACACAGCAATGTACCAGAGAGGCAATTTATTGACTCTGTAGCTTTTGTCAAGTGGCAGCAGATAATATAGGTCTGTATAAATCTAAAACCAAGAAAGTTAAACTCCTAGTTATTAAACAGAAGTGTTGGTTAAGCCCTGAATGATAATTAATGCAAGATTTTTGTTAATTCTCTATCACACTAAAAACATCTTTAAAAATCACTCTATGATTCTTCTATTCATCTGCATATCTATATTTTTATTCCAGAATACCACAATGATAAAAAATGTTAATTTTATTCACACTAAGCAACCTCAGATTTACTTAGTAATTTGAAAGTCTACTGGATTATTTTTTTAAATTGTTGGCAGATGATTCATTGAGATGAAAAATCACACTTCATTATACGAAAATAAACTTTCTCAGAAAATACTTCCAAAACTGCAGTATAAATTCTTTTGAAAGATTAAGTACATTACAGAGGTTAGAGTGTCATTTTGAAATAGAAAAAAAAAGGGCAAAAAAAGGTACAAATTATTCTAATGTGTGTATGTGCAAAACAATAATCTTCAAGACATTTTACTTCTGTAATTGTTTAAAGATAATAAAATAAGATTGATACCTTAACAAAGGTCAAAATTTTGCATTTTAATCTTCATATCACTTAAAAGTAGCACTTTGTTTTCTTCTGTCAGTCTGGATCTGAGTTTAAGGGAGCTACAAACTGGATAACTATGTAGACAGTGCCACAGATTACATAATTTTTTATCAGGATATACTCAACTTTAGCCTTCTGTTCAGATATTCTGCAAGTACTTAAAACGACCAGGATTTGGCTTCAGAATTTGACAGAGCAGCACATCCTCTAAGACCAAGAGAAGTTAAAACATTCGTCTGAGGGCAGACTTATCAGTCTTTATAATCCTACTCTTTAAACACTATTAAGCTTTTTTATCTTTTTATCTTTTATCTTTTAAAACCCAAAATGCAGGGAAGGAAGAAAATTGGAAAAATTACACTATAAAAGAGAAGCTGGTTATAGAACAATGCTTTAGAAGACTAGAGAGCTAAGATATAAGCAACCTGCGAAGACTCTAATAAGGTAAAATTTTTAAAGAACGCTACAGACATCTTTCACGTTTATTCCTGATAAAAGATAGTCTGTGATGCAGCATTGCCTCAAACCTGTTCACATTCTCTTCACTGGTGTGAATACAAAATACTAAGACAATATATAGAAAACTCTTGAGTTTAAAAATCAGAGTGTTGCAGAAGAAACTCTCGAGTTCTTTCCTGTTCCACTATAACCAAAGAAATTCAGGTTGGTTAGGCAGAGTGAAGGGAAGGTCCACATGGCTCAAACCCCATTTCACCAGAAGAAGGCATGTCTATGCGTGTGGCTTCAAGTGGAAACCTTTGGGCTGATGTGAGAGACAGAAATCTGACTGCCATATTTTCAGCTGAAAGCAGAACAAACCAGTTTAGGCAGAAGAGGATTAGAATGCAGCTTCCCTATTTCTGCTGCAGCATGATTTTGGGCAGAGCCAGTCTCAACATCCCCTCCCAGTGCCAGCCACACTGTTGGGAACCTCTCCCAGTTAAGCCCCGACATCATGAGGGAAAAGGAGCTGCAATTGCTCTCTAAAAATATACTATACTCTGAAAAGAAGAGACATGGAGAAGGAGCCTTACTGTTTAAGGTCAGCAGTGGCACAAAAATAAAGGAGAACAAACTGTCTGAAAATAAATTTAGGACAGAAATTGTGTTTCTAAAACCATGAAAAGTGAGACTCTGCCCCGCCTTCAAGAGGTGCAGTGAGAATGATACCCCAGCTAAATTTAAACCAGAGCTTTTGGAATCTGAACAAAATAAGGAGACCAGCCTAGTATCACAGCAAACAGACTTCATGACTCCACAGGCCAATTTAGTTCTATCTCCCATGTTAAAAAAATGTAAGAAGATATTCTTGTTTTGTCAGTTCAGGCCACTACAGCAGCTAAAACCACGTATTCATGAGTCAGCATGCTGAACACTATACAGTTTTTCACATCTGTTTATCTGTTCTATTTCATTTTCAAGTAAATATTGATAAAAATAGTTAGTTATGGAGGAAGAAAAGAAAAATTGCTTTCCAAAGATTTCAGTTTACAATCCTTTATAAAAGTATCTTAAAATCCTATCCTGTCCTGAATACCAAAACAGATTTAAAGAAAAATAGATGTCATTTCAGTCTGGACACTCATCACTTTCAGGAGCTAGGGCAGTATGACTATCTCTGATACTATAGAAGGAATATAATGATATCATCACTTGTAGAAACAAAGCTGCAATTTGTAGGCAAAATTTTTATTCATCTCAAAAGCACAAAAAGACAATTGTCTTTGACACTAACTATGGCTTTCAAAAACACGCTTTCAACATCAGTCATAGCATAACTATAGAAGCTCCAAGCTGGAACCAATTCCACCAACCCAAATCCTGCTCTGCCCACATACTGCACAGAGGTAGAAGGATCCTCTTTCAAAATTGGTCCTTTATTCCTATTTTAAAGTCCCAAGGCTGTTTGATATATATGAACTCCTACAACTTCAGACTGCTGCAAACAAAATGTATGTATATTAACTACCACACTACTCAGACAACAGGTGCTTTGTGGATGAAATCTGGGTGCTAAATAAAAGTTTTAGGAATGCACTTTCTCAGACTTCAAGATAAGACTAGGTGAGCAGAATTGGCTCTTTAGTCAGCAACTATCTGTACAAAATTACTCACACAACACACCTGCAATATTAAAACAAAGGACAAAAGGATCATTCTGGAAACTGCTAACCTAGTTACTTTATTTCAGTGCTTTAGCAGTATCAAAATATTTTTCTTACTGGGAGTTGCACATGATTTAAAGAAAAATCTTCATTTAAATATAAGGAGGGATGGAAATAAATAGAGGGGTGGAGAATAAAGTTTCAATCTCTCTTGTTTTTAATGGCTTGCTTTCAAATTAAATCATGAAAAAATAAGCAAGCTGAGTCTTCTTAAAATGTGGAGTAATGACCCAACAGATCGTAACTATTTTAGAAAAGTCATCATAATCTATCATGCAAATATCTCGACTGGTTTTCAGACACATGAATTATGGACCCTGTTATGCTGCCAAAAGTATTTTAACATGTCAGAGCAGAAGTCATGCATAAATATGTGCGAAATATTTTTATTACAGTTAAACTGGAAAAACACATTGTAAATACATAATAGTTATGTTTCTACAAAGATAAATGAATTTATTTATTTTTCAACACGACTAATTGCATGATATATACACTTCTTACACTTTCTACTTTAAAGGAAGCTGTTACATTGTAAGAATTTAAACATAAGCATTAGAAGCCTCAAATTTCCAAATGCATTTGTAATTCTATGAATTATATTTGCTTACATGACAGTGACAAAAGAAATATACCCCCTGTAACTTACTTAAGTTTCCACATCTGAATACATGGCATATCTTTATAGTCAGTTATAGATCCATAAATGCTCTTTATATTGAATACAGTAAGCAATTCCATCACAATAAAATAACCAACAGAGAACACCACAGAACATTCAGCGATTGAACTTTAGTATAATATTGCACCATATTTCTTTCTGGAGGGGAAAAAAAAAAAAAAACGCAACAAAAAACACCAAACCCAAAACCAATCCATCCTGTCATCTGGAAAAATCTTTTCAAATTGTATTTTACAGAACCAATATCCTGTCTGTACATCAGGGGCAGCCTCTGTTAAATATTTAAGTGCTTTCAATGAAAAGTAACAGTTTCTCCTCCACTCCTGAACTCTCAGTAACCATCACGGAAAGTAACAGTTTCCCATTCCCTGTCAGCCAGTGGCACTATTAATCATCAAAACAAAACGAAACACCTTCAAGCAAATATCAGCTTCTGATTAATCTCCATCCCAATGAATTAGAGTCATAAGAGGCAACCTGCTGCCTTGTTTACGCCTTTATAATATGAGGAGCAGAAGTTGGATATAAGGGTTTTCTGCCCTTAGGGCTACAGAATATGCCTCATGTGGCAGCAAGCCAGCTCCCTGAGGGAGCCTCCTTTGCTGTTTCACAGCTATTTTCTAATGGATAAATTTAAACAGACACACACAAACACACAAGTCACCACAATACAGGGCTGGAGCTATTGTTTTTGTCTAAAGTCCTGTGAGCATCTATACTTGTAATGAGGATCTCAAGGTTCCATCCAGTTTTGGTTTGGGCTTTACTTTTGATTGTTTTGTTTGTTTGGGTTTTTTTAAACACAAGGAGGAGAGGAGGGGTGTCTGGATTTCCATTCCCCCCCCCCCCCCCCCCCCGCTGCCTTCCCTTCTATACAGCACAGCACATAAAACACCTCTCTTCGGTTTTAACCGATCTAGACTCAATTAGTGCAACATTTTGCACACATCCAAGCAATCAGAAGGCAGAGATATTTAGTCCAGTCCTCGTGTATTGCACAGACACCTTTAGAAAGGAGTGGAAGGAGATTTCTTTAAAAAAGAAAAATCTTACAATGTAATTTACACAGTGTAGAAACGCCTACAAGGAGATGAAGTACCTGCACTGGGGAGATGTTCAGTTGTTCACTTCATCTTCCGTTGACAAGGAAACCAAACCGCACTTCATTCTCCAGGAAAACCTTCCACTGCCATCATTTGAAAATGTATTTATTTGTATATATGTATATATCTATCATCATCATCATCACGATAACAATAACCATCATAAAACACTGCTGGCAAAAGAATAAAAAGTGAAGGTGCAAAATGTGCAAAAGTAAGGATCATCTCTTTGGCTTTCTGTTTTGCTTTGTTATCTTTCGGGAGGAAAAAAAGTATTTAAAAATGATAACTGCAACATGCTGCAAGAAAAGTTTCACATTATAAACAGGCATCAAAAACTGAAGAAGAGGAAAAACAAAAAACCCTGCTGGTTGCACTGTTAAAAAAAAAAAAAGAAAGAAACAGTAACAAAAATAATAAAATTAACATCTTGCTCTGTGGCTTCCACCAGTATTGCAAGATTATAAACTCTGTGTAAACACTGCTGTAAAATGCATATGCAATTCCCATCTCTTTATGGAAAAAAAACCCTTAAAAAACACCCAAAAATAAAAATAAAACAACACCAGAAAAAATCCTCTGCAAAAAGAGTTAGAAACATGCCTTTTCTCTTATCTTTAAAAAATAAGCATCATATTTCACATCGCTTTTCAGTGCCACAACAAAACCAGTTGCATATATAGATATATATAGCTACTAAATGTATATCAGTTGTTGCTGGACTGGCAAGTCTGTGTTATTAATATTATCATTTTTCATTCCCAGTCACTCCCGGCCCCAGCAGCACCTTTTGCTCACAGTTTAGTAACCATCGCATGCTAGGAAAAAAACTTGTCATCAGCAAAAGATCAAATCCATTTAAACAATAATNTGCGCGGCAGCGCAACTTGCTCGCCGGCGCTGCGCGAAGTTGTCGCCTGACACCGCCCGCTCGCCTGTTGCCCTCCGGCCGCGGCGCCGCCGGCCCCACCGCTGCAGTGCCTCTTGCCCCCGGGAGTGGGGCCGGCGGCGGGCGGAGAGGAGCGTAGGCGCGCCGGGGTTTGCCCGGGTGAGGGGTGCGGTGCCCCCGGTGGCTGCCCCGGTGCAAGCGCCGGGTTCCGAGGCGTGTGCACCTGGGTTACCCCTCCCGCCGATCCGGCGGGGGATGGGGGGACTGGGCGCGGGGGTACCGCGTGTGCGCGCACGGCAGGGGTAGCCCGCCGCCCGGCTCGCCGTCTGCACGGGATGCCGGCCCTGATTCCCCCGTGTGTGCGAGGGTGCCCCTCCCGCAGCTCCGGCTCAGCGTGGGTGCGCGGAGTACCCCGGCAGGCAGACAAGGCAGGCAGGGGCATCCCCTCTTGTCACGCCAGCTCCAGGGCACCGCTGCTGCCGGTGCAACGNAAAAAACAAAAGGAAGAAAAAAAAAACAGGACAAAAAAAGGAGGACAAGAATGTCAGCAGAAAGGTACTCACCGAGCGGGAGTAAAAGGGAGGAATAAAAATGAGAGTTACTATAAAATACAGTATGGCGGTGGAAGAAGGAATGAGGCGCTTTTTTTTTCTCTCCTCTCTAGTCTCTGCCTCCGGCAACCGCCACGTGATCCGGAGCCGGGCGGACTCGCAGCCGGGAGGGCGCAGCGGCGGCACCGGACGCGGACCCAGCCCGAGCCCAGCCCGCTCCGCTCCGCTCCGCTCCGCTCCGCGCCCGCCGCAGC